>JANCRC010000009.1:34295000-34895000 GCA_024362995.1 Heteromeles arbutifolia | reverse complement strand
ATTGCTTTCAAAAAAAAATACTGTATATATCATGAAAGGGAACGATACTATAACCTTACATATCCATTCCTCACAAACCTGTTAAGGGTATGGACATCTTTGTATTTTGTTTTGTTAGAAGCTTCGGCCACCAAATTACAAACGATAATGGTGGATGAAGGATTCTAGCACATAGTATTGTCTGAGAAAATAAATGTTGCATGGTACTCAAATAGTTAAATTTAAAACCCTTTGATGCAATCTCCACGGTTCGTATTAAGAGAACAAATATATCTTATAGTAGTGATAATAATGTATTTAGTGGAACATTCAACATCATATCTTAATACATCCTACTTTAGTTGTAATGTGGAAAGCGCAAACTAATCAATGAAAATCTAAATTGGTGAACAAATATTTTAATTAAACACATTGCACAACTAATCTCTCTTAAATTTTTAATACTTTTGCATGGTTGGTGAAGAAGTTTTGTTAAAGAGGGGAGACCTTTGGACCTCTTTTGATTCTGGAAAGATTACTTTACTTCGGAAAGGGATCCTTTCCGGATCCCTTCTTTCTAATCCACTAAGTTCGAGAATCCGGGCCACTGAAATTTGATCCAACGGCTAAAGTTATTATAACTTTTAAAGTGGGCCCCTGTTTGTAGTCGTTGGATCAAATTTCAATTGCCGGATCCTCGGACCTGGTGGATTAGGAGGAAGGGATTCGGAGAGGATCCTTTTCCCTTTTCTTCGAGACAAAAAGAGAGCAGTCCAACTAAGAGGTGGAATTGCAATTTGTTTTCGTCACCAAGAGCTGCATTCGATCCATCGTCAACGTGTTCAAAATATTAGGTGAGTAGTGACGGTGATTCCCTATCGTTTGTCAAACCCTAGCCAATTAAATAATACCATTTATCGACTTACCTAATGGAGTTTGCGAGTTCGGATCCTCGCCGGATCCTCTTTGTGAGGATCTCGGACATCTGTGAATTGTGTCCATTCATCATACATCGTGCGGTCAGAAATCATTTTAAATATTTTTATTTAAAAATAAACGTAAACAGTACTTGACAAAAATTGACCGCACGATGTACGATTCACGGATCTCCAGGATCCTCACCAAAAGATTCGGAGAGAATGATTAGTTTGAGCAGATATTGACATTAATATAGTAATATTCGATGTCCAGAAATTGTTAACCCTTTATGTTTGGATCATTGAAATGTGATCAATTTCCATAGGATTATTTAGATTAATTTTGAAATTGATTCTAATCGTTTGTGTGTGTGAGACTCACAAAACAAGAATGGCAATAAGAGAAAGTCCACCATTCTCAATTGCTCAAGCAGTTGGGTGACTAAATCCCTCAAAATCCCCAAAATCCTTTCCACCCCACCCCAATGAGTCGAGCTACAGTGGAAGGAAGCAGAGCTCGACTGCTCAATCAGGTAGGAATAGCCCAACTCAGCGCCTAAGTAGAACTGGCGTTAGCCATGTTTTATGTTTTTGTTTTTTTTTGTGTGTGTCAGGCGCATGTAGTTTATGCGTGTGTGGGGTGAGTCAACCGACCAAACTTGCAACGCTGGGGCCCGCACTGCAAGCACACTCAACCCTCAGCAGTTCATGGGTGTATTTGTTTTATGAAAACTTCAGGTTTCAAAGGCACTAAATTTGAAATCATAGGTTCAATTTAGTTTATGAACTTCCGGTTCATAAAATGAGGTATATGTAAGAACACATAATACAATATACAACTAAGTGTAGTGGATTTGGGTTGCTTCAGGAACTCAAGTGTGAGTGCTTCAGGTTCAAAGAAAAGAAATAATTTATTGAATCGTTAATTGCCAAAAAGTGGACTTCATGTCAATAATTTTAGATTAATTGTCAGATTAATAGACTACTGATCACTTTAATTAATTCAATAGATCGTAACCATTCAGGTTTGATCGTAGAAACAAAAATAATAATAACATTTAGGTTTGTATTATTGGGAATGCCAAAGAATATCATTGAGTTCGAAAAATTATAGCCCAATCTCGGTGGGCTAGGGTGCCATGTACAGGGCAAGGCCCTAAAAACGCTTAATGGGCCACAGGTTGGCTGTAAGATAGCCCAAGCAGTTAGGCTGCTAGTTCTGGGCCACAAAGAGGCGTAGGGAGTACAGGTCCAGCACGGGGCTGGCTTCAATTTGGGCCGTGTGCAGTGTAAGCCTAGTAGCTCTAAGGCTGTTGGCAAGTTTGGGCCGAAGGTTGGCGTAGCCCAGCAAGTAATACGAGCTTGCTGCAAACAGACCTGGGGCACAGGTTGGACCTAGCAAGCAATGGGCTTGCTACAGGTTTGGGCCAGGGACTTGGGACAAAGCCCAGCAGCTCAAAAGTTGCTGGTTTGGGTGGGAGGGGCTGCAAGCCCACGGTAACCCTTACCAGGCTGAGGCCTAGCGTCCATGTAGGCGCTGCAAAGCCTAAAGGGCTGCTGCATAGTTCAAATGTAGAAACGATGTCGTTCCTGGTGGTGTGCTCAACAGGCTGGCTGCAAGCCAGCAGCGGTGCCCTGGCAGCGCAGCGGCGAGCTGCGGCCTATGCTGCAAAAATCCTATAATTTTTTTTAAAATTTGTTTTTTCGAATTCTAGGGTTAAAAACCCTAATTGCTTCTAAATTAATTTCGATGCTTTGACTCACAAATTCCACATAGCATAATTGCATATTGCATGAACAAATATATATATATATATATATATATATATATATATATATAGACATATAGACAAAATATATTAACACTTATGCAATATATATATATATATATATATATAATTGAAAGGAAAATATAAATACAGAGGGTTCATGCACCATGGGGAATGTTTTCATGCTTCACGGTCGTTTCAAATATCTTAATTTATTTTAAAGGAACTTGATTGGCAGAAAACAACTGAGCCTTTGAATTTGTAAAAGATCATTCTCTAAAAGTCGGAAAGTTGGAATTGTATCTCCAATGCGTTGTATCACGTACAACAAAGAAAAATTAAATTGAATAAATAGCATGTAGATCAATTCAATAAAATAATAAATTAATCATAAAAAGAATGATTAAAACGTAATATTCCATTGATTAAAATGTAATACTCCATTGATTGAAGAACAAACTCTCTATAGCGCAGTGTCAAGAGCGTGCTGATAACGTATTGTAGACATAATTTACTGAAAAATTATGGAGGCTAGAAAAAGAGAGAGAGAGAGAGAGAGAGAGAGAGAGAGTGCGGCATAGAGAAAGAAGAGAGAGATGTGTAATTGTGAGGTGTATTTTATTCCACCCCATTGTGCCTTTATTTATAGTAGTATAGAAGGTAAATTCCTTAACCCAATAGGATTACAACTTTAAGGGTGCGTTTGTTTGCACTCACTAGCATTCACTAGATTGGACTGGATTAACTGGTAGAGTAGTCCCGTGTTTGTTACACGCCAGGACAAAGTTTAATGAGACTCGCTCCGACTAAGTTGGACTAAACACTTCGCTAAAGGGGCTCAGTGAGACCCCCTGAAATCGGGCGGACTGCTAAGACCTTAGCTTCCCCCTCCCGCTTCGCACATCCATCTACTTCGTCCTCACTTCCTAGAACCATCTTCAAGACCAGATCCGGCAAAACCGAAACAAAATAGAAGAAAAATCTGCAAACGTTCTATTTTCAAAACCACATCCAACACCCAAAATCTCAGAAAACCTAAAAAAAATCTGAAAGTGAGATGAGCTTGAAATTTTCAATCACACAACACCGAGAAAATCAGAAACCCAAAAAATCTGCAGTGAGGTGAGCTTGAAATTTTCAATCACGGCACCCAGAAAACCAAAAACTCATAAAATGCAAACCAGATCCAACCCCCATCTTCTTCCTCGGGCCAATCGCACATGCGACCCGCTCCCAACTCCTAAATTTTCAATCTCTTTCTTGCTTTGTGGTTTGATTGTGAAGATTTGCAGTCGATTATGAAGTTGGGAGATGAACAGCTTCTGGGTTTAATTTTGATGTTAATTTCTTTCATCAAAAGAGGGAGATGAACAGAGAACAAAAGGAAGAAAATAGGGAGATGAACGGAGAACAAAAGAAGAAGATGGAGAGGAAGAGGGAGAGGGACGAAGAAAAAATAGGAAGAAAACAAAGGGAGATGGGCGGAGAAAATTAAGGAAGAAAGAGGGGATGAACGGAACACAATTGGGAATGGAATGAGGTTTCTAGAATGAGAAAATAGACAGAAGTAATAAAAAAATATTACTAAATATTTATTAAATAATGTAAAATATTAATAAATATGAATTAAATAATATAATATTGGAATTTGTTATTAGTCTCCTCCTTAGTCCTGATACTGCACCAAACGCTTCACTAAGCTAGTCCAGTTTAGTCTAGTCTAAGCCAATCCAGCTTAGTCCCTGCAGCTAGTCCAGTCCGAAACAGTCTGGTACAACAAACGCACCCTAATAGGATAATATATAACCCTAGAGAATATTCCAAGATATCCCTAAATACACTAGGAATAACACAATTACATTCCTAATCTAATAGGACAACAACAATTGTCACATTTTTTTTTCTTTTTTGTTTCTTATTAGTAAATTTCCAAGAGAACCAATCCCTTTCATGGATTAGTCAGGATAACACAAACGATGGCAATGACATCATCTCAATTTAGAATATCTATCTTTTGAGCTTGACGAAAATATGATGCTTGATCAAGAATACTGTAAGGATTTATATGGAATGTGTTTATCATCACGTGACGTTTCATTTCTATTATATAATGTTAGTATAAATTATTTTAGACATTTTATTACATTATTGAACTGAAATAGCACAATAATGATAAATTCGTTTCATGCAAATTGCTCTTTTATAGTTTGTACAATGCCATTCCAACCTCTCTGTTTCATTTCACAATTGCTTGGATTAAGTAACTTGTTTTGCCGAATCAACCAGGGAGAAAAACTTTGGACTTTTCATACTTTTCAAACACCATAACATATTATAAATAAATAACAACGACCTTATTGTAAACTCTGCTCTCACCAGCTACAAGGACTTCAAAAAGGAGCTATTCACTATTTGTTTTCCAGTTCTCCCAACTCCAACTCCAACTCCAAGAGAACGATATATCAGTAGACGTATTGGTGTGAAATGCGTTCGCGTTAATTTAAATCATCGAGCATAACATTGTATTGAAGAAAACTACACTTTTTGATAGGAAAGTTTTGGATTTGTAGGGTCCGCAAGTTAACAAGACTTTCAACTTTGCGGTGATAAACGTTTATCGTACGCATTATTATTTTTACTTTGTAAAGAGGTTATTTCCACAACTCGAACCCATGACTTTCCGGCTACAAAAGACTAACATTTTTATTGTGCCCTGACTCGCCCTCAAAGTTTGGATATGTAAATTATCATTAAGTTTGTTCATATATTTTTCAAAAACAAAACTAAGAGGGGAACATATTAAACACAATAGCTTAAGGGAATTTATTAGCACTCAAAAAATCTCATTCTACACTACTCTTAAGTACGTGAAAGCGGGGAGACAACATCTTTGTTGATAAAAGATGTCTAGAGACCCTTAGCGTGAAGGAGATCTCTTTTCGCTTGAAAGAAGCGCAACTTTTAGGATTGACTATTCTAATTTATAAAGGTGATCCATTCCGGATCGACTGAATTGGTACGGAAATTGTAACATGGGAAAACTACATAAAACACCTTGGCAAAACTTGTACCTGGCGGGTTAGGTTACTAAACTATACGAAAAAAAGCATTCACCTAATCGAGCAGAACGCCACTCGGCGCTCATCCTACAACTGGTCCCGCCATTTATAATTATAAAAAATTTGGAGTGCAAAATGAAATTTTTGGAGTGCTAATAACAATTTTTTACCCTAAATATAAGTATAAATACTCTTAAGGAGGCTCCGCATCTGCTGTCTCAAAAGTGGTGTCTCCTTCATGTCTCATTCTTTATTTATTTGACACGTATACTACCACTTAACTATAACATAAGTTAAAAAATAAATAATAAAAAGTAAATTAAAACCAGGAGTAGAGTCCCATCGGTTCTTGCAAAACACAAAACAATTGACCCCAAATCATAATGAAAGATCAAATTCCAAATTTCCATCCCAATTCGCCGACGCCCACTCCCACCCCCTCCCTTAATATGTTGGTTTTTGGGATGGAGATTGACGGATCTGGGGGGATGTGGGCGCACCTGGGTTCGAAGAAAAAAAATTGAAGACGTCATCTGCTTACAGGCGGGTTCGCCATTGACGGACAAGAAGAATTCGTATGCGATAGATTTTGTCATCGGCCATGGAAATGGTGGCTCGAAGCTCTGTGAAGAAAGACCCGAACTGACGTTGAAATCGAGCAGAGACACCACCTCACCCATCGCCGACGAAGCGTCGATGCTTTTCTTTTCGGCTTCTTCGACTTCCAGGAAAGAGAATTTTCAGTTTGTTTCTAGGGAAAATTGGGATGGAAAAACATTCATCATGCTCACATCTCACCCCTGCTGGTATCGATTTGAGCTACTACTGAGCTAATTTCCTGGACTACAATGTTGGGCTGCTATTCAATTTTTTAAAACTCTGATAGATTGACCATACCTTTTTGTTTTGGAATTTGATCTTTCATTATGATTTAGGATCAATTGTTTTGTGTTTTGCAAGAACCGAGGGGACCCTACCCCTGGTTTTAATTTACTTTTTATTATTTATTTTTTAACTTATTAAAAGTTAACCGAGTTATGTTATAGTTAAGTGGTAGTATACGTGTCAAACAAATAAAGAAGAAGACATGAAGGAGACATCACTTTCAGAACAGCAGATCCAGAGCCTCTTAAGGATCCCTAAAAGGAAATAAAACAAAACAAAACAAAACCAGATAAAGCGTACAGTATAAATCTAGACTTAAAGGCCTCGTTTGGTAGCCCGTATAAGGGATCTGATAGGATAATTAATACGATTCCGAGTGTTTGGTGCAATTCAGTACTAAATAGTACCCGTATTACTTATACTGGGCCCACACGTTTATCCGATGTATGCTCGTTTATTTATCCTTCCAAAAACCTTTGTCTAATTAGTCGATTCCGTCCAGTCTTGCTCCATCGCTCTTACTCTCTCACATCGTTCTGCTAGGTCGTTGTCGTTGCCATCACCAATCCCAGATTTTTCTTCTCATTCGTCTTCTATCTCTCCTCACACCCACTTCCAAAGCCATGGCTGAAAGAAGAACTAATTCTCAACAGGGTATCTCTCAAAGAATCCCAAGTCGACTTGGTTCAAAAGAAAATCAAGATGTTGTATCTTCTTCTTCCTCTTTCGCTCCACGGCCTTCGCCCTCTTCTTTAGTTCCTCGTCATGGTACCCGCACGAGTTTGCATGTCGCCGGTCCTGGGGATTTTTTGGTTGCAGAACTTTTATTAGTTTTTAGCTTAATTGTTCCCTGATTTTGTTGATGTGTGGTGGGTAAGCTCAAAATTGAGTGAGATTTCATCTGGGTCTTTGATTTCAATGGATTAGAAACTCCAAATTGGGGTTTTTATTTCATATGGGTTTTTGGCTGCACTAATTCCCCTCTAAAGCATGGAATTTCTGTTTCAATGTTGTCATTTTGTTGGGTTTCTTGTTGCTGCCTTTGTGGTGAGGTTTGGTTCAGGAGAGCAGACGAAGAAGAATAAGGGAGAGAGAATGAGAGATTTGAGGGTGCGACGGATAGATCTGGGAAACAAAAGAGATGATTTCAGTTTTTTGTTAATTTTATTTTAAGTTTAATTCTCCGATATAATACCAAACACAGTATAAATAATACGATTATTAGTCCGATACTGCACCAAATGCCTGACTAATTTAGTCAGTACTATCCGGTGGCTATTTATCCTATTCGACATAAATAGTCAGTACAGTCTGAGCTGCCAAACGAGGTCAAAAGGTAAGACCTGTGGGAGGCATGTGGGGTCCTGCATGATGGTCGAAACCTTGGTACCACATCAAAGGTGGCGGGTGAGCAAACAAATCCCTATATATTACCAGTTAGCACACGCATCTTTTCTACCCTCATTCCTCATTCTCCTCCTCTTTCTATCTCTCTTTCTCTTTCTCTCTCTCCCTCTCCACTAACACCAAATCCAAAAAATGGGTTCGACCGTAGAGACTCAGATGACTCCAACCCAAGTCTCTAACAAAGAAGCAAACATCTTCGCCATGCAGCTAGCCAGCGCCTCCGTTCTCCCTATGGTGTTCAAGGCAGCCCTTGAGCTCGACATCCTCAAGATCATGGCGAAAGTGGGGCCTGGCGCTTTCATTTCTCTAGCGGACTCAGCTTCGTAGCTGCCGACCAAGAACCCTGACGCCCCCGTCATGCTGGACGGAATGCTGCGCCTCCAGGCCAGCTACTCTATCCTCACTTACTCCCTCCGCACGCTTCGCGACGGCAATGTCGAGCGGCTGTACGGCCTCGGCCCCGTCTGCAAGTTCTTGACAAAGAACGAGGATGGTGTTTCCATTGCTCATCTCTGCCTCATGAGTCAAGACAAGGTCTTTATGGAGAGCTGGTAATTACCATTCTTCTTAATTTATCATCCTAATTTGATCGTAAACAAACATTAATAATGGGTTTTAAATAGGTTCATCAGAATAAAACATAAAAATGTTACTCACTGTGAGTTGGGCCTTGAGTATGTGATTGTTATCTATATTTTTAGGGGATTATTAAGTAGACTAATTTGTTAAACTAAATTTGCAAATTAAATTATGTGTTATTAATAACAAATAATGTTAATCAATATTTAAGTAATAATTCTGACACACCCCGTCCCGAAGGAGGGCGTGCTGGCCGTTACGTGAGAGTGACGTAACCATTTGCACAGTTCGGAAGCTTTAAAATACCATTGTGAATTCTGTCAGAATACCGTTGGATTCCTCGTGGCCACCAAAGCTCTGCTCTAACTCGAACCTGGAGGGGCGCAAAACAAGGTGAGTGGGTCAGTAAAATAAGTCTTTCAAAATCTTTCCTTTATCAACATATATCTATCCCCTCATTGTAAAACCTGTATACTTTCTCAGAAAATAGCATATATAAATATATATAGCTTCAGAAGTCTCAAAATACCATTCTTCATCATTTTTCAAAGAAATATGCCATGCCATGCCAAAAACATAATATGGATGCATCAACATAAATCAGGTGAAATAATAAATCAACCGGAGACCCTGCAGTGGTCCTGTACGGCTGATTCTAAGCTCAATATCCAATCCAGCCGGAGTCACCAACTGTGACCTGTAAGGCACTGCCGGAGTCACCAACTGTGACCTGTACGGCACTACGCTGCACATGAGTCGGAACTACCTGTAGTAGTCTGTACGACTCGGATGGTGTAATAATACGCTCTAGTGCTTCTCTCATCAATCATCTGTGCACATAATCTAAGGTCACCTACTAGTCGGAACCGTCTCTAATGGTCTGTACGACTAGCATGTCGGAACCACCTCCAGTGGTCTGTACGACTAGCATCTACTTGGATCCAAGGTGAGCGTGTGATGCGGTGAATAACATAAACACTAACACCAGGGGTGCAGGTTATGAGCTATCAACATAAATCTCATCAAACAATTCAATGAACCAAATATAACTCACCTGATACTCACCTGTGCGTCCGCAGCACCAATTCAAATATATGCATCATATAATATCCATTCACATATTTCATGTAATTTCTATGCATGGCACTTCAATCACATGATTCATATAAATCTATGCATGGCATTTCAAAACATACTTCATTTTAATTCAAATTCTGGGAAAACTCATTAAGTATATAGGCGTATAATGAAAACAAAACTGCCCACTCACTGGTATGTCGCAGGGTCGTAACCCCCGTGACGCCTCTGACTGCGCTCGTCCTCGGGGTAGATCTCACCTATATGCGAAACAACTATAAAAACGTTATTTTAAGCACATAACCAACAATTCGAAATAACTTCTCATAAAATGCTCAATTTTGGCGTATGAATATACCAACGCGATCTACACAACCTCACGAACATCGTGATATTTTTAAATAAATTTTTCTAGGGCCCACGCGCCCTCACGCGCCGGGGAGGCCACGGCCTCACGCGCCCCCCACGCGCATCATCTTCAACCTCCCGACGCCGGAACAGTGCCACCGGCGCCGGATTCTGGGCAACCCTGCAACTGCCCTTTTCTCACTCGTTTTTGCACCATTTTTCATAAAATTTTCACCAAAATGTCACAAATCATGAGAGGAAGAAGGCTATACCTCCTTGGAGCCTCAAAACCTTCCAAATCGCGTCGGGAAAATTTCACCAAAACCGGCCACCTTCGAACCTTGTGATCCCGACGTCCCAAACCTTCAAACGAAGCACTCCGAGCTTCGTGGGGACCTCCTTAAGCTCGTGGTAAGCTTGGATTGTCCTAAAATGCAACCATTTAAAAGTTGGTGAATAGTGACAATCACGGACCTCGTGATTTCAGCGTGAAAACGTATGAACCCTTACCTGAAATGGGTACCAATGGGTTCGTATGGTCTCTAGGAGTACGATGGTGGTCTCAACCACGTCGATCCGTGAAGGTTTGATAACCTTTGGGGTTGTCCGTACCTTTCGAAAGAGAAGGGAGAGAGAGACCGTGAGCATGCGGGAGAGAGAGAGAGAGAGTGAAAAAATAATGAAGGTGTGTGGTCTACAAAAACCCCAACCACATAAAAATATTCCAAATTAATTTCCAACTATTTTTCCAAAACAAACTTAGGATAGGACAATAAAACCCAATGAAATGTCACATACCGTAGTAGATTCAAGGGCAATCCCGTCATTTCACATCCTCGATTAATTAATTCAGGGACGGGCTGTGACAATCTACCCTCCTTATAGAATTTCGTCCTCGAAATTCACATAACCTAACCAATACTAGCAGCCATAAAACAACCTCGGATACATCTCTCTCATTCGATCTTCAGTCTCCCAAGTAGCTTCTTCTACCGAGTGGTTCCTCCACAATACTTTCACCATGCTCACTGTCTTATTCCTTAGAACCTTGTCCTTCCAATCCAAAATAGTCACTGGTTCTTCATCATACGTCAAATCCGGATTAATCTCCAAAGGTTGAGGAGGAATCACATGCGAAGGATCCGAAACATAATGTCGAAGCATCGAGATATGAAACACATTATGCACCTTGGATAACTCCGGAGGCAACTCCAACCTGTAGGCAACCTCACCAACCTTTTCGACAATCACATAAGGTCCTATGTACCTAGAACTTAACTTGCCTCTTTTCCCAAATCGCACCACACCTCTCCAAGGTGATAACTTCAAGAATACCCAATAACCGACCTTATACACTCTATCGGTAGCATGCCTGACTGCTAAGTTCTTTTGTCGATCTTGTGCTGCTTTCAGGTTAGACTTAATCACCTGAATGTTTTGAGTAATCTCTTCCACTAACTCAGGGCCCACTAAAACTCGTTCACCAACCTCTGACAACATAAAGATGTACAACAAGCTTTCTCATAAGATGCCTCAAGTGGTGTCCTACCACTACTCGAATGAAGGTTATCGTTGTAGGCAAATTCCATTAAATTCAACTTTTAATCCAAGCATCACCAAACTACCATACCGAAGATCTTAGTATATCATCCAAATTCTGAATGGTCCTGTCTCTGTCTGAAGATGATATGCTGCACTATAAAGTAATCTTGTATCCGAAGTTTCTTGAAAAGTTACCTAGAACTTAAAAGTGACCAACATACCCAAAAGCTCAACAGATTCGTAAGTCCAAATCTCTTTTCCATAAAACAAATAATTAAAACAAATAATTAACCGTTGCATTTGTCTGGAAAGGTTGCTGCTCTTCACTGGAGTAAAATATGTTACTTAGTACACCGATCAACTATCACCTCAATTTCCATCATACCCATCTCGTGAACGAGGAAGTTTGTACACATAATCCAAAGGCTTCTTTCTTTCCGTTTTAACTTACTGACATATGATATATTTACTTACATACCCAAAATTTCTCTTTTCATACCCGGCTAATAGTAAAATGGTTAAATGGTATGATACATCTCAATACTTCCGGGATGCATTGTAGAAGCTGAACAGTGTACTTCATCCAAAAATTGCTTTCTTTAATTCCACATCATTAAGCACATACATCTTGTTCTCTTGCATAAACATGTCATCTGATTCTCTAACTCTGAGATCTTTCTTTTTCTCGATATTCTTTGCCTAAATAAATTCCTGGTTTCTTCATCAATTCTCTGGGCATCGAGTATACGATTAATTTAAATAAGCTTAACTTGGATACTAGCAAACAAGGCTTCTTCTCGTTCTTCTATTTCCAACTTTACTCCAGTAGATCTCAAATCCGCAAGAAGAGGAACATAACAAGCATACAAAACATTTATTCTCACGAGAGTCTTCATACTAAGTACATCAGCCCAAGCATTTGCACGATCACCTGGTCGTGCAATCATAATCACTAAACAACTCAATCCACCTTCGTTATCTAAAATCAAGATCCCTCTGAGAAGACAGATATTGGAAACTCTTACGATCCATACAAAACTTACACTTTTCTTCATAAAGATAATTTCTTCAAATCTTCAAGCCAAGATGATAGCGATTAATTCCAAATCATAATTAGGGTAATTCATCTCATGAAGTTCAGTTGCCGCGAAGAATAAGCAATTACCCTATCTTGTATCAATACACATCTCAAACCACTCAAAGAAGCATCCTTATAGACCTCATAACTTCCGTTATCATCTGGGAGCTAACACAAGTGCATAGGTGAGGAAATACTTCAACTGTTGAAAACTTTATTCACCATTTTCATCCCACTCAAACTTAACCTCTTTTCTCGTCTATCTCGTCAATGGCAGGGTAATGACTGAAAAATCTTTCACAAACCGTCCATAATAGCCTGTTAAGCTAAGAAAACTTCGAATCTTAGTCACGGTTCGCGATTGTTCCAAATTCTCAACTTCTGCTACCTTTAAAGAATTCACTTGAATACTTTAAGTAGGTATAACATGTCCCAGAAATGCCACCTGATTCATCTAACATTGGCATTCACTAAACTTAGAATATATCGACGACCCCTCAAACTTTGTAATACCACTTTAAAATGTCTAGCACGTCCTGCTCTAGTATTAGAGTATACCAGAATATCGTCAATGAAAACAAACACAAACCTGACGAGATATTCTCGAAATATTTCATTCACCAAACTCAGGAAAGCAGCAAGCGCATTCGACAATCCGAATGGCATTACCAAAAACTCATTAGACCATAACGAGTCCTGAAAGTTATCTTAGGGACATCCTCACTAAATCTTCAATTGGTTAATAACCAAACCTTAAATCAATCTTTGAAAATACACAGGCACCTCTAGGCTGATCAAACAATCATTAATACGCGATAATGGACAACGATTCCCAATCGTTACTCGATTCAATTTTCCATAGTCAATGTATAGCCTTAATGTCCACATTTTTCCTCATAAATAAACTGGCTCTCCACGACGACATACTAGGTTGAATGGAACCTTTATCAACCAATTCTTGCAACTGACTTTCAATTCCCTTAACTCATCATGAACCAATCTCTAATATAAGGTCCGTACCTGGAAACAAATTAATAGAGAACTCCACATCTTTGCCTGGTGGCAATCCAGGTAAATTCTCAAGGAAAACGTCTAATCACCTTGACCTCTTCCACACTACTCAGAGCAATATCTCTTAGTACCTCATGAACTAAATATCTTAGGTAGCCATTCAATAATAATCTTTTTGCTCTCACAGCAGAACTAACGGCATACCTCACTACACTTTGCATCCCCCAAAAGTAACCTCTGGTCACCCAAGTCGATGGAAAGCAACTGATTTCCCGTAGCAATCTATCTTGGCACAATCATAATGCAACCAATCTGTGCCAAAAATCACATCAAATCCACAATATCCAACCGGATAAGATTCATAGGCATAACAACATCGTTCACCATCACTGGACACTCTGAATAACACCATACTAACGTAGGATGACCTACTTGTTTACTCGCTTAACGAATCCAACAATAAGTTATGGATATTACGGTCTGCAGCCCGCAATAACGATAACTCACTGTTGTCTCGATAAGTAAGCAACAATCCTCAAGAATACAACATTACCATCTTGCCCTTCATTAGAATTACATATGCATGCCTCGATCGTGCTCCATCATTACTCTCTTTGGCAACATCATCAATAACAAGGAATATATCAGCCGGAGTCAGCTAGTATGACCTGTGCGACTGAACCTATAGCTCGTCCATCGAGCCGGAGTCATCTAATATGACCTGTGCGGCTGTACTCATAACCCATCGATCCATGCTAGTATATAAGTCGGAGTCACCTCTTGTGACCTGTACGACTCTAATCCTGTACACCACGGCTCATCTAACCAAAATTTCTAGATCCAGGTACCTGCGGAATCAGCGCTAGTGGTGGCAAAGAAGACTATGGAGGCATTTACTGATTCTGGGGACAATTTGCAGCTCTATGTCCCATTTATCCACATATAAAGCATCCACTGCTTTCTTGTCTATACTCTCCAGAGTGTATGCTATTGTACCGACAGCACAAAGGTACATTCCCTCTATCTGAATCACCTTGTCTCTGAAATCTGGAATCACCAGTGAATCTACCACCATACCTCTGACCAGTGGCACAAAAACCTCAGCTGGAAGAACTAGAACTAGCTTCACTTCTCTTGAAGCTCTGAGTCTTACGAGGTCCTTGAGATGACGGATCTATACCCTTATCGTCTTTCCTCCAATTCCCATTCTTTTCTTATTCCTTTTTACTCTCGCTGAGCATAACCTCAGAGTCCTCAATTCTCAACAACATCCCGTAAAACTCCTGGTAAGAAGCACAATAAATAGTGGTCGTCAAAGAACGCCAATTCCTCTTATTATCCAGCTTAAAACAACATAACACCTCGACCGGATTAACAACATCCGTATGATAACGAGAAAACTCCGCTACTTTCCATAGTACTCATTTGTCGTCATCTTTCCTTGTCTCAAATTGTAAACTCTCACTTCTTACCATCCATTTATATCGGAGGACTAAACCTTTCCTTAAACAATTCTTTAAACAACTCTCAAATAGCTATTTCCTCCGGTGTCATCATATAAGACTCATGTCTCCATCAGGATGCAAATTCAATGCTCAGAAATCAGGTAGTCGTTTTGACCTACCGTCAAAAGAAAGATTCCCTTGACTTTGCATAATCTAAAACACCTTTTCCAACTGATTAAGCCATCGACCTGCTCCCTCAGGTCATCATTTTCCCTAAAGTGATTCAGCATCAACTTATATCCAGTCCTAAGAGAAAAATCCTTTGGATAATAGACTGAGTCACATTAGTACTAGCTTCCCATAACTGAGCTAAATAGGGAAAACTAGACTCAACTAAACGACTTGGCTCACTACGAGGCGGTATAGTTCTGACAGAAAACACTAGAGAATTCTCAAGATGTACAGGACTACAATCTAAGCTCTGATACCAACTGACACACCCCGTCCCGAAGGAGGGCGTGCTGGCCGTCACGTGAGAGTGACGTAACCATTTGCACAGTTCGGAAGCTTTAAAATACCATTGTGAATTCTGTCAGAATACCGTTGGATTCCTCGTGACCACCAAAGCTCTGCTCTAACTCGAACCTGGAGGGGCGCAAAACAAGGTGAGTGGGTCAGTAAAATAAGTCTTTCAAAATCTTTCCTTTATCAACATATATCTATCCCCTCACTGTAAAACCTGTATACTTTCTCAGAAAATAGCATATATAAATATATATAGCTTCAGAAGTCTCAAAATACCATTCTTCATCATTTTTCAAAGAAATATGCCATGCCATGCCAAAAACATAATATGGATGCATCAACATAAATCAGGTGAAATAATAAATCAACCGGAGACCCTGCAGTGGTCCTGTACGGCTGATTCTAAGCTCAATATCCAATCCAGCCGGAGTCACCAACTGTGACCTGTACGGCACTGCGGGAGTCACCAACTGTGACCTGTACGGCACTACGCTGCACATGAGTCGGAACTACCTGTAGTAGTCTGTACGACTCGGATGGTGTAATAATACGCTCTAGTGCTTCTCTCATCAATCATCTGTGCACATAATCTAAGGTCACCTACTAGTCGGAACCGTCTCTAATGGTCTGTACGATTAGCATGTCGGAACCACCTCCAGTGGTCTGTACGACTAGCATCTACTTGGATCCAAGGTGAGCGTGTGATGCGGTGAATAACATAAGCACTAACACCAAGGGTGCAGGTTATGAGCTATCAACATAAATCTCATCAAACAATTCAATGAACCAAATATAACTCACCTGATACTCACCTGTGCGTCCGCAGCACCAATTCAAATATATGCATCATATAATATCCATTCACATATTTCATGTAATTTCTATGCATGGCACTTCAATCACATGATTCATATAAATCTATGCATGGCATTTCAAAACATACTTCATTTTAATTCAAATTCTGGGAAAACTCATTAAGTATATAGGCGTATAATGAAAACAAAACTGCCCACTCACTGGTATGTCGCAGGGTCGTAACCCCCGTGACGCCTCTGACTGCGCTCGTCCTCGGGGTAGATCTCACCTATATGCGAAACAACTATAAAAACGTTATTTTAAGCACATAACCAACAATTCGAAATAACTTCTCATAAAATGCTCAATTTTGGCGTATGAATATACCAACGCGATCTACACAACCTCACGAACATCGTGATATTTTTAAATAAATTTTTCTAGGGCCCACGCGCCCTCACGCGCCGGGGAGGCCACGGCCTCACGCGCCCTCCACGCGCATCATCTTCAACCTCCCGACGCCGGAACAGTGCCACCGGCGCCGGATTCTGGGCAACCCTGCAACTGCCCTTTTCTCACTCGTTTTTGCACCATTTTTCATAAAATTTTCACCAAAATGTCACAAATCATGAGAGGAAGAAGGCTATACCTCCTTGGAGCCTCAAAACCTTCCAAATCGCGTCGGGAAAATTTCACCAAAACCGGCCACCTTCGAACCTTGTGATCCCGACGTCCCAAACCTTCAAACGAAGCACTCCGAGCTTCGTGGGGACCTCCTTAAGCTCGTGGTAAGCTTGGATTGTCCTAAAATGCAACCATTTAAAAGTTGGTGAATAGTGACAATCACGGACCTCATGATTTCAGCGTGAAAACGTATGAACCCTTACCTGAAATGGGTACCAATGGGTTCGTATGGTCTCTAGGAGTACGATGGTGGTCTCAACCACGTCGATCCGTGAAGGTTTGATAACCTTTGGGGTTGTCCGTACCTTTCGAAAGAGAAGGGAGAGAGAAACCGTGAGCATGCGGGAGAGAGAGAGAGAGAGTGAAAAAATAATGAAGGTGTGTGGTCTACAAAAACCCCAACCACATAAAAATATTCCAAATTAATTTCCAACTATTTTTCCAAAACAAACTTAGGATAGGACAATAAAACCCAATGAAATGTCACATACCGTAGTAGATTCAAGGGCAATCCCGTCATTTCACATCCTCGATTAATTAATTCCGGGACGGGCTGTGACAAATTCAATCATCACAACTATATCATTTAATTTACAACATTTAGTTTAAAAATTTAGTCTTCCTAGTATTACCCTTATTAGTAAAGTTGAGTAATGTTATGGAGACTCTCTATTTAATACATATTTTATAAGAGAAACGCTAAGAGGACTTTCTCAAAGTGACACTTTTCATGGACTCTTTATCACTTTACAGTTTAACGTTAATTTTCTTGTTAGCATTATAAAACATTTTGCAAAAAACATGAGATGACAGAGAGTCCATTGAGAGTCGCCTTAACATTTCTCATTTTATAAACTATATAATGTGTTTATTGATATTTTGATTAACATGTTTATTATTATTGGTGACACATCAAATCAGTTACAAATTTTGTTTCAAAAGTTATTCTACCCAGCATTATCCTTTGTACTAAGAGATATGATATGGAGATTCTATCAAAGTGAGACTTTCTATAAACTCTCTACCACCTCAATTTCCATTCATTTTTCGTACCAATATTATAAAATTTAGGAGAAATTAGATTTCCATCCTTATTTTTTCTACTCCATTGATTAAAACCTTATTCATTTTCAAATTTTGATCAAGGTCCTTCGGTTTTAATAAACGCCATTAATTATTCAAAAACAAAATATTTACATGTCAAGATAATTAAGTTTCATTTTTAAATAGGGAAGTGTTATTATCACTCCTAAAATCTCATTATACACTCCCCACAAGTAGACCTGTAAACGGGTCGGGTTTGTTGGATTTCGGTCGGGTTCAACCCTACTCGTTAAGCTAACGGGTCACCCGTTTCACCCGTTAAGAATTATTATTTTTTTTTTTTGCAAAAAGTTTATTTTTTGTTATTAAGACTTTACTAAAATTACTAAAATATCCTCAATTAACGGGTGCTAACGGGTTGACCCAAAGTGACCCGTTATTTAACGGGTTGTTAACGGGTTCACCCGTTATCGACCCGACCCGTTAAGCACCCACCCAAATACTAATATTAACGGGTCGGGTTAACGGGTTGGGTCCAAAATGCTAGGTCTACTCACAAGTGTATTTTTCTTTCTAATTATAGAAAATTTGGAGTGCAAAATGAGATTTTTGGAGTGCCAATAACAATTCCCTTTAAATATATTCATTTAGTGTTAGAAACGTTACATTTGATATATTATATTTATGGCTAAACTTTTTATGATATATTTTGACACACCCCGACCCGGAAATTCCACTAGGATACTGAATCGAGCTGTGCTGGCCGACACCTTGAGGGTGGCGAAACCATAAAGTGATCATGTATCAAATGTGAATAAATTAAAATCTAAAAGTGCCTAAGTGCACGAGTGCGCGGTAAGCGGGTCTGGACCCATTTCACGCGTGATATAGAGCATAGGTATAGCACAGTAATGTAAGATAATGATTATACCATCATAAGAAGACATTTGTGCTTGAGAAGTACCACGAATCCTCGTCGATACGGAACTCTGATGCTAGAACCTGGAGGGGTGCAAAAATAGAAAATGTGAGTGAGTGAAACAAAACTTTTCTAATTAATTTCAACTACCAAAGGCAGTAGCCCTTTGCCGTAACGCCTGTATAATTTCCCAGAAAATAACAGGCGTGACTATAACTCAAAAGCATAACCAAAATAATAGTCTCACAATTATGCCGTGTCAAACATCTCAACAAGAATAAGTAACCCAGGTGAAATAAATCAATATGAAATGATATGTGAGTCGGATCCCCCTATAGTGGCCTATACAGCTGAATCAATAGCTCATCATCATGCTAACTGGAGTCACCTCACGTGACCTGTACACCAGCACCCATATCTTAATTAATCAATGCTAGCATATAAGTCGAGAGTCACCTATAGTGACCTATATGACTTATCCATATCTCATCAATTGATGCTAGCATATAAGTCGGGAGTCACCTATAGTGACCTGTACGACTTATCCATATCTCATCAATCAATGCTAGCATATAAGTCGGGAGTCACCTATAGTGACCTGTACGACTTATCTATATCTCATCAATCAAGGATAGCATATAAGTCGGGAGTAGACTCGGCAGTTTCTGACACGACACGAAAACGACATGAAAATAACAGGTTTCGGGTCAACACGATAACTAATTGAGTCATTATCGGGTGACCCGATAAGAACCCGTTAATAACAGATTCTTAACGGGTATACACACGGGTAACACGTGAGTAACCCGTTTCGACCCGTTAAGAAAAAAATTATTTTGATAATTTTAAAGTTTAATTACTAAAAGATTTATTATAAAAATACAATAATAGCTATATTAATATATACAATATATTCTATATTAAATATATATAGTTTTGTATTATTATTCTATATAAGTTAAAAAAAAAAGTTTTCGTCATTATTTATTTTTATTATGAGAGTTCCTTATTATCATTATTAGGATAAATTTTACTTAACACGTTGTTGTCCAAAATTAAAATAAACTAGTATAGCATTTGAATAGGCAAGAACTAAGAAGACATACATACAAGTATGAAAAATGTGAAAGAATATATAAACACTCGTGATTCATCATTATTCCTCCACGAGTAGATAATGGTTATACTTACATTATCATTTAGATTTTTAAAATCCTCCAAACCCTCATGAATAATGTTTTTTATTTGAGGGAAAAATTAATAAAATTAATAATAATTATTGTAGAAGTGTAAAAAATGTAAAAAAAAAATACAATCACTAATAGTGACAAGCTTTACAACTTTCATGAAGGAGTCAGCTTCAAAATCCAACACTATAATCCATAAACCTTAAATTTATATTTAACCGTTGATTGTCATTTACGCTTCTTCTTACTGAATTTCATTTTTAAATTTTCTTTTTTGAAAACATGATCATCTGACGGATGTAAGAAGATTAACGATTCAGATCTTTGATATCACGTTTCGATATGTAGGTTAACTGAATATGAGTCGATGTCATATAGTTTGTAGAAACTTTATAAACATCAAGCAATATTTTCACTAACCGTAAAACTCTGAATATAATATCAACGATCCAAACCGTTCATCTTCCTGCATCCTTTAATAGATCATGTTTTCAAAAAAGAAAATCTGAAAAAATAAAATTTGATGAGAAAAATGAAGCGTAAATGTAAACAACAATCAACGGTTAAATTTTGAATTATGATTTATATGATTATAGTGGCGAATTTTGAAGTTAAGATCTTCACAAAAGTTGTAAAGCTTGTCATTACGAGCATTTATATATTTTTTCTATATTTTTTACACTTCTACATTAATTAAAAAACTATGAAAGACTTTATTTTTGGATATGACAATATGGTATGTATATACTTATTTAGTATTATATTTTTCATTTGATTATTTATTGGTTTAAAATATATTTTCCTTAACGGGTAACGGGTCGGGTCATATTACCTATTCATATTATCGGGTCGATTTCGGGTCGGGTCATTTTACCCATTTATTTTAACGGGTGTTACACGACACAACCCGTTAAGATATTGGGTATGACACGAAAACGACACGAACACGAAAAACACAACACAAATGCCAGGTCTAGTCGGGAGTCACCTATAGTGACCTGTACAACTTATCCATATCTCATCAATCAATGCTAGCGTATAAGTCGGGAGTCACCTATAGTGACCTGTACGACATATCCATATCTCATCAATCAATGCTAGCGTATAAGTCGGGAGTCACCTATAGTGACCTGTACGACTTATCCATATCTCATCAATCAAGGATAGCATATAAGTCGGGAGTCACCTATAGTGACCTGTACGACTCATCCATATGTCATCAATCAATGCTAGCATATAAGTCGGGAATCACCTATAGTGACCTGTACGACTTATTCATAGCTCATCAAATATCCCTGCACACGAGTCGGAACCACCTCTAGTGGTCTGTACGACAGGACTGGGTGTAAATAAGTACGCTCAAGTGCTACGATCACGTGAAGACTGTGCGAATAATCGCGGGTCATCTACGAGTCGGAACCACTTATAGTGGTCTGTACGAAAGACATGTGCATCTACTTTGAATCCAAGGTGAGCGTAAGGTGCGGGAGGTGAACATCACGTGAAGGACTGTGCCCTGGCCACGGACGGGAGCACTAACACCGGGGTGCAGGTTTATGAGCTCTAAATGCATCTAATACCGCATGTAGGACTCATAGGCAACCTGTACGATAGTGTCGGAGTTGCCTAAAATATAAATGTAGTTATGCCATAATCCCATCATTTCAACTAATACTATATACTCACCTGAACTTACCTGTGTGTCATGTGTTCACCTTTGCACTTCAGAGCGTTCACAATAATTATGTGCAAGTAATATACATATGGATATACCAGGATGTGAATCTGAAATTCAACCATATCATAATATTTCCAAATATATAAACATATATAAAAATGGCATAAATGCATAAGCTGCAACGCCCCACTCCCGAACTATTTACCTTCAGAAATAATTATCGGTGATCAATCCAACTAGACACTAATTTAATTAATTATCCATACTTACGTTTCCTTACTTCAATTCCTTGCTTCTTCACATATTGATTTAAGACCAACATTTAACCACCAAAACATAAGGTTAAATCTCACATTTTTCCACCAATCTCTTTCACATTGATCAATTCCCCAAACAAGGCTATTGTCTCAATTATTTAGTCTCATTTATTGTATGGCTGCATCTAACGTCTCGTTAGACTGCCTACGTACCCTAAATAGGGATCAAGCCATTCGTAGTTCACAATAATTACTTGTAGGTAACATGCATATGAATCTATCATGATATAATCTAAACTCAACCATCTCATAATACTTTATAACATATAAGTATATACAACATGATATAAATTTCTTAGTTCAATTTAAAACCATTTGTGGAATTATCATTCACATATACATATGATAAAGAGGAAAAGATCCACTCACTTGAAGTATGTGCTACGACTTCCTAGTACAACCATCTAGGCGTCCCGAACGATCGATGCCTAGGACAATGATCAAACCACATCTCAGAATTCTTATCAATAGATCATGTATTTTACGTAAAACACATCCCTAAAAACATTTTAGAGTCGTTTAAGCCCCATTGACCAAAAGTCAATCGTCGGTCCATAATCGACGGTAGGGTCTACAACCCTACGTAATTCAATCCGAAAGATCTGTTCCTTAGATTTCCGATCTGTAAGTTTCAAAGATCCACATTATACTTCTAAAACATCCTCCCAAAATTTTATTATGATCCAACGGTTGGATCTCCGCCGATTGCCAAAACAAAGTGGTGGTTAACGTTTATTTTACGAACTTACAAATTCAATTCAGGAAGATCCGTACGTTAGATTCCTGGTCCGTAAGTTCCAACATTCTTCAAATATTATGTACTACAATGTAACAAAGTTTGGTGACGATCCAACGGTTGGATCGTCGATTCATATAGATATCTATTAATGTATCGCAGAGAATTTAGGTTCCAACAATCAACCTACGTCATTCAAATATCAGAACTGAGTTCAAGACATTTAACATAGCCTAAAAATAGCATTGGCGGCCCACTGGCCATGCGCCGCCGTGGGTGGCGGTGGGCCAACCCGGCTCGTCAGATAATCCAACTATTTTCAAACATTACCAAAATTTACAGGAATGAAGATCTCAAAGAGAGGAACAACTTTTATACCTGCCACAAAGTCCAAAAGTGGACGGAAGGGGGTCAATTTTGCCCACAAATCCGGTGGGTGCCTAAAACTTCCCGACGTCGATTCGTCGTCTACGGTGGTCCAACGGGGTCAAGGTTGGTTGGGATTTTCTCCTGGGATGATGGGATACAAAGCCCAAGTGGTGGCATCGGCCATCGTTTAGCCGATTTGTCGGAAAATTGAAAAAGGTGGCCGGGATACTATTGATTTTGGTCGACTTTCGTGGTCTCAAACCGCCACATACCGTGGTTAATCAAGGTGTTTATTGGGTGGGTTTTGTAGAGGAGAATGAGAGCTTTACGATGGTGTGGTGGCGTCGAAAATATCCACCGGAGTTGGCCGGAATCGGCCTTGAAAAATGGGAGCTCACGGTGGGTGTGGGTCAACGGGAAGGCTACTTCCCCACTTTCTTTTTCTTTTTCTTTTTCTTTTTTTCCTGATTTCTGATTGGGCCTTAATACCTTTTAATTTGATTGGTCCCTTTTCTTTTTGCTTGAAGGCTGATTGGTTAGTCTTCTCAAAGGTGGGAGTTCAAATAATTTAACTACCATTAAATAACCAACTTCAAACGTCCGTAACTATACCGTTATAATTCGGACTCGCAAACGGTTTTCGTCTCTGCGTTCGTAGTGACGAGTACTACGAGGATATTCTAAAAGAATAAGTCATACGTCACTCTAACCAATGATTAACAGAAGTCAAAGTTCTTGCCTCTAGGGCATTTTCATAAATTCACGCTTCTAAAATTAATTAAAAGTTAAAATTTAGGACGGGTTATCACATATTTCTATTTCTAGTTTGTACCCATTTTTAATTTGCAACCATTTCTTAAATTGTACCAATTTTCTTTTAAATTTTAATTTGTACCCATATATTAATTTCTTTTTGTCCCTTATTTTTTAAACTTTTATTTGTACTCATAATTTTTTTAACCTTTTATTTGTACCCATAATTTATTTATAATGTACCCATTTTTTTTTTTACAAATGCACCGCTTTGTTATATGTAAAATGTATCTCTATTTTTTTTGTAAGTACCATTTTTTATGCAAAATCTATTTATTTTTTAATCTAAAATGTGTCATTATTTTTTTAATATAAAATGTACCCATTGTTTTCTATATAAAATGTACCCACGTTTTTATGTAAGTATACCAATATTTTATATATAAAATGTAGCCAAATTTTATTATATAAATGTACTCATTTTATAAAAATAAAAAATAAAATAAAATCCCTTTTTTTTTTATAATCTAGAATACACCCATATTATTATTTTTTATATCAAAATCCATAAGCAATTTTGAATAATTAAATTGGTAGTGTAAATGAAAGCAAAAAAAAAAAAAAAAAACAGTTGAGTCTTTATTGGTATTATTGCATCGCTTTTATTATTATGTCATTTATGTAGCAGGAGATGAACTTCAATAAAAAATCTAAAATGCATAAGATTTCAGTCTATAACAGTTAGGGACCGAGGACCGCAATTAAACTATCCCTAAAATTTATGCCAAAAACATAAGTTGTTAGAGAGCCCGTGGAGAGTATGCTTAACATTTCTCTTTGGGAAATGCTAAGGAGACTCTTCATAGACTCTCTGCCCTCTCATATTTTTGGCACATTTTTTATATCAATATTATAAAATATTGTGTCAAAAAATACTATGACGAAGAGTCCGGAAGAAATTCCATTGTGAAAGAGTCTACTTAACCTTTCTCTTTCGCTTCCTCTACTATTTTCTTCTTTGTTCATATTACTTTTGCCCGATTTGGTCGTTGGGGACAGACAAGATTGGAAATTGATCATTCTTGTCACAGGTTTAGGAATTTTGTAAAGGAACTTATGTTTAATTTAAACAAGTTAGAAAAAAATGTAGGATAATCTAATTACATCTTAACATTTTTCCTTTGTATGACTCCATTGTTTAACACTTTAATTATTCTACTCTTCCATAAACTTCGAATGTGAGTTAGGTCAATTTGCTAGAGGTGATTTAAATCCCCTTGTCCATCATTTTCATAAGAACGTCGGAATAAAACTGTATACTCGAACATAAGAGGATACTGCCTTGCTAAATAACGTAATCCACATCAATACAAGAATTATGTCAACAATTCCTTATTATTTGATGCTTGTGAGTTATGCGGGCATTGAAACACGTGGTAGGTGGCTTGGCCTAGGTCACATATGAGCCATGCCCATATGACTGAACAAACGACGTGTTGTTTCGTTATTTTACACATACTGTTTGCTTTTGGTTGTGAGAGTGACATGTATGCTTGTTTTGGGTTTGTGCAGGTACCACTTGAAAGATGCAGTTCTTGAAGGAGGAATTCCATTCAACAAGGCCTATGGAATGACTGCTTTTGAGTACCAAGGCACTGACCCTAGATTCAACAAGGTCTTCAACAGGGGAATGACTGACCACTCTACCATTACCATGAAAAAACTTCTAGAGACCTACAAGGGCTTTGAGGGCCTCACATCTTGGCAGTGGCACTAGCGCTATTGTTAACATAATCGTTTCTAAGTACCCATCGATTAAGGGTATCAACTTCGACTTGCCTCATGTCATAGAAGATGCTCCCCAATTTCTTAGTATGTTCTTCATTTTGATAATGCTTGTAGTTCAATTACTTAAAAGCATTTACCTTTACCTCGATCTTTCTCAAGTTCGATTTCTCCTCCTCTAATATTGCTTATGTTTGTACTATTTATCATTTTTCCTAATGAATATGAGATCTATGGATGTTGGATGTAGGTGTGGAGCATGTTGGAGGAGACATGTTTGCAAGTGTTCCAAAGGGAGATGCAATTTTCATGAAGGTTAGTTATTATTTATCAAAAAGAGAGTCGATGACTGTTTTGTAGTGCTAATATCAATTTCTTATAAGAGCTTCGTTGCATAATAATTTGGAACTACTCTCAAATCATGTATGCAATCTTACAGTGGATATGTCACGACTGGAGTGACGATCACTGCTTGAAATTTTTGAAGAACTGTTATACCGTGCTTCCTGACAATGGGAAGGTGATTCTTGCTGAGTGCATTCAGTAGCTCCAGACAGCAGCCTTGCCACCAAGGGAGTTGTCCATATCGACGTGATCATGTTAACTCACAACCCCGGAGGAAAAGAGCGGACGGAGAAGGAGTTTGAGGCCTTGGCTAAGGGATCTGGATTCAAAGGCTTCCGCGTCATCTGCTCCGCTTTCAACACCTATGTCATTGAGTTTCTTAAGAAGATTTGAGTATAACTTTGGCAGTGGTATTTATGCTGCCGTCTGCATTCGTATTGCTTTTACTATGATATGGTGGTCGCATATTTTTCACCATAACTAGGTTTATAACAAAAAAAACAAAAAAAGTAATAAGAAAGTGATATTATTTTCGTTGTATGTTATAAATTTGGATTCATACGCATGCAATGGGGTGTAAAACATGAAAAAACCTGGTGTACGACGGACACAGCATGTGTCTGTGCTGCCATAAAGAAAAAATAAAGACCTATCCTCTGTGAGAGTTTTTTGTGGGCGTATCGGAGCATCGTCTTGTGGGTAGATGAATGAAGCTACTGTGAGCCTCGCTCTACAGTATTGCCAACGGCTCGACGCTAAATCCCATTACTTTATGTATTTCCTAAATAGGATTTGTTGGGCCCCAATTATTTTATATTTTTGCATATTTTTGTATTCATTGACCATTATTTATAACTATGTAGAGACGTCTTTCCTTAAGATGGGACCAAGAAAGATTATAACTTATTACAATACAGAGAATTGGTCATACATGGGACATGAATTTTTTATGACTTTAAAAGAGATTATTCACAATTATAGAGTATTGCTTTCAAAAAAATTACTGTATATATCACGAAAGAGAATGATACTATGACCTTACATATCCATTCCCCATAAACCTGTTAAGGGTATGGACATCTTTGTATTTTGTTTTGTTAGAAGCTTTGGCCACCAAATTACAAACGATAATGGTGGATGAAGTATTCCAGCACATGGTATTATCTGGGAGAATAAATGTTGCACATTACTCAAGCAGTTAAATTTAAAACCCTTTGACGCAACCCCAATTTTGGGCAAGGCGTTTGGAAAAATTGGCTGGAAGCTAGGCGGCGCCTAGGAGGGCTAGGCGGGCCTAGGCGGCTCCTAGGCGGCACCTAGGCGGTATATTTATGAAAATGATGTACCTAATTTGCAAATGATGGATTTATTACAAGTTCATCCAATAGTGAAACGAATTGGAGCACTTTTGAGGGGATACATACAAAGAAAAGAAATCAACTAGATACAACAAGGTTAAATAGGCACTTATTTGCATTTTATCATTCTTTTATTATCCATACAAGTATAATTTTTTTTTAGGTGTAAATAGGCACTTATTTACAAGATATAGAATAAAGGGATTTTATCACAAATGGTTCATGAGATTTGCATAACTCATAATTTTGGTCCCTGAAATTCAAAATCAATAGAAATGGTCCCTGAGATTGTCCACCATCCATCATTTTGGCCCTTCCGTTAAAAAACTCTTTGGGCAATTTTCAAAGCTTCATAACTCAATCGTTTCTTAACCAAATTCGACCCATGATATATCAAAATGAAGATAGGAAAGTGTAAAACAAGATTTGGAAGTCCAATGGTTGCCGGAGATGGCCGGAAAATAGCCTCAAAGGTGACTGGTCCGCAAGAAAATTAGAAAACTCGCCGGAAACTGGGTAAACTTTAGACATTCATAACTTCTTCAATACTCAACAAAATTGAGTGATTCAAAAAAAAAAAAATCATACTTCTCGACTAGAAAAAGAGAATGGTACCTTTCTTGATTGATAATTCACCGTGGTTTGTCTGGAAAACGGCTCAAAAATGGCTAACCATTTTCGAGTTAGCCACTTTCGAGCCGTTTTCTGGCCAAACCAAGGTGAGTTAGCCGTCTAGAAACCATTCTCTTTGTCTCATCGAGAAGTATGATTTTTGTTTTTGAATCACTCGATTTAGTTGATTATTGAAGAAGTTATGAATGTTTAAATTTTACCCAATTTTCGGCCAGTTTTCCAATTTTCCCACGGACCAGTCACCTTTGGGGCTATTTTCCGGTCATCTCTGGCAACCATTGGGCTCCAAATATGTGTAACCTTGTTCTACACTTTCCTATCTTCATTTTGATATATTATGGGTCGAATTTGGTTAAGAAACGATTGAGTTACGAAGCTTTGAAAATTGCCCAAAGAGTTTTTAACGGAAGGACCAAAATGATGGATGGTGGAGAATCTCAGGGACAATTTCTATTGATTTTGAATCTCAGGGACCAAAATGATGAGTTATGCAAATCTCAGGGACCATTTGTGATAAAAACCCAAAAATAAATTTACATAAATCCACCTAGGCGCCCGCCTAGATCGCCTAGGCGCTAAGCCCCTGCCCACCGCCCGACTAGCACCTAGCGATTTTTAGAACCTTGATCTTAAGGCCATCTCTAACCGAGGGCTGGCCAGAGGGCTCGTTTTAGCCCTCTGGCCCTCCAAGATATTAATATTTTACTGAACGGTACAGAGCCATATTTGTCTCCGTCCCCAACTGAGGGCCAAAGGGCCATAGGGCTCGTTTTAGCCCTGTCACAAAAAATCGTCTCCAGCAGAGGGCCAAAGGGCCATAGAGCCATAGGGCCAAACATAATTTATTATTTAAATTTAAAAACTACAACTTATGTTTAAAAACTACAACTTAAATTTAAAAACGACAAATTAAATTTAAAAACTACAAGGAAATATTGAAAAAATATTGAAGGAAATATTGCAGATGAAGTGAAGAATTGAAAGAGCTTCACCATATTTATAGAAGAAAAAAAAGGTTTAAATTCAAAAAAAAAAAAAAAATTTGAATACAACACCTAGCTGCAGTCAGCTAGCCGTTGTATTAAAAAAATTTCATACTATTCGTGTCGGTTATAACCTATAACCGACACTATTGCAATTCAAATTACTATTCATGTCGATTATAACCATGGTCTAAAATATCCATAATATCTCGATATTTCCATCGAAATTTCCGTGTTTTTGAACTACCGATATTTCCGATGTCATCGATATTTCCATCGAAATTTCCGTATTTTTTAAATTTCTATATTTAAAAAAACACCAAGGGGATTCGAACCCCTCCCATTTTACTCCTTCAACACCTTGACCACCATATCACTTATATTTTTGTGAAATTATGCTAAAATATTTATACATTTTCTACACTCACAATGTTTGCCAGCTCGCTATATAATCAACTTAAATCAGTTAAATCCATCATGCAATGCATTTCCTTCCAATTTTTTATGATAAACTAATAGATAATTGACTAAACAAACATCCTGCAAAGTTTCAATAAAAATTTCCAAGTTTTTCTTACAATTTCCATGGTTTTTTTTCAATTTTTATCGATATCGATAATATCCCGATATTTCCATCGAAATTTCCGTGTTTTTGGACTACCGATATTTCCGATATCATCGATATTTTAGACCTTGATTATAACCGACACGAATAGTAATTAATAAAAACTATTCATGTCTAGCCGTTTGTGTGTGTGAGACTTACAAAACAAGAATGGCAATAAGAGCAAGTCCAGTCTTCTCAATTGCTCAAGCAGTTGGGTGACTAAATCCCTCAAAACCCCCAAAATCCTTTCCACCCCAGCCCAATGAGTCGAACTACAGTGGAAGGAAGCAGAGCTTGACTGCTCAATCGGGCAGGAATAGCCCAACTCAGCACCTAAGTGGAACTGGGGTTAGCCATCTTTTATGTTTTTTTTTTGTCAGGCGCATTTAGTTTTCGTGCGCGTGAGACGAGTCAACTGACCAAACCTGCAATGCTGGGGCGGGCACTACAAGCACACTCAACCCTCAGCAGTTCAATTTGCACAAAGTTTCTATCCTACGGTCCAATTTTTCACGAAAAAATAAATAAAAAGCAAAATCTAAAAAAATCACTTATTAATTTTGGGCCCACATGTCATAATCTGAGTTGTTTTGTAATCCAACGGTTCATATTAATTAGGCAACAAATAAATACTAAAAATTAAAAAAAAATATTAGAAATTACATGATCATGACACGTGGTGCTATGAGATTCGTTAAAAATCTAATCGAAAATCTTTTCACAAAAATTGTAATTTCGAATAATCACACTTGGCGTGGCATAATTAGTTAAAAATCTTGTTCGAAACTAAACAAACTTATATTTTTAATATTTTTTTTAAAACTAATTTTTTTATGTCAATTGTCTGGACAATTTATTTTACAAAATAAAAAAGCACTCGGATAATTACTATTTACTTAGACAATAATTGCCTTTGCCAAATTACCTAGGCAATTATTGCCTTCGTGGAGTGAAAACTGCTCTAATCAACTCATCCGCATTATTTATGTGTGCAAATGATGGTACAGGCACTCTTCTAGAATATTGTCCCAATGAAGCAAGAGCACCAAACCATTTCAGCTTAAGTGGAGTCGAAGAAATCGAACAGTACCTGAATTATTATGGAGAAGGCACAATTGTTGTCTAAGGTAAGTAACATCACCATACATATATAAATTAGGCCAACATTTGGATATGGGTAGGTTCCACTCACAAACCGAGTTGATCGTTTTGCGAATCCTACCGGCTCCTTATTGAATTGTCACTTTTTTTTTCTTTTTTTGTTTCTTATTTGTAAATTGCCAAGAGAACCGATCCCTTTCATGGATTAGTCAGGATAACACAAACGATGGCAATGTCATTCATACTTCGATTCCAGTCAATTTTTGTAAACGTCTTTAACATGAATTTGATTTTGATTCCACCTCATTACAATTCTTCCTCAATTCAATGACTCTTCAATTCAATTCATCTCAATCTGATTACGGATTAGTAAACGAGTCAAGGTTGTTGACTTTTGTATTTTAGGTAGGATCCCTAATTGATATGTAATCCCGTATATCCTAATGTAATCACTCTTATTGAGAGGAATATATAACGATTCAAAGCATTATCTTCTTGGCACCAGAGCCAGGTTAAGAAAAATTTTTAAAAAATTATTATCTCAATTTGTCCGGAGAACCCAGCACCAGCAATCGCCGTGCAGCCAGTTGTGCTGCGCACCGTGAAACCAGCTAGCGACGTCGTCGTTGCTGATCCGAGTCCACCGAAGACCATCGCACATCCAGTTGTGTAGCGTGCTCGTTTGACCAGTGAGCGACGCCATCGTTGCTAACCAGAGTTCACCGAACCGATCCCTTCATCCACTCGCCATGACCCACTGCTACATCACGTACTCACGTACCCACGAATTGAAACCCAACCCAGAAAGCCGCTGCTGTTGACTGAAATCCAAAAACATACCACTATGCATCGATCTAATCAAATCGAACAAGAGAGTAGGACCAATCATGACCGGTTCAAGTCGCGTGCATTGGTTGCTGAAGCTCAGGTAGATTCTAACCTTACAGGTAATGATGGTAAGGTTTTCAAAGTTTCTGCATCTGTTATGAATAGTACATAGATAATTGATTCTGGTGCTACTGAACATATAACTTGTGATTCTAGACAGGTACAAACCCTAAAACCATCCACCAATAGTATAGTTAATGTTGCCAATGGTAATGTTGTCCCCATTATTTGGGAAGGCGATGTCGCCCTCTTTGATACCCTGAATCTTGACTCCGTACTTGTTGTTCCTTCCCTTGACTATAATATATTATCTGTTGCTCAAATAACTGTCGCCCTACATTGCCTTGTTATTTTTTGGCATTCCTTTTGTGTTTTTAAGGACATTCAGACTCGTAAGACGATTGGTTATGGTATTCGGAGAGGAAAACTCTACTACTAGGAGCTGACATCGAACAGTTCTCAAAATTTGACTCAAGCTCTTGTCGTGGAAGGATCTCATAGGGAGATGGATAAAGCTTCGGAGGTTTGGTTGTGACATTGTCGACTTGGACATGCTTCTTTCAGCTATTTACGAAGGTTGTTTCCCAGCCTATTTGTTAAGCATGACGTTTCTAGCTTTAAATGTGGTGTTTGTGAAATGGCTAAAAGTCATCGTACTTCATTTCCGCCTAGTTTGAATAAAAGTTCAATCCCGCTTATGATAATTCATTCTGATGTTTGGGACATTTAAAACTGCTACACTTGGTGGTGTTCATTGGTTTGTTACTTTTATTGATGACTGCACACGTATGACTTGGATTTGTTTGATGAACTCCAAAAGTGAAGTTACTTCTTTGTTTCAGCGGTTTTACAAAATGGTACAAGTACAATATAAGTCACAAATACAGGTTCTTAGGAGTGACAATGGCGGCGAATATGTAAACTCTGAACTTCGTGCCTTTCTTGATCATCATGGTATTGTTCATCAGACTACATGTTCATATACTCCACAACAAAATGGTGTTGCAGAACGCAAGAATCGTCAGCTTCTAGAGGTTGTTCATGCTTCTTTGCTCGAGGCGCGTCTCTCGTTATCTTTTTAGGGAGAAGCTCTCACCTCAGCTGCGTATCTCATGAATCGTGTCCCACCTCGATTAGTCGACTTTTAGACACCGCTCCAGACTCTCTCTTCATATGTTGATGCTCCTACAGTTCCTAATCTTCCACCTTACGTGTATGGCTGTGTGGCCTTCGTTCATCTTCATAAACAGCAGAGAAGTAAACTTGAACCTCGGGCCTTACTGTGTGTTTTTGTGGGGTATGCCTCAAATAAAAAAGGGTATCGTTGTTATCACCATTCGACGAAAAAATTGTTTGTCACTGTGGATGTTGCATTTCATGAGAATGATATGTACTTTGCCAATCCCGAGTCTTTACTTCAGGGGGAGAATCAGACAGAAGTTCAAACTCTTGATTATACTATTCCAGATATAGATAGTGTGAATGATTTGGATTTAAGTGGTGAGATCTTGGAAATAAGTGGTGATCATTCACACGAAAACAATGATGTGAATGAATTGGAACTAAGCGGTAATGTCTTGGAGACAAGTGGTGATCATTCACATGGAAACAATGTTGAAAACCTTGAAAGGGACAAGTCAACATCGCCAGATAACTCATTGCCTGATAGTTCACTGCCAGCACTACCGGACAGTCATATGTCACCAGCTATCTCACAGTCGATCTCAAGTCCCAATAACCATAATCAATCGTCTTCGATCCCGGATTCACCACCACCACATTGTCTCCCTAATCACGTCAATCGAGGTATTCCTAAACTTACTTATGAAGCCGACCATAAATGCAAAACTAGGTATCCGGTGAGTAAGCCTAACCCTGAGTCTAATGTGTTATACCCGTTAAGTAATTATGTGTCTACCAGTCACCTGTCAGAATCAAATAAGTCATTTGTGCATCAATTATCTAATGTATCTATTCCTAACTGTGTGCATGAGGCTTTAGCTGATCCACGTTGGCAAACATCAATGAATGAAGAGTTGAAGTCTTTGAAGAAGAATGCTACCTGGGAGATCATAGACTTGCCAGCCGGCAAGAAATCTGTGGGATGTAAATGGGTTTACACCGTGAAGTATAAAGCTGATGGGAAAGTGGTTCGCTTTAAGGTAAGACTGGTAGCAAAATGATACACTAAAAATATATGGAATTGACTATACAGATACATTTGCTCATGTGGCCAAGATCAACACAGTTTGTGTTTTGTTGTCCTTGGCTGCAAATCTTGATTGGCCTTTACAGCAGTTCGATGTGAAGAATGCCTTATTGCATGGAGATTTGACAGAAGAGATTTATATGGATCTTCCACCTGGATGTAATGCTCCAAATAAATACAAAAGAAAGGTGTGCAGATTGAAGAAATCCCTGTATGGCTTGAAGCAGTCCCCTCGAGCATGGTTTGGAAGATTCACAAAATCTATGAGAGCATTTGGTTACAGACAAAGTAACTCTGATCATACTTTGTTCCTGAAAAGACATAATGGGAAGCTTACTGCACTTATTGTGTATGTAGACGATATGGTGGTAACAGGTAATGATCCGGAAGAATGTGCAGCCTCGCAAAGATACTTGTCTACAGAATTTGAAATGAAGGACCTTGGATCTCTGAAATATTTTTTAGGGATTGAGGTTTCGAGAAGCAATTCTGGAATTTTCTTGTCTCAGAGGAAGTATATTATTGATTTGTTGCACGAAACTGGCATGTCAGCTTGTCAGCCAGTAGCTACACCATTAGAAGAAGGATTGAGGCTTAGTGTTGATCCTAATTAAGTACCAGTTGACAAATGAAGATACCAAAGGTTAGTAGGTCGTTTGATGTATTTGGCACACACAAGACCGGACCTTGCTTATGCCTTGAGTGTAGTGAGTCAATACATGCAAGATCCTGAAGAACAACATATGAATGCCCTGATGAGAATATTGCGTTATTTGAATGGAAGTCCGGGCAAAGGAATTTTGTTTAAAAGGAATAATCACTTTAGTGTTGAAGGTTATACTGATGCAGACTGGGCAGGTTCCATTGATGATAGGCACTCAACATCAGGTTACTTTACGTTTGTTAAGGGTAACTTGGTTACATGGAGAAGGAAGAAACCAAATGTGGTTACCCGTTCCAGTCCAGAAGACGAATACAGAGGTATGGCTTTAGGGATTTGTGAAATTTTGCGGCTTAAGCTTCTGTTAAGCGATTTGAGTAAACAACATTATCAACCCATGAAATTATTTTGTGATAATAAAGCTGCCCGTGACATTGCACATAATCTGGTACAACATGATAAAACAAAGCATGTTGAAGTTGACCGGTTCTTCATCAAGGAAAAATTGGAAGGAAAAATAATTGAAGTACTGGCGATAAGAACAGAAGATCAGTTAGCAGATATCCTCACAAAAGCTGTTTCAAGTCACAAGTTTTCAAGTTTCTTACATAAGTTGGGCATGAGTGACATATATGCACCAACTTGAGGGGGAGTGTTGACTTTTGTATTTTAGGTAGGATCCCTAATTGATATGTAATCCCGTATATCCTTATGTAATCACTTGTAATTAGTTTTCTTTCTATTTATGTTAGGGTTGTACACCTATAAGTACCTCTTATTGAGAAGAATATATAACAATTTAAAGCATTCTCTTCTAAGGTGACGGGTGAGTAAACAAATCCCTATATATTGCCAGTTAGCACACCTATCTCTTCTACCCTCATTCCTCCTCTTCCTTCTTTCATCTCTCTCTCTCTTCACCAACACCAAATCCAAAAAATGGGTTCGACTGGAGAAACTCAGATGACTCTAACCCAAGTCTCCGATGAAGAAGCAAACATCTTCGTCATGCAACTAGCCAGCGCCTCTATTCTCCCCATGGTGCTCAAGGCAGCCCTCGAGCTCGACTTCCTCGAGATCATGGCGAATGCAGGGCCTGGTGCTTTCGTTTCTCCGGTGAACTTAGCTTCGCAGCTGCCGACCAAGAACCCTGACGCCCCCGTTATACTGGACCGCATGCTGTGCCTCCTGGCCAGCTACTCCATCCACACTTACTCCCTTCGTACGCTTCGCGACGGCAATGTCGAGCGGCTGTACGACCTTGACCCCGTTTGCAAGTTCTTGACAAAGAACGAGGATGGTGTTTCCATTGCTCATCTCTACCTCATGAATCAGGACAAGGTCCTTATGGAGAGCTGGTAATTACCATTCTTCTTAATTTATAATCCTAATTTGATCGTTAACAAACATTAATAATGGGTTTTAAATAGGTTGATCAGAATAAAATCATAAAAAAAGTTACTAATTGTGAGTTAGGCCTTAAGTATGTGATTGTTATCTATATTTTTAGGGGGTTATTAAGAAGATTAATTTGTTAAACTAAATTTGTAAATTAAATTATGTGTTATCAATAACGAATAACGTTAATCAACATTTGAGTAATAATCCAATTATCACAACTATATCATTTAATTTACAATATTTAGTTTAAAAATTTAGTCTCCCTAGCATTACCCTTATTAATAGAGTAGAGTTTAATACATATTTTATAAGAGAAATGCTAACAGGACTCTCTCAAAGTGACACTTTCCAGAGACTCTCTGTTACTTTACAATTTAACGTTAATTTTCTTGTCAGCATTATAAAACATTTTGCCAAAAACATGAGGTGGCAGAGACTCAGAGAGTCCATTGAGAATTGCCTTAACATTTATCATTTTATGAACTATATAATGTGTTTATTGATGTAAGATCCTACATCGCTTAGGGGTGAGGATCCTGTAAACCTTATATATACATACCCACCTCCAATTAGCACGAGGCATTTTGAGAGCTCACTGGCTTCGAAGTTCATCGAAACTCCAAAGTTAAGCGAGTTCGTGCGAGAGCAATCCCACGATAGGTGACCCACTGGGAAATTCTCGTGTGAGTTCCCAAAAACAAAACTGTGAGGGTGTGGTAGGGGCCCAAAGAGACAATATTGTGCTATGGTGGAGTCAAGCCCGAGCCGGGATGTGACAATTTGGTATCAGAGCCACTCCCTGGCCGGAAGTGTGCCGACGAGGACGTTGGGCCCCTAAGGGAGGGTGGATTGTAAGATCCCACACCGCCCAGGGATGAGGATCCTGTAAGCCTTATATGTACATGTCTACCTCCAATTAGCACGAGGTTTTTTAGGGCTTCGAAGTTCATCGGAACTCCGAAGTTAAGCGAGTTCGCCCGAGAGCAATCCCACGATGGGTGACCCACTAGGAAGTTCTCGTGTGAGTTCCAAAAAACAAAACCGTGAGGGTGTGGTAGGGGCCCAAAACGGACAATATCGTGCTATGACAGAGTCGAGCCTGGGAAGTGGTCGAGCCTGGGTCGGGATGTGACAATTATTGTAAGATCCCACATCGCCCAGGGGTGAGGATCCTGTAAGCCTTATATGTACATACCCATCTCAAATTAGCACGAGGCATTTTGGGAGCTCACTGGCTTCGAAGTTCATCGGAACTCTGAAGTTAAGCGAGTTTGCGCGAGAGCATTCCTAGGATGGGTGACCCACTGGGAAGTTCTCGTGTGAGTTCCCATAAACAAAACCGTGATGGCGTGGTAGGAGCCCAAAGCGGACAATATCGTGCTATGACGGAGTCGAGCCTGGGCCGGGATGTAACAGTTTGGTATCAGAGCCACTCCCTGCTCAGAGGTGTGCCGACGAGGACGTCGGGCACCTAAGGGGGGTGGATTGTAAGATCCCACATCGCCCAGGGGTGAGGATCCTGTAAGCCTTATATGTACATACCCACCTCCAATTAGCACAAGGCATTTTGGGAGCTCACTGGCTTCGAAGTTCATCTGAACTCTGAAGTTAAGTGAGTTTGCACGAGAGCATTCCTAGGATGGGTGACCCACTGGGAAGTTCTCGTGTGAGTTCCCAGAAACACAAAACTGTGAAGACGTGGTAGGGACAATATTGTGCTATGGCGGAGTCGAGCCCGGGCCGGGATGTGACAATTGATATGTTGATTAAAATGTTTATTTTTATTGTTGACACATCAAATCAATTACAAATTTTGTCTAAAAAGTTTATCTACCCAACATTATCCTTTGTAATAAGAGATATTACGCGAAGATTCTATCAAAGTGGTTTCACGGTTTAGGCTGCTCCCATTTCACTCGCCGCTACTACGTGAATACTTTCTATAAACTCTCTACCACCTCAATTTTCATTAATTTTTTCATACCAATATTATAAAATTTATGCCAAAACCATAAGTTGTCAGAGAGTCTACTTAACATTTCTCTTTGAGAAATGCTAAGGAGACTTTTCATAGACTTTCCGTCCTCTCATATTTTTGACACATTTTTTGTAACAATATTATAAAATATTGTGTCAAAAAATAATACGACGAAGAGTCAGTAAGAAATTCCACTGTGAAAGAATCGAATTAACCTTTCTCTTTGTCTTTCTCTACTATTTTCTTCTCTGTTTGTATTACTTTTGCCCGATTCGGTGAAGCCGTTTAATTTGACTTCTTGTATTTCTACTCACTATTTTATTATTACTTTAAGTTTTAAAATTTATATTTATTTTTTAGACAAGATTTAAAATTTAAATTCATCTAATAAAATGGTGAGTATCATTATCATATAAAGGTGCTACTCAACCTTAACATTTTAGAATAGTAATTGGTGTCGGTTATATTTAAATCACTATTCGTGTCGGTTATAATCAACATTATTGAAATAATCTAAATTATTCCTATCGGTTATAACCGAGAGAAAATCCGACACATTTTAAAAAATTCTGGCCAGCCCAGGGCTGGTGGGCTGGCTGGAAGTGGCCAGCCCTCTAGCCCTTTGGCCATTTCAGATTTTGTGGGGCCCACATGCCCTCTGGCCTAACTCTTGGTTGGAAATGGTTTTCGAGCTATTTTCGGCCCTCTGGCCCTTTGGACCCTTCGATTGGAGATGACCTAATACATACTACTTTATTCAATTGGATTGTGGAAAGCGCAAACTCATCAATGAAAATTTAAATTGGTGAACAAATATTTTAATTAAACACGTTGCACAACTATACTCTCTTAAATTTTTAATCCTTTTGCATGGTTGGTGAAGAAGTTTTGTTAAAGAGGGAAGACCTTTGGACCTCTTTTGGTTCTGAATTTTCTCTTAACTTTTTTTTTTTTATCTCTGGAAAAATTACTTTTCTTCCAGACAAAAGGAGAAAGGTCCAACTAAGAGGTGGAATTGCAATTTGTTTTGGTCACCAAGAGCTGCATCCGCCGTCAACATGTTCAAAATATTAGGTGACATGTGACGGTAATTCCCTGTCGTTTGTCAAATCCTAGCCAATTAAATAATACCATTTATCGACTTACCTAATGGAGTTTGCATCGGTGATTAGTTTGAGCAGATATTGACATTAATATAGTATTATTAACCATTTCTGTTTGGATCATTGAAATGTGTGAGACTTCCAAAACAAGAATGGCAATAAGGGTTCAGGATTCTCTCCTGATCCTTAAAATCTGAACATGCTGAGCAGGCGATCGTGATCGTTGAAATTTGATCAAACGGTTACAATTATTATAACTTTAGAGGTGGTCCCTTGTTTATAGCCGTTTGATCAAATTTCAACGGCCACAATCGCCTGCTCAGTAGGCTCAGATTTTAAAGATCATGAGAGAATCCTGGCAATAAGAGCAAGTGCACTCTTCTCAATTGCTCAAGTACTTGGGTGACTAAATCCCTCAAAACCCCCAAAATCCTTTCCACCCTAGCCCAATGAGTCGAGCAACTCAGCGCCTAAGTGGAACTCGCGTTAGCCATGTTTTATGTTTTATTTATTTTTTTGTGTCAGCGCATGTAGTGTGTACAAGATAGGGATTAGTGAGTGGATTTGTTTGTTTGCTTATTTCATCATTACTTATGTATTCGGAGTAATAGAAGTCGTGATTGAGAATCAAACCTGATTGTTCCGTTATGAAATTTTATTTCTGACTTTTTATATGCGACATACCTTGTTTCAACAAGAGACCCACTTGTTTTTTCCATTCTTTGCATGTAAGTAAACACAATACAATAAAACCTCCTTATAGTTATACAGTTTGAACCAAACTTGTTTTATAATTTTAGGGAGGTTACTACTAAATAGAGGGTGTACTTAAAAATTATTTATTGAATTATTTATCCTTGATGAATGTTTATTTCCTAAATAGGATTCTTTGAACGGCTAGTATTTTATTTTTTTGTATATTTTTGTAATCATTGACCATTATAACTATGTGGATGCGTGCTTCCTCCAGAATGGGCGTTGGGGAGGCTACGGAATTGTCATACAGAATCATGGGGGAGTTTTTCTGGCAGCTGTTGCAGGCCCTCTGGCAAGTTTATCCTCTGCGATTCACGCGGAGTTATTGGCTGCACGGCAGGTGCTGTTGCTGGTTCTAAATTACTAGGCAGAAAATTGTCAAATAATATTTGAAGGGGATGCGAGCTTGGTGCTGTCTGCTATGCAGGGGCAGGGGGACGATCCTTCTCTTCTTGGACCGATTGTCAACGATTTGAGATGCTTGCATGAATGGTGCACTCGAAGATTAGCCATGTTCAAAAGGGAAGGAAATGGGTGGCGCATCGGCTTGCTATAGTGGGAATTAGTAGCTCTCAGGAGTTATTGTGGTTTGAAGAACCTCCGGATTTGATTCAGGATATATTAGTTGAGGAGGGCTTGGAGTAGTTTCGATTTTGTTCATGTTGATTGTTCATTTGAGGATAGGTTTTAGTTTGTACGGGACACTCTTTTCCTTAGTCCGGGTTGAAAGCCCCGACAAAGTTTTTATCGAGGCCGAGTGAGCACACTATCCTTAAGATGTACGTATTCCATATTTTGTTTAATGAATATCGTACTTTGGTAAAAAAAAAAAAAAAACAAATCTCTCTTAAATTTTTAATCTTTTGCATGGTTGGTAAAGAAGTTTTGTTAAAGAGGGGAGACCTTTATACCTCTTTTGGAAAGATTATTTTTCTTCCAGACAAAAAGAGAGGGTCCAACCGAAAGGTGGAATTGCAATTTGCAAACAACACTTAGCTGCTGAATTTCAGCAGCCACTTCTGCTTACACCCAATCACAGGTGGATACATGTCCAAGTTTTGATTTTTTTAATCAAAACTTAGACACGTGTCCACCCGGGATTGGGTGTAAGCAGGAGCTCCTACACAACCTTTCAGCAGCCAAGTATTTTCCTTTGTTTTGGTCACCAAGAGCTGCATCCAATCCGTCATCAACATGTTCCATATATTTGGGTTAGATGTGACGGTGATTCTCTGTCGTTTGTCAAATCCTAGCCAATTAAATAATACAATTTTTATCGAGGCCCAGTGAGCACACTATCCTTATGATGTACGTATTTCATGTTTTGTTTAATGAATATCGTACTTTGGTTAAAAAAAAAAAAAAAACCTAATCTCTCTTAAATTTTTAATCTTTTGCATGGTTGGTAAAGAAGTTTTGTTAAAGAGGGGAGACCTTTATGGAGACAGATTGTCTGCCCTCCTTGTTATGGTGCCCTTTCATGCTCTCCTATTTGTGCGGTCATGGTTAAACTATGTTAACATTTTATATTCTTATTACTTTTTGTTTTATTATCTTTATAAAAAAAATTAATATAAAATATTGATGTAGCTTAACCGTGACCACACAAAGAGGAATGACATAGAAGGGCACAATAACGAGGTGGGCAGACAATCTGCCTTACCTCTTTTGGAAAGATTATTTTTCTTTCAGACAAAAAGAGAGGGGTCCAACTGAGAGGTGGAATTGCAATTTGTTTTGGTCACCATGAGCTGCATCCAATCCGTCGTCAACATGTTCCAAATATTTAGGTTAGATGTGACGGTGATTCCCTGTCATTTGTGAAATCCTAGCCAATTAAATAATACAATTTATCGAATTACCTAATGGAGTTTGCATCAATGATTTGTTCGAGCAGATATTGACATTAATATTGTAATATTCGATGTCCAGCCAGGAAGAAGCTAGAGATTTATATGACCGGGGGCATCTTTAAATAACAAAGTTATAATTAAAAATCTAAAAAATTACTAAACAAACACTTAATATAATCTATAAAGTTTTTTATACAAAACACTTAGAATCATTGTTGGCGAAGTCAATAATTGATACTAAGAGAAATGTTAAAGAGGCTCTCTTACAGTGGGACTCTCCGCTACCTCATGTTTTTGGTACAATGATTGTGCTAAAAATATGAGGTGACTGAAAGTTCATGGAGAGGTCTACTTTTGAAAGAGTCTCCTTAGCATTTCCCTTGATACCAATTAGCATACAGGGTTTAATTTTAATTTTAATTAGGGTTGGTCATTGAGATGCAAAATTGTACAATTTTTCTGCACCCAAAAAAAGTTGAGTGGGGGCATCCGTCCCCTATAAGCTTATAGTGGCTCCGTCCCTGCGTTCAGAAATTATTAACCTTTTCTGTTTGGATCATTGAAATATGATCAATTTCCATAGGATTATTTAGATTAATTTTGAAAGTGATTGTAATCATTTGTGTGTGTGAGACTTACAAAACAAGAATGGCAATAAGAGCAAGTCCACTCTTCTCAATTGCTCAAGCAGTTGGGTGACTAAATCCCTCAAAACCCCCAATATCCTTTCCACCCCAGCCCAATGAGTCGAGCTACAGTGGAAGGTATCAGAGCCCGACTGCTCAATCGGGCAAGAATAGCCCAACTCAGAGCCTAAGTGGAATTGGCGTTACCTATGTTTTAAAGAGGGAGGGATGTCGCTTGTAGGTCCCCACGGGGGGGGGGGGGGGGGGGGGGGGGGGGGGGGGGGGTGGTTTCTTTATGGTTTTAGAGTTTGGAGGGTTCACAGGGGTTGGGGTTTTCTTTCAGCTTATGATTTTTTTTTTCTTTTTCTTTTTTTTTTTTTTGGTAGGACATTCAAGTTTTTCTGTAAATTTTTTTTTTTTTTTTTTATCACGTGGCACACATTTGGCAGTCACGTGACACAAATGTGGTAGCCATGTCACCACTTAACGGATCAATGGATGTAAAATGTAACGGAGGTATTATTTTGAAATAAAATAGTACGTGAGGTATGAAAGTGAAATGTTTTAAAGATGTTGTATGGAGTTGTAATAGATCTCAAACTTGAGGGACTACTATGTAATTTACCCATATTTTAATTAAACACGTTGCACAACTAATCTCTCTTAAATTTTTAATACTTTTGCATGGTTGGTGAAGAAGTTTTGTTAAAGAGGGGAGACCTTTGGACCTCTTTTGGTTCTGGAAAGATTACTTTTCTTCGGAAAGGGATCTCTCCGGATCCCTTACATCTAATCCATCAAGTCTGTTATTTATGTTGGTAACTGGTAAGGACCAGTGAAAGAATAGAAGTTATTAGAAAAATAAAAAATAGTTATTCTCTCTATTGAAAAATGAAAGAATGTTAGTTTTACTAAAAATAATTAGATATAAACTAAAATAATTAGAATAAGGGTATTTTAGTAATCACATTAATTTTCATTCCGATTCATGTGAATTAGTAGACAGTTTATAAATATCAATATCATTCATGCTCTGATTCCAGCAAATTTTAGTAAACGTCTTTAACATAAATTTGATTCTGATTTCACCTCATTTTAATTCCTCATCAATTCAATTTCTCATCAATTATGTTCATCTCAATCTGATTATAGATTTGTAAATGAGCCAAAGTGATTTTGGGGTGGGGGAGGGAGGGATAGGGTTCACGGGGGTTGGGGTTTTCTTTCAGCTTATGATTTTTTTTTTTTTTTTTTTTTTTTTGTAGAACATTCAAGTTTTTTTTGTAAATTTTTTTTTTTTACCACGTGGCACACATTTGGCAGCCACGTGACACAAATGTGGTAGCCATGTCAGCACTTAACGGATCAATGGATGTAAAATGTAACGCAGGTTTTATTTTGAAATAAAATAGTACGTGAGGTATAAAAGTGAAATGTTTTAAAGATGTTGTATGGGGTTGTAATAGACCTCAAACTTGAGGGGCTACTATGTAATTTACCCATATTTTAATTAAACACGTTGCACAACTAATCTCTCTTAAATTTTTAATACTTTTGCATGGTTGGTGAAGAAGTTTTGTTAAAGAGGGGAGACCTTTGGACCTCTTTTGGTTCTGGAAAGATTACTTTTCTTCGGAAAAGGATCTCTCCGGATCCCTTACATCTAATCCATCAAGTCTGTTATTTATGTTGATAACTGGTAAGGACCAGTGAAAGAATCAAAGTTATTAGAAAAATAAAAAATAGTTATTCTCTCTATTGAAAAATGAAAGAATGTTACTTTTACTAAAAATAATTAGATATAAACTAAATTAATTAGAATAAGGGTATTTTAGTAATCACATTAATTTTCATTCCGATTCATGTGAATTAGTAGACAGTTTATATATATCAATATCATTCATACTCTGATTCCAGCAAATTTTAGTAAACGTCTTTAACATAAATTTGATTCTGATTCCACCTCATTTTAATTCCTTATCAATTCAATTACTCCTCAATTATGTTCATCTCAATCTGATTATGGATTTGTAAATGAGCCAAAGTGATGGGTGAGTAAACAAATCCCTATATATTGCTAGTTAGCACACCCATCTCTTATACCCTCATTCCTCATCCTCCTCCTCTCCTCCTCTCTCTTCTCTCTCTCACACACACTCTCTCTCTCTCTCTTTATCTCTCCACCAACACCAAATCCAAAAAATGGGTTCGACCAAAGAAACTCAGATGACTCCAACCCAAGTCTCCGACGAAGATGCAAACCTCTTCACCATGCAGTTAGCCAGCGCCCCCGTTCTCCCCATGGTGCTCAAGGCAGCCCTCGAGCTCGACCTCCTCGAGATCATGGCAAAAGCCGGGCCTGGCGCCTTCTTTTATCCGGCGGACTTAGCTTCGCAGCTGCCGACCAAGAACCCTGACGCCCCCGTCTTGCTGGACCGCATGCTGCGCCTCCTAGCCAGCCACTCCATCCTCACTTACTCCCTCCGCACGCTTCGCGACGGAAATGTCGAGCGGCTGTACGGCCTCGGCCCCCTCTGCAAGTTCCTGACAAAGAATGAGGATGGTGTTTCCATTGCTTCTCTCTGCGTCATGGGTCAGGACAAGGTCCTTATGGAGAGCTGGTAATTACCATTCTTCTTAATTTATCATCCTAATTTGATCGTAAACAAACATTAATAATGGGTTTTAAATAGGTTCATCAGAATAAAATCATAAAAATGTTACTGTGAGTTGGGCCTTGAGTATGTGATTGTTATCTATATTTTTAGGGGGTTATTAAGTAGACTAATTTGTTAAACTATATTTGCAAATTAAATTATGTGTTGTCAATAACAAATAACGTTAATCAACATTTAAGTAATAATCCAATCATCACAACTATATCATTTAATTTACAACATTTAGTTTAAAAATTTAGTCTCCCTAGCATTACCCTTATTAGTAGAGTAGAGTAATGTTATGGAGACTATCTATTTAGTACATATTTTATAAGAGAAATGCTAAGAGGACTTTCTCAAAGTGACACTTTTCATGGACTCTCTGCCACTTTACAGTTTAACGTTAATTTTCTTGTTAGCATTATAAAATATTTTGCCAAAAACATGAGGTGGCAGAGAGTCCATTGAGGGTCGCCTTAACATTTCTCATTTTATAAACTATATAAGGTGTTTATTGATGTTTTGATTAACATGTTTATTTTTATTGGTGACACATCAAATCAGTTACAAATTTTGTCTAAAAAGTTAATCTACCCAACATTATCCTTTGTACTAAGAGATATGATACAAAGATTCTATCAAAGTAAGACTTTCTATAAACTCTCTACCACCTCAATTTCCATTCATTTTTCGTACTAATATTATAAAATTTATGCCAAAAACAAAAGTTGTCAGAGAGTTCATGGAGAGTTTACTTAACATTTCTCTTTAGGAAATGATAAGGAGACTCTTTGCCATCTCATATTTTTGGCACATTTTTTATATAGATATTATAAATATTTTGTTGAAAAATAATATGACGAAGAGTCCGTAAGAAATTCCATCGTAAAAGAGTCTACTTGACCTTTCTATTTCTCTTTCTCTACTATTTTCTTATTTTTTTGTGTGGAAAACTCTCTACTATTTTCTTCTTTGTTCATATTACTTTTGCCTGATTTGGTCGTTGGGGACAGACGACTGGAAATTGATCATTCTTGTCACAGTTTTAGGAATTTTGTCAAGGAACATTATTGTCACAGTTATGCGGGCATTGAAACACGTGGTAGGTGGCTTGGCCTAGGTCACTTATGAGCCATGCCCATATGACTGATCAAACGACGTGTTGTTTCGTTATTTTACACATACTATATGCTTTTGGTTGTGAGAGTGACATGTATTCTTGTTTTGGGTTTGTGCAGGTACCACTTGAAAGATGCAGTTCTTGAAGGAGGAATTCCATTCAACAGGGCCTATGGAATGACTGCTTTTGAGTACCCTGGCACTGACCCTAGATTCAACAAGGTCTTCAACAGGGGAATGGCTGACCACTCTACGATTACCATGAAAAAACTTCTAGAGACCTACAAGGGCTTTGAGGGCCTCACATCCGTCGTAGATGTTGGCGGTGGCACTGGCGCTGTTGTTAACATGATCATTTCTAAGTACCCCTCGATTAAGGGTATTAACTTTGACTTGCCTCATGTCATAGAAGATGCTCCCCAATATCCTGGTATGTTCTTCATTTCTGATAATGCTTGTAGTTCAATTACTTAAAAGCATTCACCTTTACCTCGATCTTCTCAAGTTTGATTTCTCCTCCTCTAATATTGCTTATGTTTGTACTATTTATCATTTTTCCTAATGAATATGAGATCTATGGATGTTGGATGTAGGTGTGGAGCATGTTGGAGGAGACATGTTTGCAAGTGTTCCAAAGGGAGATGCAATTTTCATGAAGGTTAGTTATTATTTATCAAAAAGAGGGTCGATGACTATTTTGTAGTGCTAATATCAATTTCTTATAAGAGCTTAGTTGCATAATAATTTGGAACTACTCTCAAATCATGTATGCAATCTTACAGTCGATATGTCACGACTGGAGTGACGATCATTGCTTGAAACTTTTGAAGAACTGTTATACCGCGCTCCCTGACAATGGGAAGGTGATTCTTGCTGAGTGCATTCTTCCAGTAGCTCCAGACAGCAGCCTTGCCACCAAGGGAGTTGTCCATCTCGATCTGATCATGTTAACTTACAACCCCGGAGGAAAGGAGCGGACGGAGAAGGAGTTTGAGGCCTTGGCTAAGGGATCTGGATTCAAAGGCTTCCGCGTCATCTGCTCCGCTTTCAACACCTATGTCATTGAGTTTTTTAAGAAGATTTGAGTATAACTTTGGCATGTATTCATATTGCTTTTATTTTGATATGGTGGTTGCATATTTTTCTCCATAACTAGGTTTATAACAATAAAAAAAAAGTAATAAGAAAGTGATTTTATGTTCGTTGTATGTTATAAATTTGGATTCATAAGCTTGCAATGGGGTGTAAAACTTGAAAAAAACCTGGTCTACGACGGACTTAGCATGTGTCTGTGCTGCCATAAAGAAAAAATAAAGACCTATTCTCTGTGAGAGTTTTTTGTGGGCGCATCAGCGCATCGTCTTGTGGGCAGATGAATGAAGCTACTGTGCGTCTTGTGGGCGTATCAGAGCATCGTCTTGGTAACGGCTCAACGCTAACCAATAATTTTGATTTTACAATTACATGTACAAATTGACAATTTGAGATACTCTCTATGCACAATGTTTTTTCTTTGTGAAAGAACTTGCGTTTTGAGAAAATCTCAGTCACTATCAATATTATTTAACTTTGATCTCATTTATGGGAATTGTTGATATTCATGTAAAGAATCACTTTTTTTTAAGGTCCCAATTTTAAGGTATAATATGATCATTATTATGTGGTGTAGGATTTATCTTATGGGATAAATAAATATCGAAGGATATTCCACCCACATGAGGATATTAACCTCCTAATTATCTATGTGATAATTAGATGAAAATCAAGAGATATTCATATTAGAATATACTTGGGATTTTCATGGGCTTTTTAGTCTTTATACACTCTTTCTAACCACTATATAAGGAGGCTTTGGGGAAGAGAGAAGACACAAGAAACACAAGCTTTTCCATAGTTCAAATATTCTAGTTAGGTCTTTAGAGTTATCACTTTCGGTTCTAGGTCTTGGGAGGCGAAAACCAATGGGCAACTCGACATACCGTGTAACATCCCACATCACCCAGGGAAGTGATTCTTATATGTATATTCCCACCTCTTCCTAGCACGAGGCCTTTTGGGAGCTCACTGGCTTCGGGTTCTATAGGAACTCAGAAGTTAAGCGAGAAGGGGGCCAGAGCACTCCCAGGATGGGTGACCCACTGGAAAGTTGCTCGTGAGTTCCTAGAAACAAAACCGTGAGGGAATGGTAAGCCTAAAGCGGACAATATCGTGCTACGGTGGTGGAGCGGGCCCGGGTTATGGTCCGCCCCGGGTCGGGATGTGACAATTGGTATCAGAGCCAAACCCTGGCCTTGGTGTGCCGACGAGGACGTCGGGCCCCTTAAGGGGGGTGGATTGTAACATCCCACATCACCCAGGGGAGTGATCCTTATATGTATATTCCCCCCTCTTCCTAGCACGAGGCCTTTTGGGAGCTCACTGGCTTCGGGTTCCGTAGGAACTTAGAAGTTAAGCGAGAAGGGGGCCAGAGCACTCCCAGGATGGGTGACCCACTGGGAAGTTGCTCGTGAGTTCCCAGAAACAAAACCGTGAGGGAATGGTAAGCCCAAAGCGGACAATATCGTGCTACAGTGGTGGAGCGGGCCCGGGTTGTGGTCCACCCCGGGCCGGGATGTGACATACCGTAGCCAACCCGACAACCTGCGAGGTTCTAGACGTGCACAGAGTGTCAGAGCAATTGTTCGTGTTTGTAGGAGCGTGTTGAGATTCAAGCTTCCGCACAAAAGGTACACATGCCCTTTCAAATTTATTTATAGTCTTCCAATAGTGGTATCAGAGCCACTCACACACTCCTCGCATGAAAACATGAGATATATATATATGAATATGCCATGTACAAAAACCTTGAAAGCATAAGATATATATGAATATGCCATGAATGCTTGTCTTTAAAATTTTCGTTTTTTCCATGCTTATTTTTTATGGGTTTTAACGCTTGGGTTATGTTATTTATAGTCATATGAGACTATGTTTAAAACTTGGTGAAGAAAAACCAAGTGGCTAGAGAGATAATTGAAACCCTAGTTTCGTAATAGCATGAAAAACGAATTTTTTCAAGGTTATTGCGACCCTTTTTTCGTGAGGTTAGAGTTGTTTTTTGGATTTCTCCAAAGAATTAATGGTGGATGGTAATCTGATCTTTCTAATGACATAAAATATGCATAAAACAGTTGTATATTCGCTAAGTTATGGTCTTTGTAAACAGGCCTCGTGAGAGTGAAAAATCCGGGAATTCCAGATTTTTTGGAAGAAGATGATGAACAATGGTTCATCTCTTCCACTCTTGGCCTAAGCACGTGCGAGTACATCGCTAGGCTTTCGTGGATGTTAGCTACACCGTTGGATTCATCTCAGGGAGTTCAATCAAACGGAGATCAAAAGAACAGCATCGGACCGCAAGAAGGCGGCGCGTGTGTGTCATGTGCCACCCACGGCGAGTGGGTTCGCGCAATATTAAATTAATTTTAAAAAAAAATAATATAATTTTGCACCGCCGCTTTATGCGGCGCGTGGGCCCTTTATTTGGGACACGGCTGGCGAGTGAATCATTGTGGTTCACTGACTTACGTAAGTGTATATTTAGGTTTGGTATTAGAGACGTTTTTAATTTACTAAAATTAAGGAAACGTTCTTAATTAACCTTTAAAAAATATCCAACACATGCCAAGATTTTAGGAAAATAAAAAAGAGATAGTGTTGATCAAATTTGCTCATGTTGATTGAGCATTTTAAATTAGAAAGGAATATTCTTTAGGAGAATATTTAAAAAAGATTACCTAATTAATAAAAAATAATGAAATTAGACTGGGGTTCACCAATGGTCCCTTTTGAGACACCCAAAGTGTCTCCTTAAAGATTTTCCTAAACATAGCAGTAGCACTACATACAATCAGTGAGTTCACTTTTGAGATGACAACTTAAACAATATAAATAGGGAAACGGGGATAAATTCATAAGATGCCAATATTTGTTGTTGTAAAACTCTGTTACCAGCTCACAGTAGCTCTCATGGGATGTCGTCCCGAAAGGAAATTTCAGGCAGAGGTGTCTTGAATGTGGATAGTCTCTACAAGCAACCTACACATCATCAATTCAAATGCACACAAGGCATCAGATATTCACCAAATTAGCTCATAAATTCACAAAAATTGGAATATGAACAGATAAGCAGAAAAGTTGGAAACTTCTATTAAATTTTAAATCTTTTGAGGTCAAACACCTGAAGGTTCATAGGCAAAAAATCACAATGGGGTTATAATTTCTAATTATAATCAAGGTTCTAAAAATCGCTTGGCGCTAATCGAGTGGCGGGTATGGGCCTAGCGCCTAGGCGGCGGGCAGGGGCCTAGCGCCTAGGCGGCCTAGGCGGATTTATGTAAATTTATTATATATCTTGTAAATAAGTGCCTATTTACACCTAAAAAAAAACTATACTTGTATGGATAATAAAAAAATGATAAAATGCAAAAATAGAAGTAGAAGAATACACAAATTATATACATCCAAAAAGTTCAATATTTAAAAAACAGTAGGCATATAATCATAATGAGTAGGATTTGGATGATAGACTAAATTCTTCTTGTTCATGAATCATGATCCTTGTATTGGATTAGACATAGACTAAATTTTTTAACCTTGTTGTATCTAGTTTATTTCTTTTCTTTGTATGTATCCCCTCAAAAGTGCCCTAATTCGTTTCACTATTGGATGAACTTGTAGTAAATCCATCATTTGCAAATTAGGTACACCATTTTCATAAGTATACCACCATGAAACCAAAAAAGAAAAAAGCACACAATTAATAAAAAATATATAAAAAAAACGCCTAGGACCGCCTAGGACCACCTAGATGCCGCCTAGCTTCCAGCCGATTTTTCCAAACGCCTTGCCCAAAATCAGGATGGGGCTCCACCACCCAGCGCCTAGGCAGTCGCCTAGGCCGATTTTTAGAATAGTGATTATAATTTCTTATAATTACTATATTGACATTAATATAGTAATATTCGATCTCTAGAAATTATTAACCTTTTTTGTTTGGATCATTGAAATGTGATCAATTTCCATAGGATTATTTAGATTAATTTTGAAACTGATAGTAATCGTTTGTTTATGTGAGACTTACAAAACAAGAATGGCAATAAGAGCAAGTCCACTCTTCTCAATTGCTCAAGCAGTTGGGTGACTAAATCCCTCAAAACCCCCAAAATCCTTTCCACCCCAGCCCAATGAGTCGAACTACAGTGGAAGGAAGCAGAGCCTGACTGCTCAATCGGGCAGGAATAGCGCAACTCAGCACCTAAGTGGAACTGGGGTTAGCCATGTTTTATGTTTTTTTTTTTTGTCAGGCGCATTTAGTTTTCGTGCGCGTGAGACGATTCAACCGACCCAACCTGCAGCGCTGGGGCCCGCACTACAAGCACACTCAACCCTCAGCAGTGCAATTTGCACAAAGTTTCTATCCTACGGTCCAATTTTTCACGAAAAAATAAATAAAAAGCAAAATCTAAAAAAATCACTTATTAATTTTGGGCCCACATGTCATAATCTGAGTTGTTTTGTAATTCAACGCTTCATATTAATTAGGCAACAAATAAATACTAAAAATTAAAAAAAAATTAGAAATTACATGATCATGACATGTGGTGCTATGAGATTCGTTAAAAATCTAATCGAAAATCTTTTCACAAAAATTGTAATTTCGAATAATCACACTTGGCGTGGCATAATTAGTTAAAAATCTTATTCGAAACTAAACAAACTTATATTTTTAATATATTTTTTTTTAAAACTAATTTTTTAATGTCAATTGTCTGGGCAATTTATTTTACAAAATAAAAAAGCACTCGGATAATTACTATTTACTTAGACAATAATTGCCTTTGCCAAATTACCTAGGCAATGATTGCCTTCGTGGAGTGAAAACTGCTCTAATCAACTCATCCGCATTATTTATGTGTGCAAATGATGGTACAGGCACTCTTCTAGAATATTGTCCCAATGAAGCAAGAGCACCAAACCATTTCAGCTTAAGTGGAGTCGAAGAAATCGAACAGTACCTGAATTATTATGGAGAAGGCACAATTGTTGTCTAAGGTAAGTAACATCACCATATATAAATTAGGTCAACATTTGGATATGGGTAGGTTCCACTCACTAACCGAGTTGATCGTTTTGCGAATCCTACCGGCTCCTTATTGAATTGTCACTTTTTTTTTCTTTTTTTGTTTCTTATTTGTAAATTGCCAAGAGAACCGATCCCTTTCATGGATTAGTCAGGATAACACAAACGATGGCAGTGTCATTCATACTTCGATTCCAGCCAATTGTTGTAAACGTCTTTAACATGAATTTGATTTTGATTCCACCTCATTACAATTCTTCCTCAATTCAATGACTCTTCAATTCAATTCATCTCAATCTGATTACGGATTAGTAAACGAGTCAAGGTTGTTGACTTTTGTATTTTAGGTAGGATCCCTAATTGATATGTAATCCCGTATATCCTAATGTAATCACTCTTATTGAGAAGAATATATAACGATTCAAAGCATTCTCTTCTTGGCACTAGAGCCAGGTTAAGAAAAATTTAAAAAAAATTATTATCTCAATTTGTCCGGAGAACCCAGCACCAGCAATCGCCGTGCAGCCAGTTGTGCCGCGCACCGTGAAACCAGCGAGCGACGCCGTCATTGCTGATCCGAGTCCACCGAAGACCACCGCACATCCAGTTGTGTAGCATGCTCGTTTGACCAGTGAGCGACGCCGTCGTTGCTAACCAGAGTTCACCGAACCGATCCCTGCATCCACTCGCCACGACCCACTGCTACATCACGTACTCACATACCCACGAATTGAAACCCAACGCAGAAAGCCGCTGCTGTTGACTGAAGTCTAGAAACATACCATTATGCATCGATCTAATCAAATCGAACAGGAGAGTAGGACCAATCGTGACCGGTTCAAGTTGTGTGTATTGGTTGCTGAAGCTCAGGTAGATTCTAACCTTACAGGTAATGATGGTAAGGTTTTCAAAGTTTCTGCATCTGTTATGAATAGTACATGGATAATTGATTCTGGTGCTACTGAACATATAACTTGTGATTCTAGACAGGTACAAACCCTAAAACCATCCACCAATAGTATAGTTAATGTTGCCAATGGTAATGTTGTCCCCATTACTGGGGAATGCGATGTCGCCCTTTCTGATATCCTGAATCTTGACTCCGTACTTGTTGTTCCTTCCCTTGACTATAATTTATTATCTGTTGCTCAAATAACGGTCGCCCTACATTGCCTTGTTTTTTTTTGGCCTTCCTTTTGTGTTTTTAAGGACATTCAGACTCGTAAGACGATTGGTTATGGTATTCGGAGGGGAAAACTCTACTACTTGGAGCTGACATCGAACAGTTCTCGAAATTTGACTCAAGCTCTTGTCGTGGAAGGATCTCATAGGGAGAGGGATAAAGCTTCGGAGGTTTGGTTGTGACATTGTCGACTTGGACATGCTTCTTTCGGCTATTTACGAAGGTTGTTTCCCAGCCTATTTGTTAAGCATGACGTTTCTAGCTTTAAATGTGTTGTTTGTGAAATGGCTAAAAGTCATCGTACTTCATTTCCGCCTAGTTTGAATAAAAGTTCAATCCCGTTTATGATAATTCATTCTGATGTTTGGGACCATTCAAAACTGCTACACTTGGTGGTGCTCATTGGTTTCTTACTTTTATTGATAACTGCACACGTATGACTTGGATTTGTTTGATGAAGTCCAAAAGTAAAGTTACTTCTTTGTTTCAGCGGTTTTACAAAATGGTACAAGTACAATATAAGTCACAAATACAGGTTCTTAGGAGTGACAATGGCGGCGAATATGTAAACTCTGAACTTCGTGCCTTTCTTGATCATCATGGTATTGTTCATCAGACTACATGTTCATATACTCCACAACAAAATGGTGTTGCAGAACGCAAGAATCGTCAACTTCTAGAGGTTGTTCGTGCTTCATTGTTCGAGGCGCGTCTCCCGTTATCTTTTTGGGGAGAAGCTCTCACCTCAGCTGCGTATCTCATGAATCGTGTTCCATCTCGATTAGTCGACTTTCAGACCGCTCCAGACTCTCTCTTCATATGTTAATGCTCCTACAATTCCTAATCTTCCACCTTACGTGTATGGTTGTGTGGCCTTCGTTCATCTTCATAAACAGCAGAGAAGTAAACTTGAACCTCGGGCCTTACCGTGTGTTTTTGTGGGGTATGCCTCAAATCAAAAAGGGTATCGTTGTTATCACCATTTGACAAAAAAATTGTTTGTCACTGTGGATGTTTCATTTCATGAGAATGATATGTACTTTGCCAATCCTGAGTCTTCACTTCAGGGGGAGAATCAGACAGAAGTTCAAACTCTTGATTGTATTATTCCAGATATAGATAGTGTGAATGATTTGGATTTAAGTGGTGATATCTTGGAAATAAGTGGTGATCATTCACACGAAAACAATGATGTGAATGAATTGGAACTATGTGGTAATGTCTTGGAGACAAGTGGTGATCATTCACATGGAAACAATGTTGAAAACCTTGAAAGGGACAAGTCAACATCGCCAGATAACTCATTGCCTGATAGCTCACTGCCAGTTTCCTCACCACCGGACAGTCGTATGTCACCAGCTGTCTCACAGTCGATCTCAAGTCCCAATAACCATAATCAATCGTCTTCGATCCCGGATGCACTACCACCACATCGTCTCCCTAATCACGTCAATCAAGGTATTCCTAAACTTACTTATGAAGCCGACCGTAAATGCAAAACTAGGTATCCGGTGAGTAAGCCTAACCCTGAGTCTAATGTGTTATACCCGTTAAGTAATTATGTGTCTACCAGTCACCTGTCAGAATCAAATAAGTCATTTGTGCATCAATTATCTAATGTATCTATTCCTAACTGTGTGCATGAGGTTTTAGCTGATCCAGGTTAGCAAACATCAATGAATGAAGAGTTGAAGTCTTTGAAGAAGAATGCTACCTGGGAGATCATAGACTTGCCAGCCGGCAAGAAACCTGTGGGATGTAAATGGGTTTATATTGTGAAGTATAAAGCTGATGGGAAAGTGGATCGCTTTAAGGCAAGACTGGTAGCAAAATGATACATTAAAAAAATATGGAATTGACTATACAGATACATTTGCTCATGTGGCCAAGATCAACACAGTTTGTGTTTTGTTGTCCTTGGCTGCAAATCTTGATTGGCCTTTACAGCAGTTTGATGTGAAGAATGCCTTCTTGCATGAAGATTTGACAGAAGAGATTTATATGGATTTTCCACCTGGATGTAATGCTCCAAATAAATACAAAAAAAAGGTGTGCAGATTGAAGAAATCCCTGTATGGCTTGAAGCAGTCCCCTCGAGCATGGTTTGGAAGATTCACAAAATCTATGAGAGCATTTGGTTACAGACAAAGTAACTCTGATCATACTTTGTTCCTGAAAAGACATAATGGGAAGCTTACTGCACTTATTGTGTATGTAGACGATATGGTGGTAACAGGTAATGATCCGGAAGAATATGCAGCCTCGCAAAGATACTTGTCTACAGAATTTGAAATGAATGACCTTGGATCCCTGAAATATTTTTTTAGGGATTGAGGTGTCGAGAAGCAATTCTAGATTTTTCTTGCCTCAGAGGAAGTATATTATTGATTTGTTGCACGAAACTGGCATGTCAGCTTGTCAGCCAGTAGCTACACTATTAGAAGAATGATTGATGCTTAGTGTTGATCCTAATTAAGTACCAGTTGACAAATGAAGATACCAAAGGTTAGTAGGCCGTTTGATGTACTTGGCACACACAAGACCGGACCTTGCTTATGCCTTGAGTGTAGTGAGTCAATACATGCATGATCCTGAAGAACAACATATGAATGCCCTGATGAGAATATTGCGTTATTTGAATGGAAGTCCGGGCAAAGGAATTTTGTTTAAAAGGAATAATCACTTTAGTGTTGAAGGTTATACTGATGCAGACTGGGCAGGTTCCATTGATGATAGGCACTCAACATCAGGTTACTTTACGTTTGTTAGGGGTAACTTGGTTACATGGAGAAAGAAGAAACCAAATGTGGTTACCCGTTCCAGTCCAGAAGCCGAATACAGAGGTATGGCTTCGGGGATTTGTGAAATTTTGCGGCTTAAGCTTCTGTTAAGCGATTTGAGTATACAACATGATCAGCCCATGAAATTATTTTGTGATAATAAAGCTACCAATGACATTGCACATAATCCGGTACAACATGATAGAACAAAGCATGTTGAAGTTGACCGGTTCTTCATCAAAGAAAAATTGGAAGGAAAAATAATTGAAGTACTGGCGATAAAAACAGAAGATCAGTTAGCAGATATCCTCACAAAAGCTGTTTCAAGTCACAAGTTTTCAAGTTTCTTACACAAGTTGGGCATGAGTGACATATATGCACCAACTTGAGGGGGAGTGTTGACTTTTGTATTTTAGGTAGGATCCCTAATTGATATGTAATCCTGTATATCCTCATGTAATCACTTGTAATTAGTTCTCTTTCTATTTATGTTAGGGTTGTACACCTATAAGTACCTCTTATTGAGAAGAATGTATAACAATTCAAAGCATTTTCTTCTAAGGTGACGGGTGAGTAAACAAATCCCTATATATTGCCAGTTAGCACACCCATCTCTTCTACCCTCATTCTTCCTCCTCATTCTCTCATCTTTCTCTCTCTTCACCAACACCAAATCCAAAAAATGGGTTCAACCGGAGAGACTCAGATGACTCCAACCCAAGTCTCCGATGAAGAAGCAAACATCTTCGCCATGCAACTAGCCAGCGCCTCTAATCTCCCCATGGTGCTCAAGGCAGCCCTCAAGCTCGACTTCCTCGAGATCATGGCGAAAGCAGGGCCTGGCGCTTTCGTTTCTCCGGTGAACTTAGCTTCGCAGCTGCCGACCAAGAACCCTGACGCCCCCGTCATGTTGGACCGCATGCTGCTCCTCCTGGCCAGCTACTCCATCCTCACTTACTCCCTCCGCACACTTCGCGACGGCAATGTCGAGCGACTGTACGACCTTGACCCCGTTTGCAAGTTCTTAACAAAGAATGATGATGGTGTTTCCATTACTCATCTCTGCCTCATGAATCAAGACAATGTCCTTATGGAGAGCTGGTAATTACCATTCTTCTTAATTTATCATCCTAATTTGATCGTAAACAAACATTAAGAATGGGTTTTAAATAGGTTGATCAGAATAAAATCATAAAAATGTTACTAACTGTGAGTTAGGCCTTAAGTATGTGATTGTTATCTATATTTTTAGGGGGTTATTAAGGAGATTAATTTGTTAAACTAAATTTGTAAATTAAATTATGTGTTATCAATAACAAATAACGTTAATCAACATTTGAGTAATAATCCAATTATCACAACTATATCATTTAATTTACAATATTTAGTTTAAAAATTTAGTCTCCCTAGCATTACCCTTATTAATAGAGTAGAGTTTAATACATATTTTATAAGAGAAATGCTAACAGGACTCTCTCAAAGTGACACTTTCCAGAGACTCTTTGTTACTTTACAATTTAACGTTAATTTTCTTGTCAGCATTATAAAACATTTTGCCAAAAACATGAGGTGGCAGAGACTCAGAGAGTCCATTGATAATCGCCTTAACATTTATCATTTTATAAACTACATAATGTGTTTATTGATGTAAGATCCCACATCGCCTAGGGGTGAGGATCCTGTAAACCTTATATGTACATACCCACCTCCAATTAGCACGAAGCATTTTGGGAGCTCACTGGCTTCGCAGTTCATCGAAACTTCGAAGTTAAGCGAGTTCGCGCGAGAACAATCCCACGATAGGCGACCCGCTGGGAAATTCTCGTGTGAGTTCCCAAAAACAAAACTGTGAGGGTGTGGCAGGGGCCCAAAGCGGACAATATCGCGCTATGGTTGAGTCAAGCCCGAGCCGGGATGTGACAATTTGGTATCAGAGCCACTCCCTGGCCGGAAGTGTGCCGACGAGGACGTTGGGCCCCTAAGGGAGGGTGGATTGTAAGATCTCACATCGCCCTGGGATGAGGATCCTGTAAGCCTTATATGTACATGCCTACCTCCAATTAGCACGAGGTTTTTTGGGGCTTCGAAGTTCATCGGAACTCCGAAGTTAAGCGAGTTCGCCCGAGAGCAATCCCACGATGGGTGACCCACTGGGAAGTTCTCGTGTGAGTTCCAAAAAACAAAACCGTGAGGGTATGGTAGGGGCCCAAAACGGACAATATCGTGCTATGACAGAGTCGAGCCTGGGTCGGGATGTGACAATTATTGTAAGATCCCACATCGCCCAGGGGTGAGGATCCTGTAAGCCTTATATGTACATACCCATCTCCAATTAGCACGAGGCATTTTGGGAGCTCACTGGCTTCGAAGTTCATCGGAACTCTGAAGTTAAGCGAGTTTGCGCGAGAGCATTCCTAGGATGGGTGACCCACTGGGAAGTTCTCTTGTGAGTTCCCATAAACAAAACCGTGAGGGCGTGGTATGAGCCCAAAGCGGACAATATCGTGCTATGGCGGAGTCGAGCCTGGGCCGGGATGTGATAGTTTGGTATCAGAGCCACTCCCTGCACGGAGGTGTGCCGACGAGGACGTCGGGCACCTAAGGGGGGTGGATTGTAAGATCCCACATCGCCCAGGGGTGAGGATCCTGTAAGCCTTATATGTACATACCCATCTCCAATTAGCACAAGGCATTTTGGGAGCTCACTAGCTTCGAAGTTCATGTGAACTCTGAAGTTAAGTGAGCTTGCACGAGAGCATTCCAATGATGGGTGACCCACTGGGAAGTTCTCGTGTGAGTTCCCAGAAACACAAAACTGTGAGGACGTGGTAGGGACAATATCGTGCTATGGCGGAGTCGAGCCCGGGCCGAGATGTGACAATTGATATGTTGATTAACATGTTTATTTTTATTGTTGACACATCAAATCAATTACAAATTTTGTCTAAAAAGTTTATCTACCCAACATTATCCTTTGTAATAAGAGATATTACGTGAAGATTCTATCAAAGTGGTTTCACGGTTTAGGCTGCTCCCATTTCACTCGCCGTTACTACGTGAATACTTTCTATAAACTCTCTACCACCTCAATTTTCATTAATTTTTCATACCAGTATTATAAAATTTATGCCAAAACCATAAGTTGTCAGAGAGTCTACTTAACATTTCTCTTTGAGAAATGCTAAGGAGACTTTTCATAAACTCTCCGTCCTCTCATATTTTTGGCACATTTTTTATAACAATATTATAAAATATTGTGTCAAAAAATAATACGACGAAGAGTCAGTAAGAAATTCCACTGTGAAAGAATCGAATTAACCTTTCTCTTTATCTTTCTCTACTATTTTCTTCTTTGTTCGTATTACTTTTGCCCGATTCGGTGAAGCCGTTTAATTTGACGACTTGTATTTCTACTCATTATTTTATTATTACTTTAAGTTTTATAACTTATATTTATTTTTTAGACAAGATTTAAAATTTAAATTCATCTAATAAAATGGTGAGTATCATTATCATATAAAGGTGCTATTCAACCTTAACATTTTAGAATAGTAATTGGTCCAATCTTAATGAAAGGCAGAAGTTTGATAAAAAGTCTCGTTTTTCAATTTCGATGATTAAACATTTATTTATTTTAAAATTTTAATTAAATATTTTTTTACAAGTTTATCAGAAGTGCTTTTGAATTATAAGGAAAATTAATGAAAAGGGTTTGAAAATTTTGAGTTTTAACGATAAAGACAAAATAAAGGGTAAAGTGAATAGTACCAAGATTGACTTTTTAGCGTAAAAATGTGGTTTTTCGTTAAAGTGAACAGTACCGGAAGCTTTTCGTTAAAGTTTCCTTGATTATATTACTACGTTTGATTACCTATAATATAGATACATTTGCTTTTATGATACATCTAGATTTTTGGTACATTTGTTCCTTAGTATATTTAGAATCTAAACATCAAAAGTTGGTATGTTTATTTTCCAAATGTACTATAAGTTTTAAATACATTATTTTAAAACTTACTAAAATTTTAACAAATTAATGAAGTTTTTTTCCTAAAATTATTAATGACTTTTTTAAATAGAAGAAGAGGCCAATTAAATATAATAGCAAAAATAAAAGGTTACTCTTTTTTTAGTGACATCGAGAAATTAGTTAAATTAATAATTCTAATAAAGCCACGAATTTAAAATTCTCAGATTGTAGGAAATTAATTTTTAGCTAGTTTAAGTAGATATATATATTAAAAAATTAAAAAAATGCTTAGTTGGCAATTGATCAAAACATCTTAATCGAATTTTGTAAAGAAACATATGTTTAAGTTAAACAAGTTAGAAAAAAATGAAGGATATTCTAATTACATCTTAACATTTTTCCTTTGTATGACTCCATTGTTTAACACTTTAATTATTTTATTCTTCCATAAAGCTCGAATGTGAGTTAGGTCAATTTGCTAGAGGTGATTTAAATCCCCTCCTCCATCATTTTCATAAGAACGTCGGAATAAAACTGTGTACTCGAATATAAGAGGATACTGCTTTGCTAAATAACGTAATCCACATCAATACAAGAATTATGTCAACAATTCCTTATTATTTGATGCTTGTGAGTTATGCGGGCATTGAAACACGTGGTAGGTGGCTTGGCCTAGGTCACAAATGAGCCATGCCCATATGACTGATCAAACAACGTGTTGTTTCGTTATTTTACACATACTATATGCTTTTGGTTGTGAGAGTGACATGTATGCTTGTTTTGGGTTTGTGCAGGTACCACTTGAAAGATGCAGTTCTTGAAGGAGGAGTTCCATTCAACAAGGCCTATGGAATGATTGCTTTTGAGTACCATGGCACTGACCCTAGATTCAACAAGGTCTTCAACAGGGGAATGGCTGACCACTCTACCATTACCATGAAAAAACTTCTAGAGACCTACAAGGGCTTTGAGGGCCTCACATCCGTCGTAGATGTTGGCGGTGGCACTGGCGCTGTTGTTAACATGATCGTTTCTAAGTACCCCTCGATTAAGGGTATTAACTTCGACTTGCCTCATGTCATGGAAGATGCTCCCCAATATCCTGGTATGTTCTTCATTTCTGATAACACTTGTAGTTCAATTACTTAAAAGCAATCACCTTTACCTTGATCTTTCTCAAGTTCGATTTCTCCTCCTCTAATATTGCTTATGTTTGTACTATTTATCATTTTTTTGTAATGAATATGAGATCTATGGATGTTGGATGTAGGTGTGGAGCATGTTGGAGGAGACATGTTTGGAAGTGTTCCAAAGGGAGATGCAATTTTCATGAAGGTAAGTTATTATTTATCAAAAAGAGAGTCGATGACTATTTTGTAGCGCTAATATCAATTTCTTATAAGAGCTTAGTTGCATAATAATTTGGAACTACTCTCAAATCATGTATGCAATCTTACAGTTTATATGTCACGACTGGAGTGACGATCATTGCTTGAAATTTTGGAAGAACTGTTATACCACCCTCCCTGACAATGGGAAGGTGATTCTTGCTGAGGGCATTCTTCCAGTAGCTCCAGACAGCAGCCTTGCCACCAAGGGAGTTGTCCATATCGACGTGATCATGTTAGCTCACAATCCCGGAGGAAAAGAGCGGACGGAGAAGGAGTTTGAGGCCTTGGCTAAGGGATCTGAATTCAAAGGCTTCCGTGTCATCTGCTCCGCTTTCAACACCTATGTCATTGAGTTTCTTAAGAAGATTTGAGTATAACTTTGGCAGTGGTATGCTCTGCCGTCTGCATTCATATTGCTTTTATTTTGATATGGTGGTCGCATATTTTTCACCATAACTAGGTTTTCATATGTCACAAAAAATAAAAAAAAAATAAAAAAGTAAAAAGAAAGTGATTTTATGTTCGTTGTATGTTATAAATTTGGATTCATACGCTTGCAATGGGGTGTAAAACATGGGAAAAAAAAACCTGGTGTACGACGGACGGAGCATGTGTCTGTGCTGCCATAAAGAAAAAATAAAGACCTATCCTCTCTGAGAGTTTTTTGTGGGCGTATCAGAGCATCGTCTTGTGGGCAGATGAATGAAGCTACAGTGAGCCTCGCTCTAACAGTATTGGTAACGGCTCGACGCTAAATCCCATTACTTAGAGCCTGCACCAATCAATAATTTTGATTTTACAATTACTTGTACAAATTGACAATTTAAGATTCTGTCTATGCACAATGTTTTTTCTTTGTGAAAAAACTTGCGTTTTGAGAAAATCTCAGTCACAATCAATAAATATTTAACCTTGATCTCATTTACTGGAATGGTTGATATTCATGTAAAGAATCACTGTTTTTACGTTTCCAATCTTAAGGTATAATATGATCATTATTATGGGGATCGACTCGGTGACAAAATCTCCTTTCTTCAATTTTCTTTACCTTTGATTGAACTTTTCATTATGGTTGATTGTTTTAGGGTGTCTTTCAACCATTGGATAGAATTAGAGTTTGTATACACAATTTGATACTTATAACCAAAAATCAACGCTCTAGCGTAATTTTTGACATAAGTAATCAACTCTCTCAACATAGAGAATTAAAGTTAGGGTAAATGACAAAAAACTACCTCAATCATTGGTGTCACGATACTTTCATACCTCATTTTTTAAAATTGACAATGTCATACCTCATCTTACGAATTTGTGCCAATGTCATACCTCCGTCAGTTTTTCTGTTAATTTTTCTGTTAAGTGCTGACGTGGCTACATGCGGGATCCACTCACTAATCCAACTGGATTAAAAAATTATTAAATATATTTTTAATAATTAAAATTTTAAATTTTAAAAAAAATTATTTTTATATTAAATCTCTCTGTCTCTCTCCTCTCTCTCTTCTCTCTCTCATCCTCTCTCTCGCCTCTCTCTCTTCTCTGCATCCCAGAACCCATTCCTATCTCTCCCCCCCCCACCCCGACCTCTTCCCGTTCCCCTTCCGTGCAACCCCCCACCCTTCCCCACCTATGTTAACATGTCTCTCTCTCTCAGCTCACTCACTCTTTCTCCTCCTCTCTCTCGCACAGACTATCCTCTCTCCCAGATCTACACTCACGCACCCATTTACACACCCACACCCACCAACGACGGTACCAAAACCATCATTGGCGTCAACCCTCTCTCCTTTCGTCTCCGTGAAGCTCCGGGGCACCCAGAGGACACCCAACCCAGGTCCGACGAGCCATGGGTGTGCGAGCCCAAGTCTCGGGTAGGGACGAACTAGGTTTTGATTTCTGGGCAGCAAGGGAAGAAGATGGGGGAGGAGAGAGAGGGGGTGGGGTGGCGACGAATTGGGTATTGAATTTTTTTTTTTTTTTTTTCGTTTCGTTTCTGGGCTGCAGGGGAAGAAGATGGGGGAGGAGGGGAGAAGATGAACTGGGTTTATTATTTTTTTTTTATTTTTTTTATTTTTTTGGGGTTGTAGGAAGGGGTTTCCGGGGAAGAAGATGAACATGGGGGAAGGAGAAGGGGGGGAGGGAGGGTGAGTGCGGGTGTGGGGGGAAGACGAACTGGATTATTTTTTTTTTTTTTTCGGGTTGCAGGAATGGGGATCTGGGGAAGAACATGAACATGTGGGAAGGAGAAGGAGGGGAAGGGGTGGGGGTGGGGAGGGTAGTCGAATCTGATGGTTTTTCTTCTTCCTCATCCTCCTCCTTCTTTCTGGGTTGTAAGGATGAACAGAGGTTTTTTTTTCCTTCTTCTTCCTCCTCCTTCTTCTTTCTGGGATGCAAGAAGATGGGGAGGGGTGAACAAAGTTTTTTTTTTTTTTTTTTCCTTCTTCCTCCTCCTTCTTTCTGGGTTGCAGGAAGATGGGGAGGGGGATGGACGAATAGAGTTGTTTTTTTTTTTTTTTTTTTTTAATATTAAATAATTTTTTTAGTTTTTTAATGATTTTTTAATAGAAAGTGGGCCCCGAATCAAGCCACGTCAGTATTTAACTGACAAATTAACGGTCAAGCTAACAAAAGGTATAAAATTGACCAAATTCTAAATATGAGGTATGACATTGTCAATTTTAAAAGATGAGGTATGAAAGTGTCATGAGACCAATAGTTGAGATAGTTTTGTGTAATTTACCCTTAAAGTTAATTAATAGAATTTATCGCAAGTGCGATTTCTTCACAACAATCAGATTCAATTCAATTTGAATTGAACTAATCAAATTTGATTCCATTTCTACCAACATCGTAAGTTCATTAGTAACTACATCTCTTCGAGTCAGAACAAAAGCCATTTCAAGTACCCTCCCTATGAACAAAATTACATGAACTTGACCGCCTACTAGTAAAACAACGGTTCACTTTTCTGGTATTTTTCATACACTGTTATCCGCAATACGGCTAAACAACGGAAGCTTTGTTCATCTCTTCACCGCGGCTTGCTGCTTCATCAACATCCTTTTGCACTTCCAGTCACCAATGTGCACAGCGGCGTGGCAATGTGATAGTTTCCACAACCCGCATGGAGCGGCAGAATCGCAAACATAGCAGTAGCACTACATACAATCGGTTAATTCACTTTTGAGATGCCAAGTTAAACAATATAGATAGGGAATTGGGGATACATTCACAACATGCAAATATTTGAAGTTGTAAAACTCTGTTACCAGCTCACAGTAGCTCTCATGGGGTGTCGTCTCGAAAGGAAATTTCAGGCAGAGGTGTCTTGAATGTGGATAGTCTCTACAAGCAACCTACACAGCATCAATTCAAATCCACATGAGGCATCAGACATTCACCAAATTAGCTTATAAATTTACAAAAATTGGAATATGAACTATTAAAACAGAAAAGTTGGAAACTTTCTTATAAATTTTAAATCTTTTGAGGTCAAACACCTGAAGGTTCATAGGCAAAATGTCACAATGGGGTTACAATTTCTAATTCATTTGTTCACCTGCATTTTCCCAGCAACCAAACACAACAGCAAAGAAAGAAAATTGATTAAAAATTTCCTTTCTTTCGCTAAACCCTAGAAGGGGGTCATATGTAACATGGGGATATGATTTCAAATTCAATTCTTCACCTGCATTTTCCCAGCAACCAAGCAGAAGAAAGAAAATTAACACAAAAAAACAAAAGGTTCAATGGTAAAAATCAAAACCTGTCCTTTCTCAGCAACAACAGCGATATCGGGAGAACCGCCACCACCACCATTATCCGACACGGACAACTTGGAAAACTGCACCGGTTCAAAGGGGTCGAAATCCAAGACGAAGCAGTCCTCGACGTCCTCAAAGTGTTTGACATCGACCTTATTTTTGACACAGACAATGTGCCTGATTGGACTCCCGTCCTCGTCCTCCGCGGAAGAAGACGACGGAGCTTTCTGGGGAGTTTTCTCGGTTGTCACTCCCTTCTTCTCACGCGACGGCGTCGTCGACGACAGATTAATCGCTTTGACATTGATTCCGATTTCGCTCATTTTCTCTCACTCGGGATTTTGAATTTTTTGAATCTCTTTTCGTCTTGTGATCCGGATAAACAATCACGTTTAGGCTCTCGACACAATCACCACTTCGTTTAAAATGGAAGGGAGGACCGGCATCTATCGAACATTGGCAGTGTCGTACGAGATTTCAGACGACAACTTAGGCTGGCCCAAAATTGTGAATTATCAATGTCCAAACGTGGTCCAGGCCGAAATTAAAAATTATTTGGGCCTGACATTTGTGGTATAGATAATCCATACAATGGAATGACGTCATTTGCATGCTATTAATTGGGCATGCACACATCTCCTTGGAAAGGAAAAGAAAACTAGATCATGATTCAAAATTGTATGATTGATAGATTGAAAATCACATGTTTAAGTGTGTACAAGATAGGGATTAGTGAGTGGATTTGTTTGTTTATTTCATCATTACTTACGTATTCGGAGTAGTAGAAGTCATGATTGAGAATCATACCTGATTGTTCCGGTATGAAATTTTATTTCAGATTCTTTATGTGTGACATACCTTGTTTCAACATGAGACTTACTTTTTTTTTCTATTCTTTGCGTGTAAGTAAACACAATATAATAAAACCTCTTTAAAGCTATACAGTTTGAACCAAACCAGTTTTATAATTTTAGAGAGGTTATATTACTAAATAGATGGTGTACTTAAAAACATTATTTATTGAATTATTTATCATTGATGAATGTTTATTTCCTAAATAGGATTCTTTGAGCGGCAAGTGTTTTATTTTTTGTATATTTTTGTAATCATTGACAGTTATAACTATGTAGATGTGTGCTTCCTCAAGATGAGACAAACAAAAACTATAACTTGTTACAATATGGAGTTTATTCCATTGCATACCTGAAATATTATTTATTAAATTATTTATCCTTAATGAATGCCGCTATTCGGAGGTTCGAATCTTTCAGTTCAAGAACATATCTGATCCACGATCCCATTATTATGTATTTCCTAAATAGGATTTGTTGGGCCCCAATTATTTTATATTTTTGCATATTTTTGTATTCATTGACCATTATTTATAACTATGTGGAGATGTCTTTCCTTAAGATGGGACCAAGAAAGATTATAACTTATTACAATACAGAGAACTGGTCATACATGGGACATGAATTTTTCATGACTTTAAAAGAGATTATTCACAATTATAGAGTATTTCTTTCAAAAAAATTACTGTATTTATCACGAAAGAGAACGATACTATGACCTTACATATCCATTCCCCATAAACCTGTTAAGGGTATGGACGTCTTTGTATTTTGTTTTGTTAGAAGCTTTGGCCACCAAATTACAAACGATAATGGTGGAAGAAGGATTCCAGCACATACTATTATCTGGGAGAATAAATGTTGCACGTTACTCAAGTAGTTAAATTTAAAACCCTTTGACGCAACCCCGATTTTGGGCAAGGCATTTGGAAAAATTGGCTGGAAGCTAGGCGGCCCAAAGCGGCGCCTAGAAGGGCTAGGCGGCCCAAGACGGCGCCTAGGAGGGCTAGGCGGGCCTAGGCGGCTCCTAGGCCGAGAGCTAGACGGCACCTAGGTGGTATATTTATGAAAATGGTGTACCTAATTTGCAAAGGATGGATTTACTACAAGTTCATCCAATAGTGAAACGAATTGGTGCACTTTTGAGGGGATACATACAAAGAAAAGAAATCAACTAGATACAACAAGGTTAAAGAGGCACTTATTTGCATTTTATCATTCTTTTATTATCCATACAAGTATAGTTTTTTTTTAGGTGTAAATAGGCACTTATTTACAAGATATATAATAAATTTACATAAATCCACCTAGGTGCCCGCCTAGATCGCCTAGGCGCTAGGCCCCTGCTCGCCGCCCGACTAGCACCTAACGATTTTTAGAACCTTGATCTTAAGGTCATCTCTAACCGAGGGCTAGCCAGAGGGCTCGTTTTAGCCCTCTAGCCCTCCAAGATATTAATATTTTAATGAACGATATAGAGCTATATTTGTCTCCGTCCCCAACTGAGGGCCAAAGGGCCATAAGGCCAAACATAATTTATTATTTAAATTTAAAAACTACAACAACTTAAATTTAAAAACTACAACTTATGTTTAAAAACTACAACTTAAATTTAAAAACGACAAATTAAATTTAAAAACTACAAGTAAATATTGAAAAAATATTGAAGGAAATATTGCAGATGAAGTGAAGAATTGAAAGAGCTTCACCATATTTATAGAAGAAAAAAAGGTTCAAATTCCAAAAAAAAAATAAATAAATAAATTTGAATACAACGCCTAGCTGCAGTCAGCTAGCCGTTGTATTCAAAATTTTCATACTATTCGTGTTGGTTATAACCGACACTATTGCAATTCAAATTACAATTTGTGTAGGTTATAACCGACACGAATAGCAATTAATAAAAAATATTCATGTCTAGCCGTTATATTTAAATCACTATTCGTGTCGGTTATAATCAACACTATTGAAATAATCTAAATTATTCCTGTGGGTTATAACCGACAGAAAATCGGACACATTTTAAAAAATTCTGGCCAGCCCAGGGCTGGTGGGCTGGTTGGAAGTGGCCAGCCCTCTAGCCCTCTGGCCATTTCAGATTTCGTGGGGGTCACGTGCCCTCTGGCCTAACTCTCGGTTAGAGATGGTTTTCGGGCTATTTTCGGCCCTCTGGCCCTCTGGACCCTTCGATTGGAGATGACCTAATACATCCTACTTTATTCAATTGGATTGTGGAAAGCGCAAACTCATCAATGAAAATTTAAATTGGTGAACAAATATTTTAATTAAACACGTTGCACAACTATACTCTCTTAAATTTTTAATCCTTTTGCATGGTTGGTGAAGAAGTTTTGTTAAAGAGGGAAGACCTTTGGACCTCTTTTGGTTCTCAATTTTCTCTAACTTTTTTTTTTTTATCTCTGGAAAAATTACTTTTCTTCCAGACAAAAGGAGAAGGGTCCAACTAAGAGGTGGAATTGCAATTTGTTTTGGTCACCAAGAGCTGCATCCGCCGTCAACATGTTCAAAATATTAGGTGACATGTGACGGTAATTCCCTGTCGTTTGTCAAATCCTAGCCAATTAAATAATACCATTTGTCGACTTACCTAATGGAGTTTGCATCGGTGATTAGTTTGAGCAGATATTGACATTAATATAGTATTATTAACCATTTCTGTTTGGATCATTGAAATGTGTAAGACTTCCAAAACAAGAATGGCAATAAGGGTTCAGGATTCTCTCATGATCTTTAAAATCTGAGCATGCTGAGCAGGCGATCATGATGATTGAAATTTGATCAAACAGTTATAATTATTATAATTTTAGAGAGGTCCAACTGAGAGGTGGAATTGCAATTTGTTTTGGTCACCAAGAGCTGCATCCAATCCGTCGTCAACAGGTTCCAAATATTTACGTTAGATGTGACGGTGATTCCCGTCATTTGTCAAATCCTAGCCAATTAAATAATACAATTTATCGAATTACCTAATGGAGTTTGCATCAATGATTAGTTCGAGCAGATATTGCCATTAATATTGTAATATTCGACGTCCAGGCAGGAAGAAGCTAGAGATTTGTATGACTGGGAGCATCTTCAAATAACAAAGTTATAGTTAAAAATCTAAAAAATTACTAAACAAACACTTAATATAATCTATAAAGTTTTTTATACAAAACACTTAGAATCATTGTTGGCGAAGTCAATAATTGATACTAAGAGAAATGCTAAAGATACTCTCTTAAAGTGGGACTCTCCGCTACCTCATGTTTTTGGTACAATGATTGTGCTAAAAATATGAGGTGACTGAAAGTTCATGGAGAGGTCTACTTTTGAAATAGTCTCCTTAGCATTTCCCTTGATACCAATTATCATACAGGGTTTAATTTTTATTTTAATTAGGGTTGGTCATTGAGATGCAAAATTGTACAATTTTTCTGCACCCAAAAAAAGTTGAGTGGGGGCATCCGCCCCTATAAGCTTACAGTAGCTCCGTCCCTGCGTTCAGAAATTATTAACCTTTTCTATTTGGATCATTGAAATATGATCAATTTCCATAGGATTATTTAGATTAATTTTGAAAGTGATTGTAATCATTTGTGTGTGTGAGACTTACAAAACAAGAATGGCAATAAGAGCAAGTCCACTCTTCTCAATTGCTCAAGCAGTTGGGTGACTAAATCCCTCAAAACCCCAAAACCCCCAATATCCTTTCCACCCCAGCCCAATGAGTCGAGCTACAGTGGAAGGTATCAGAGCCCGACTGCTCAATCGGGCAGGAATAGCCCAACTCAGTGCCTAAGTGGAATTGGCGTTAGCTATGTTTTAAAGAGGGAGGGATGTGGCTTGCAGGTCCCGCCAGCCGGGGGGGGGGGGGTGTGGTGGGGTAGGTTTCTTTATGGTTTTCGAGTTTGGAGGGTTCACGGGAGTTGAGGTTTTCTTTCAGCTTATGATTTTTTTTTTTTTTTTTACCACGTGGCACACATTTGGCAGCCACGTGACACAAATGTGGTAGCCATGTCAGCACTTAACGGATCAATGGATGTAAAATGTAACGGAGGTATTATTTTGAAATAAAATAGTACGTGAGGTATGAAAGTGAAATGTTTTAAAGATATTGTATGGAGTTGTAATAGACCTCAAACTTGAGGGGCTACTATGTAATTTACCCATATTTTAATTAAACGCGTTGCACAACTAATCTCTCTTAAATTTTTAATACTTTTGCATGGTTGGTGAAGAAGTTTTGTTAAAGAGGGGAGACCTGGACCTCTTTTGGTTCTAAAAAATATTACTTTTCTTCGGAAAGGGATCTCTCCGGATCTCTTACATCTAATCCATCAAGTCTGTTATTTATGTTGGTAACTGGTAAGGACCAGTGAAAGAATAAAAGTTATTAGAAAAATAAAAAATAGTTATTCTCTCTATTGAAAAATGAAAGAATGTTAGTTTTACTAAAAATAATTAGATATAAACTAAATTAATTAGAATAAGGGTATTTTAGTAATCACATTAATTTTCATTCCGATTCATGTGAATTAGTAGACAGTTTATATATATCAATATCATTCATACTCTGATTCCAGCAAATTTTAGTAAACGTCTTTAACATGAATTTGATTCTGATTCCACCTTATTTTAATTCCTCATCAATTCAATTTCTCCTCAATTATGTTCATCTCAATCTGATTATGGATTTGTAAATGAGCCAAAGTGATGGGTGAGTAAACAAATCCCTATATATTGCTAGTTAGCACACCCATCTCTTATACCCTCATTCCTCATCCTCCTCATCTCCTCCTCTCTTCTCTCTCTCTCTCTCTCTCTCTCTCTCTCTCTCCACCAACACCAAATCCAAAAAATGGGTTCGACCAGAGAAACTCAGATGACTCCAACCCAAGTCTCCGACGAAGATGCAAACCTCTTCGCCATGCAATTAGCCAGCGCCCCCGTTCTGCCCATGGTGCTCAAGGCAGCCCTCGAGCTCGACCTCCTCGAGATCATGGCAAAAGCCGGGCCTGGCGCCTTCGTTTATCCGGCGGACTTAGCTTCGCAGCTGCCGACCAAGAACCCTGACGCCCCTGTCTTGCTGGACCGCATGCTGCGCCTTCTAGCCAGCCACTCCATCCTCACTTACTCCCTCCGCACGCTTCGCGACGGAAATGTCGAGCGGCTGTACGGCCTTGGCCCCCTCTGCAAGTTCTTGACAAAGAATGAGGATGGTGTTTCCATTGCTTCTCTCTGCCTCATGGGTCAGGACAAGGTCCTTATGGAGAGCTGGTAATTACCATTCTTCTTAATTTATCATCCTAATTTGATCGTAAACAAAATTTAATAATGGGTTTTAAATAGGTTCATCAGAATAAAATCATAAAAATGTTACTGTGAGTTGGGCCTTGAGTTTGTGATTGTTATCTATATTTTTAGGGGGTTATTAAGTAGACTAATTTGTTAAACTATATTTGCAAATTAAATTATGTGTTGTCAATAACAAATAACGTTAATCAACATTTAAGTAATAATCCAATCATCACAACTATATCATTTAATTTACAACATTTAGTTTAAAAATTTAGTCTCCCTAGCATTACCCTTATTAGTAGAGTAGAGTAATGTTATGGAGACTATCTATTTAATACATATTTTATAAGAGAAATGCTAAGAGGACTTTCTCAAAGTGACACTTTTCATGGACTCTCTGCCACTTTACAGTTTAACGTTAATTTTCTTGTCAGCATTATAAAATATTTTGCCAAAAACATGAGGTGGCAGAGAGTCCATTGAGGGTCGCCTTAACATTTCTCATTTTATAAACTATATAAGGTGTTTATTGATGTTTTGATTAACATGTTTATTTTTATTGGTGACACATCAAATCAGTTACAAATTTTGTCTAAAAAGTTAATCTACCCAACATTATCCTTTGTACTAAGAGATATGATACGGATATTCTATCAAAGTGAGACTTTCTATAAACTCTCTACCACCTCAATTTCCATTCATTTTTCGTACTAATATTATAAAATTTATGCCAAAAACAGAAGTTGTCAGAGAGTTCATGGAGAGTTTGCTTAACATTTCTCTTTGGAAAATGATAAGGAGACTCTCTGCCATCTCATATTTTTGACACATTTTTTATATAGATATTATAAAGTATTTTGTTAAAAAATAATATGATGAAGAGTCCGTAAGAAATTCCATTGTAAAAGAGTCTAGTTAACCTTTCTCTTTCTCTTTCTCTACTATTTTCTTATTTTTTTGGTGGAAAACTCTCTACTATTTTCTTCTTTGTTCATATTACTTTTGCCCGATTTGGTCGTTGGGGACAGACGACTGGAAATTGATCATTCTTGTCACAGTTTTAGGAATTTTGTAAAGGAACATTCTTGTCACAGTTATGCGGGCATTGAAACACGTGGTAGGTGGCTTGGCCTAGGTCACTTATGAGCCATGCCCATACGACTGATCAAACGACGTGTTGTTTCGTTATTTTACACATACTATATGCTTTTGGTTGTGAGAGTGACATGTATGCTCGTTTTGGTTTTGTGCAGGTACCACTTGAAAGATGCAGTTCTTGAAGGAGGAATTCCATTCAACAGGGCCTATGGAATGACTGCTTTTGAGTACCCTGGCACTGACCCTAGATTCAACAAGGTCTTCAACAGGGGAATGGCTGACCACTCTACCATTACCATGAAAAAACTTCTAGAGACCTACAAGGGCTTTGAGGGCCTCACATCCGTCGTAGATGTTGGCGGTGGTACTGGCGCTGTTGTTAACATGATCATTTCTAAGTACCCCTCGATTAAGGGTATTAACTTTGACTTGCCTCATGTCATAGAAGATGCTCCCCAATATCCTGGTATATTCTTCATTTCTGATAATGCTTGTAGTTCAATTACTTAAAAACATTCACCTTTACCTCGATCTTCTCAAGTTCGATTTCTCCTCCTCTAATATTGCTTATGTTTTGTACTATTTATCATTTTTCCTAATGAATATGAGATCTATGGATGTTGGATGTAGGTGTGGAGCATGTTGGAGGAGACATGTTTGCAAGTATTCCAAAGGGAGATGCAATTTTCATGAAGGTTAGTTATTATTTATCAAAAAGAGGGTCGATGACTATTTTGTAGTGCTAATATCAATTTCTTATAAGAGCTTATTTGCATGATAATTTGGAACTACTCTCAAATCATGTATGCAATCTTACAGTCGATATGTCACGACTGGAGTGATGATCATTGCTTGAAAATTTTGAAGAACTGTTATACCGCGCTCCCTGACAATGGGAAGGTGATTCTTGCTGAGTGCATTCTTCCAGTAGCTCCAGACAGCAGCCTTGCCACCAAGGGAGTTGTCCATCTCGATCTGATCATGTTAGCTTACAACCCCGGAGGAAAAGAGCGGACGGAGAAGGAGTTTGAGGCCTTGGCTAAGGGATCTGGATTCAAAGGCTTCCGCGTCATCTGCTCCGCTTTCAACACCTATGTCATTGAGTTTTTTAAGAAGATTTGAGTATAACTTTGGCATGTATTCATATTGCTTTTATTTTGATATGGTGGTCGCATATTTTTCACCATAACTAGGTTTATAACAATAAAAAAACAAGTAATAAGAAAGTGATTTTATGTTCGTTGTATGTTATAAATTTGGATTCATAAGCTTGCAATGGGGTGTAAAACTTGAAAAAAACCTGGTGTACGACGGACATAGCATGTGTCTGTGCTGCCATAAAGAAAAAATAAAGACCTATTCTCTGTGAGAGTTTTTTGTGGGCGCATCAGCGCATCGTCTTGTGGGCAGATGAATGAAGCTACTGTGCGTCTTGTGGGCGTATCAGAGCATCGTCTTGGTAACGGCTCAACTTTAACCAATAATTTTGATTTTACAATTACATGTACAAATTGACAATTTGAGATTCTCTCTATGCACAATGTTTTTTCTTTGTGAAAGAACTTGCGTTTTGAGAAAATCTCAGTCACTATCAATATTATTTAACTTTGATCTCATTTATGGGAATTGTTGATATTCATGTAAAGAATCACTTTTTTTTTAAGGTTCCAATTTTATGGTATAATATGATCATTATTATGTGGTGTAGGATTTATCGTATGGGATAAATAAATATCGAAGGATATTCCACCCACATGAGGATATTAACCTCCTAATTGTCTATGTGATAATTAGATGAAAATCAAGAGATATTCATATTAGAATATACCTGGGATTTTCATGGGCCTTTTAGTCTTTATACACTCTTTCTAACCACTATATAAGGAGGCTTTGGGGAAGAGAGAAGACACAAGAAACACAAGCTTTTCCATAGTTCAAATATTCTAGTTAGGTCTTTAGAGTTATCACTTTCGGTTCTAGGTCTTGGGAGGCGAAAACCAATGGGTAACTCGACATACCGTGTAACATCCCACATCACCCAGGGGAGTGATCCTTATATGTATATTCCCACCTCTTCCTAGCACAAGGCCTTTTGGGAGCTCACTGGCTTCGGGTTCTATAGGAACTCAGAAGTTAAGCGAGAAAGGGGCCAGAGCACTCCCAGGATGGGTGACCCACTGGAAAGTTGCTCGTGAGTTCCCAGAAACAAAACCGTGAGGGAATGGTAAGCCCAAAGCGGACAATATAGTGCTACGGTGGTGGAGCGGGCCCGGGTTGTGGTCCGCCCCGGGTCGGGATGTGACAATTGGTATCAGAGCCAAACCCTGGCCTTGGTGTGCCGACGAGGACGTCGGGCCCCTTAAGGGGGGTGGATTGTAACATCCCACATCACCCAGGGGAGTGATCCTTATATGTATATTCCCACCTCTTCCTAGCACGAGGCCTTTTGGGAGCTCACTGGCTTCGGGTTCCGTAGGAACTCAGAAGTTAAGCGAGAAGGGGGCCATAGCACTCCCAGGATGGGTGACCCACTGGGAAGTTGCTCGTGAGTTCCCAGAAACAAAACCGTGAGGGAATGGTAAGCCCAAAGCGGACAATATCGTGCTACAGTGATGGAGCGGGCCCGGGTTGTGGTCCGCCCCGGGCCGGGATGTGACATACCGTAGCCAACCCGACAACCTGCGAGGTTCTAGACGTGCACGGAGTGTCAGAGCAATTGTTCGTGTTTGTAGGAGCGTGTTGAGATTCAAGCTTCCGCACAAAAGGTACACATGCCCTTTCAAATTTATTTATAGTCTTCCAATAGTGGTATCAGAGCCATTCACACACTCTTCGCATGAAAACATGAGATATATATATATATATATATATATATATATATATATATATATATATATATGAATATGCCATGTATAAAAACCTTGAAAGCATAAGATATATATGAATATGCCATGAATGCTTGTCTTTAAAATTTTCGTTTTTTCCATGCTTATTTTTTATGGGTTTTAACGCTTGGGTTATGTTCTTTATAGTCATATGAGACTATGTTTAAAACTTGGTGAAGAAAAACCAAGTGGTTAGAGAGATAATTGAAACCCTAGTTTCGTAATAGCATGAAAAACGAATTTTTTCAAGGTTATTGCGACCCTTTTTTCGTGAGGTTAGAGTTGTTTTTGGATTTCTCCAAAGAATTAATTGTGGATGGTAATCTGATCTTTCTAATGACATAAAATATGCATAAAACAGATGTATATTCGCTAAGTTATGGTCTTTGTAAACAGACCTCGTGAGAGTGAAAAATCCGGAAATTCCAGATTTTTTGGAAGAAGATGATGAACAATGGTTCATCTCTTCCACTCTTGGCCTAAGCAAGTGCGAGTACATCGCTAGGCTTTCGTGGATGTTAGCTACACCGTTGGATTCATCTCAGGGAGTTCAATCCAACGGAGATCAAAAGAACAGCATCGGACCGCAAGAAGGCGGCGCTTGTGTGTCATGTGCCACCCACGGCGAGTGGGTTCGCGTAATATTAAATTAATTATTAAAAAAATAATATAATTTTGCACCGCCGCTTTATGCGGCGCGTGGGCCCTTTATTTGGGGCACGGCTGGCGAGTGAATCATTGTGGTTCACTAACTTACGTAAGTGTATATTTAGGTTTGGTATTAGAGACGTTTTTAATTTACTAAAATTAAGGAAACGTTCTTAATTAACCTTTAAAAAATATCCAACACATGCCAAGATTTTAGGAAAATAAAAAAGAGATAGTGTCGATCAAATTTGCTCATGTTGATTGAGCATTTTAAATTAGAAAGGAATATTCTTTAGGAGAATATTTAAAAAAGATTACCTAATTAATAAAAAATAATGAAATTAGACTGGGGTTCACCAATGGTCCCTTTTGAGACACCCAAAGTGTCTCCTTAAAGATTTTCCTAAACATAGCAGTAGCACTACATACAATCAGTGAGTTCACTTTTGAGATGACAACTTAAACAATATAAATAGGGAAACGGGGATAAATTCATAAGATGCCAATATTTGTTGTTGTAAAACTCTGTTACCAGCTCACAGTAGCTCTCATGGGATGTCGTCCCGAAAGGAAATTTCAGGCAGAGGTGTCTTGAATGTGGATAGTCTCTACAAGCAACCTACACATCATCAATTCAAATGCACACAAGGCATCAGATATTCACCAAATTAGCTCATAAATTCACAAAAATTGGAATATGAACAGATAAGCAGAAAAGTTGGAAACTTCTATTAAATTTTAAATCTTTTGAGGTCAAACACCTGAAGGTTCATAGGCAAAAAATTACAATGGGGTTATAATTTCTAATTATAATCAAGGTTCTAAAAATCGCTTGGCGCTAATCGAGTGGCGGGCATGGGCCTAGCGCCTAGGCGGCGGGCAGGGGCCTAGCGCCTAGGGGGGCATAGGCGGGCGCCTAGGCGGCCTAGGCGGATTTATGTAAATTTATTATATATCTTGTAAATAAGTGCCTATTTACACCTAAAAAAAACTATACTTGTATGGATAATAAAAAAATGATAAAATGCAAAAATAGAAGTAGAAGAATACACAAATTATATACATCCAAAAAGTTCAATATTTAAAAAACAGTAGGCATATAATCATAATGAGTAGGATTTGGATGATAGACTAAATTCTTCTTGTTCATGAATCATGATCCTTGTATTGGATTAGACATAGACTAAATTTTTTAACCTTGTTGTATCTAGTTTATTTCTTTTCTTTGTATGTATCCCCTCAAAAGTGCCCTAATTCGTTTCACTATTGGATGAACTTGTAGTAAATCCATCATTTGCAAATTAGGTACACCATTTTCATAAGTATACCACCATGAAACCAAAAAAGAAAAAAGCACACAATTAATAAAAAATATATAAAAAAAACGCCTAGGACCGCCTAGGACCACCTAGATGCCGCCTAGCTTCCAGCCGATTTTTCCAAACGCCTTGCCCAAAATCAGGATGGGGCTCCACCACCCAGCGCCTAGGCAATCGCCTAGGCCGATTTTTAGAATAGTGATTATAATTTCTTATAATTACTATATTGACATTAATATAGTAATATTCGATCTCTAGAAATTATTAACCTTTTTTGTTTGGATCATTGAAATGTGATCAATTTCCATAGGATTATTTAGATTAATTTTGAAACTGATCGTAATCGTTTGTTTGTGTGAGACTTACAAAACAAGAATGGCAATAAGAGCAAGTCCACTATTCTCAATTGCTCAAGCAGTTGGGTGACTAAATCCCTCAAAACCCCCAAAATCCTTTCCACCCCAGCCCAATGAGTCGAACTACAGTGGAAGGAAGCAGAGCCTGACTGCTCAATCGGGCAGGAATAGCGCAACTCAGCACCTAAGTGGAACTGGGGTTAGCCATGTTTTATGTTTTTTTTTTTGTCAGGCGCCTTTAGTTTTCGTGCGCGTGAGATGATTCAACCGACCAAACCTACAGCGCTGGGGCCCGCACTACAAGCACACTCAACCCTCAGCAGTTCAATTTGCACAAAGTTTCTATCCTACGGTCCAATTTTTCACGAAAAAATAAATAAAAAGCAAAATCTAAAAAAATCACTTATTAATTTTGGGCCCACATGTCATAATCTGAGTTGTTTTGTAATTCAACGGTTCATATTAATTAGGCAACAAATAAATACTAAAAATTAAAAAAAAAATTAGAAATTACATGATCATGACACGTGGTGCTATGAGATTCGTTAAAAATCTAATCGAAAATCTTTTCACAAAAATTGTAATTTCGAATAATCACACTTGGCGTGGCATAATTAGTTAAAAATCTTATTCGAAACTAAACAAACTTATATTTTTAATATATTTTTTTAAAAACTAATTTTTTAATGTCAATTGTCTGGTCAATTTATTTTACAAAATAAAAAAGCACTCGGATAATTACTATTTACTTAGACAATAATTGCCTTTGCCAAATTACCTAGGCAATGATTGCCTTCGTGGAGTGAAAACTGCTCTAATCAACTCATCCGCATTATTTATGTGTGCAAATGATGGTACAGGCACTCTTCTAGTATATTGTCCCAATGAAGCAAGAGCACCAAACCATTTCAGCTTAAGTGGAGTCGAAGAAATCGAACAGTACCTGAATTATTATGGAGAAGGCACAATTGTTGTCTAAGGTAAGTAACATCACCATATATAAATTAGGTCAACATTTGGATATGGGTAGGTTCCACTCACTAACCGAGTTGATCGTTTTGCGAATCCTACCGGCTCCTTATTGAATTATCACTTTTTTTTTCTTTTTTTGTTTCTTATTTGTAAATTGCCAAGAGAACCGATCCCTTTCATGGATTAGTCAGGATAACACAAACGATGGCAGTGTCATTCATACTTCGATTCCTGCCAATTTTTGTAAACGTCTTTAACATGAATTTGATTTTGATTCCACCTCATTACAATTCTTCCTCAATTCAATGACTCTTCAATTCAATTCATCTCAATCTGATTACGGATTAGTAAACGAGTCAAGGTTGTTGACTTTTGTATTTTAGGTAGGATCCCTAATTGATATGTAATCCCGTATATCCTAATGTAATCACTCTTATTGAGAAGAATATATAACGATTCAAAGCATTCTCTTCTTGGCACTAGAGCCAGGTTAAGAAAAATTTTAAAAAAATTATTATCTCAATTTGTCCGGAGAACCCAGCACCAGCAATCGCCGTGCAGCCAATTGTGCCGCGCCCCGTGAAACCAGCGAGCGACGCCGTCATTGCTGATCCGAGTCCACCGAAGACCACCGCACATCCAGTTGTGTAGCATGCTCGTTTGACCAGTGAGCGACGCCGTCGTTGCTAACCAGAGTTCACCAAACCGATCCCTGCATCCACTCGCCACGACCCACTGCTACATCACGTACTCACGTACCCACGAATTGAAACCCAACCCAGAAAGCCGTTGCTGTTGACTGAAGTCCAGAAACATACCACTATGCATCGATCTAATCAAATCGAACAGGAGAGTAGGACCAATCGTGACCGGTTCAAGTTGCGTGTATTGGTTGCTGAAGCTCAGGTAGATTCTAACCTTACAGGTAATGATGGTAAGGTTTTCAAAGTTTATGCATCTGTTATGAATAGTAGATGGATAATTGATTCTGGTGCTATTGAACATATAACTTGTGATTCTAGACAGGTACAAACCCTAAAACCATCCACCAATAGTATAGTTAATGTTGCCAATGGTAATGTTGTCCCTATTATTGGGGAAGGCGATGTCGCCCTCTCTGATATCCTGAATCTTGACTCCGTAGTTGTTGTTCCTTCCCTTGACTATAATTTATTATCTGTTGCTCAAATAACTGTCGCCCTACATTGCCTTGTTATTTTTTGGCCTTCCTTTTGTGTTTTTAAGGACATTCAGACTCGTAAGACGATTGGTTATGGTATTCGGAGGGGAAAACTCTACTACTTGGAGCTGACATCGAACTGTTCTCGAAATTTGACTCAAGCTCTTGTCGTGGAAGGATCTCATAGGGAGAGGGATAAAGCTTCGGAGGTTTGGTTGTGACATTGTCGACTTGGACATGCTTCTTTCGGCTATTTACGAAGGTTGTTTCCCAGCCTATTTGTTAAGCATGACGTTTCTAGCTTTAAATGTGTTGTTTGTGAAATGGCTAAAAGTCATCGTACTTCATTTCCGCCTAGTTTGAATAAAAGTTCAATCCCATTTATGATAACTCATTCTGATGTTTGGGACCATTCAAAACTGCTACACTTGGTGGTGCTCATTGGTTTCTTACTTTTATTGATAACTGCACACGTATGACTTGGATTTGTTTGATGAAGTCCAAAAGTAAAGTTACTTCTTTGTTTCAGCGGTTTCACAAAATGGTACAAGTACAATATAAGTCACAAATACTGGTTCTTAGGAGTGACAATGGCGGCGAATATGTAAACTCTGAACTTCGTGCCTTTCTTGATCATCATGGTATTGTTCATCAGACTATATGTTCATATACTCCACAACAAAATGGTGTTACAGAACGCAAGAATCGTCAGCTTCTAGAGGTTGTTCGTGCTTCTTTGCTCGAGGCGCGTCTCCCGTTATCTTTTTGGGGCCTCAGCTGCGTATCTCATGAATCGTGTTCCATCTCGATTAGTCGACTTTCATACACCGCTCCAGACTCTCTCTTCATATGTTGATGCTCCTACAATTCCTAATCTTCCACCTTACGTGTATGGCTGTGTGGCCTTCGTTCATCTTCATAAACAGCAGAGAAGTAAACTTGAACCTCAGGCCTTACTGTGTGTTTTTGTGGGGTATGCCTCAAATCAAAAAGGGTATCGTTGTTATCACCATTTGACAAAAAAATTGTTTGTCATTGTGGATGTTTCATTTCATGAGAATGATATGTACTTTGCCAATCCTGAGTCTTCACTTCAGGGGGAGAATCAGACAGAAGTTCAAACTCTTGATTATACTATTCCAGATATAGATAGTGTGAATGATTTGGATTTAAGTCGTGATATCTTGGAAATAATTGGTGATCATTCACACGAAAACAATGATGTGAATGAATTGGAACTAGGTGGTAATGTCGTGGAGACAAGTGGTGATCATTCACATGGAAACAATGTTGAAAACCTTGAAAGTGACAAGTCAACATCACCAGATAACTCATTGCCTGATAGCTCACTGCCAGTTTCCTCACCACCGGACAGTCCTATGTCACCAGCTGTCTCACAGTCGATCTCAAGTCCCAATAACCATAATCAATCGTCTTCGATCCCGGATGCCCCACCACCACATCGTCTCCCTAATCACGTCAATCAAGGTATTCCTAAACTTACTTATGAAGCCGACCGTAAATGCAAAACTAGGTATCCGGTGAGTAAGCCTAACCCTGAGTCTAATGTGTTATACCCGTTAAGTAATTATGTGTCTACCAGTCACCTGTCAGAATCAAATAAGTCATTTGTGCATCAATTATCTAATGTATCTATTCCTAACTGTGTGCATGAGGCTTTAGCTGATCCACGTTAGCAAACATCAATGAATGAAGAGTTGAAGTCTTTGAAGAAGAATGCTACCTGGGAGATCATAGACTTGCCAGCCGGCAAGAAACCTGTGGGATGTAAATGGGTTTATATTGTGAAGTATAAAGCTGATGGGAAAGTGGATCGCTTTAAGGCAAGACTGGTAGCAAAATGATACACTAAAAAATATGGAATTGACTATACAGATACATTTGCTCATGTGGCCAAGATCAACACAGTTTGTGTTTTGTTGTCCTTGTCTGCAAATCTTGATTGGCCTTTACAGCAGTTCGATGTGAAGAATGCCTTCTTGCATGAAGATTTGACAGAAGAGATTTATATGGATTTTCCACCTGGATGTAATGCTCCAAATAAATACAAAAGAAAGGTGTGCAGATTGAAGAAATCCCTGTATGGCTTGAAGCAGTCCCCTCGAGCATGGTTTGGAAGATTCACAAAATCTATGAGAGCATTTGGTTACAGACAAAGTAACTCTGATCATACTTTGTTCCTGAAAAGACATAATGGGAAGCTTACCGCACTTATTGTGTATGTAGACGATATGGTGGTAACAGGTAATGATCCGGAAGAATGTGCAGCCTCGCAAAGATACTTGTCTACAGAATTTGAAATGAAGGACCTTGGATCCCTGAAATATTTTTTTAGGGATTGAGGTGTCGAGAAGAAATTCTAGATTTTTCTTGTCTCAGAAGAAGTATATTATTGATTTGTTGCACGAAACTGGCATGTCAGCTTGTCAGCCAGTAGCTACACCATTAGAAGAAGGATTGATGCTTAGTGTTGATCCTAATTAAGTACCAGTTGACAAATGAAGATACCAAAGGTTAGTAGGCCGTTTGATGTACTTGGCACACACAAGACCGGACCTTGCTTATGCCTTGAGTGTAGTGAGTCAATACATGCATGATCCTGAAGAACAACATATGAATGCCCTGATGAGAATATTACGTTATTTGAATGGAAGTCCGGGCAAAGGAATTTTGTTTAAAAAGAATAATCACTTTAGTGTTGAAGGTTATACTGATGCAGACTGGGCAGGTTCCATTGATGATAGGCACTCAACATCAGGTTACTTTACGTTTGTTAGGGGTAACTTGGTTACATGGAGAAAGAAGAAAGCAAATGTGGTTACCCGTTCCAGTCCAGAAGCCGAATACAGAGGTATGGCTTCGGGGATTTGTGAAATTTTGCAGCTTAAGCTTCTGTTAAGCGATTTGAGTATACAACATGATCAACCCATGAAATTATTTTGTGATAATAAAGCTACCCATGACATTGCACATAATCCGGTACAACATGATAGAACAAAGCATGTTGAAGTTGACCGGTTCTTCATCAAAGAAAAATTGGAAGGAAAAATAATTGAAGTACTGGCGATAAAAACAGAAGATCAGTTAGCAGATATCCTCACAAAAGCTGTTTCAAGTCACAAGTTTTCAAGTTTCTTACACAAGTTGGGCATGAGTGACATATATGCACCAACTTGAGGGGGAGTGTTGACTTTTGTATTTTAGGTAGGATCCCTAATTGATATGTAATCCCGTATATCCTCATGTAATCACTTGTAATTAGTTCTCTTTCTATTTATGTTAGGGTTGTACACCTATAAGTACCTCTTATTGAGAAGAATATATAACAATTCAAAGCATTCTCTTCTAAGGTGACGGGTGAGTAAACAAATCCCTATATATTGCCAGTTAGCACACCCATCTCTTCTACCCTCATTCTTCCTCCTCATTCTCTCATCTCTCTCTCTCTTCACCAACACCAAATCCAAAAAATGGGTTCGACCGGAGAGACTCAGATGACTCCAACCCAAGTCTCCGATGAAGAAGCAAACATCTTCGCCATGCAACTAGCCAGCGCCTCTGTTCTCCCCATGGTGCTCAAGGCAGCCCTCAAGCTCGACTTCCTCGAGATCATGGCGAAAGCAGGGCCTGGCGCTTTCGTTTCTCCGGTAAACTTAGCTTCGCAGCTGCCGACCAAGAACCCTGACGCCCCCGTCATGTTGGACCGCATGCTGCGCCTCCTGGCCAGCTACTCCATCCTCACTTACTCCCTCCGCACGCTTCGCGACGACAATGTCGAGCGACTGTACGACCTTGACCCCGTTTGCAAGTTCTTAACAAAGAACGAGGATGGTGTTTCCATTGCTCATCTCTGCCTCATGAATCAGGACAATGTCCTTATGGAGAGCTGGTAATTACCATTCTTCTTAATTTATCATCCTAATTTGATCGTAAACAAACATTAAGAATGGGTTTTAAATAGGTTGATCATAATAAAATCATAAAAATGTTACTAACTGTGAGTTAGGCCTTAAGTATGTGATTGTTATCTATATTTTTAGGGGGTTATTAAGGAGATTAATTTGTTAAACTAAATTTGTAAATTAAATTATGTGTTATCAATAACAAATAACGTTAATCAACATTTGAGTAATAATCCAACTATCACAACTATATCATTTAATTTACAATATTTAGTTTTAAAATTTAGTCTCCCTAGCATTACCCTTATTAATAGAGTAGAGTTTAATACATATTTTATAAGAGAAATGCTATCAAGAGATATTACGTGAAGATTCTATCAAAGTGGTTTCACGGTTTAGGCTGCTCCCATTTCACTCGCCGTTACTACGTGAATACTTTCTATAAACTCTCTACCACCTCAATTTTCATTAATTTTTCATACCAGTATTATAAAATTTATGCCAAAACCATAAGTTGTCAGAGAGTCTACTTAACATTTCTCTTTGAGAAATGCTAAGGAGACTTTTCATAAACTCTCCGTCCTCTCATATTTTTGACACGTTTTTTATAACAATATTATAAAATATTATGTCAAAAAATAATACGACGAAGAGTCAGTAAGAAATTCCACTGTGAAAGAATCGAATTAACCTTGCTCTTTATCTTTCTCTACTATTTTCTTCTTTGTTCGTATTACTTTTGCCCGATTCGGTGAAGCCGTTTAATTTGACTTGTTGTATTTCTACTCATTATTTTATTATTACTTTAAGTTTTATAATTTATATTTATTTTTTAGACAAGATTTAAAATTTAAAATTTAAATTCATCTAATAAAATGGTGAGTATCATTATCATATAAAGGTGCTATTCAACCTTAACATTTTAGAATAGTAATTGGTCCAATCTTAATGAAAGGCAGAAGTTTGATAAAAAGTCTCGTTTTTCAATTTCGATGATTAAACATTTATTTATTTTAAAATTTTAAATAAATATTGTTTTACAAGTTTATCAGAAGTTCTTTTGAATTATAAGGAAAATTAATGAAAAACGTTTGAAAATTTTGAGTTTTAACGATAAGGACAAAATAAAGGGTAAAGTGAATAGTACCAAGATTGACTTTTTAGTGTAAAAATATGGTTTTTCGTTAAAGTGAACAGTACCTGGAGCTTTTCGTTAAAGTTCCCTTGATTATATTACTACGTTTGATTACCTATAATATAGATACATTTGCTTTTATGATACATCTAGATTTTTGGTACATTTGTTCCTTAGTATATTTAGAATCTAAACATCAAAAGTTGGTATGTTTATTTTCCAAATGTACTATAAGTTTTAAATACATTATTTTAAAACTTACTAAAATTTTAACAAATTAATGAAGTTTTTTTCCTAAAATTATTAATGACTTTTTTAAATAGAAGAAGAGGCCAATTAAATATAATAGCAAAAATAAAAGGTTACTCTTTTTTTAGTGACATCGAGAAATTAGTTAAATTAATAATTCTAATAAACCCACGAATTTAAAATTCTCAGATTGTAGGAAATTAATTGTTAGCTAGTTTAAGTAGATATATATATTAAAAAATTAAAAAAATGCTTAGTTGGCAATTGATCAAAACATCTTAATCGAATTTTGTAAAGAAACATATGTTTAAGTTAAACAAGTTAGAAAAAAAATGAAGGATATTCTAATTACATCTTAACATTTTTCCTTTGTATGACTCCATTGTTTAACACTTTAATTATTTTATTCTTCCATAAAGCTCGAATGTGAGTTAGGTCAATTTGCTAGAGGTGATTTAAATCCCCTCCTCCATCATTTTTATAAGAACGTCGGAATAAAACTGTGTACTCGAATATAAGAGGATACTGCTTTGCTAAATAACGTAATCCACATCAATACAAGAATTATGTCAACAATTCCTTATTATTTGATGCTTGTGAGTTATGCGGGCATTGAAACACGTGGTAGGTGGCTTGGCCTAGGTCACAAATGAGCCATGCCCATAGGACTGATCAAACGACGTGTTGTTTCGTTATTTTACACATACTATATGCTTTTGGTTGTGAGAGTGACATGTATGCTTGTTTTGGGTTTGTGCAGGTACCACTTGAAAGATGCAGCCCTTGAAGGAGGAGTTCCATTCAACAAGGCCTATGGAATGATTGCTTTTGAGTACCATGGCACTGACCCTAGATTCAACAAGGTCTTCAACAGGGGAATGGCTGACCACTCTATCATTACCATGAAAAAACTTCTAGAGACCTACAAGGGCTTTGAGGGCCTCACATCCGTCGTAGATGTTGGCGGTGGCACTGGCGCTGTTGTTAACATGATCGTTTCTATCGATTAAGGGTATTAACTTCGACTTGCCTCATGTCATGGAAGATGCTCCCCAATATCCTGGTATGTTCTTCATTTCTGATAACGCTTGTAGTTCAATTACTTAAAAGCAATCACCTTTACCTTGATCTTTCTCAAGTTCGATTTCTCCTCCTCTAATATTGCTTATGTTTGTACTATTTATCATTTTTTTGTAATGAATATGAGATCTATGGATGTTGGATGTAGGTGTGGAGCATGTTGGAGGAGACATGTTTGGAAGTGTTCCAAAGGGAGATGCAATTTTCATGAAGGTAAGTTATTATTTATCAAAAAGATAGTCGATGACTATTTTGTAGTGCTAATATCAATTTCTTATAAGAGCTTAGTTGCATAATAATTTGGAACTACTCTCAAATCATGTATGCAATCTTACAGTTTATATGTCACGACTGGAGTGACGATCATTGCTTGAAATTTTGGAAGAACTGTTATACCACCCTCCCTGACAATGGGAAGGTGATTCTTGCTGCGGGCATTCTTCCAGTAGCTCCAGACAGCAGCCTTGCCACCAAGGGAGTTGTCCATATCGACGTGATCATGTTAGCCCACAATCCCGGAGGAAAAGAGCGGACGGAGGAGTTTGAGGCCTTGGCTAAGGGATCTGGATTCAAAGGCTTCCGTGTCATCTGCTCCGCTTTCAACACCTATGTCATTGAGTTTCTTAAGAAGATTTGAGTATAACTTTGGCAGTGGTATGCTCTGCCGTCTGCATTCATATTGCTTTTACTTTGATATGGTGGTCGCATATTTTTCACCATAACTAGGTTTTCATATGTCACAAAAAAAAAAAAAAAAAAAAAAAAAAAAAAGTAAAAAGAAAGTGATTTTATGTTCGTTGTATGTTATAAATTTGGATTCATACGCTTGCAATGGGGTGTAAAACATGGAAAAAAAAACCTGGTGTACGACGGACGGAGCATGTGTCTGCTGCCATAAAGAAAAAATAAAGACCTATCCTCTCTGAGAGTTTTTTGTGGGCGTATCAGAGCATCGTCTTGTGGGCAGATGAATGAAGCTACAGTGAGCCTCGCTCTAACAGTATTGGTAACGGCTCGACGCTAAATCCCATTACTTAGAGCCTGCACCAATCAATAATTTTGATTTTACAATTACTTGTACAAATTGACAATTTAAGATTCTGTCTATGCACAATGTTTTTTCTTTGTGAAAAAACTTGCGTTTTGAGAAAATCTCAGTCACAATCAATAAATATTTAACTTTGATCTCATTTACGGGAATGGTTGATATTCATGTAAAGAATCACTGTTTTTACGTTTCCAATTTTAAGGTATACTATGATCATTATTATGTGGATCGACTCGATGACAAAATCTCCTTTCTTCAATTTTCTTTACCTTTGATTGAACTTTTCATTATGGTTGATTGTTTTAGGGTGTCTTTCAACCATTGGATAGAATTAGAGTTTGTATACACAATTTGATACTTATAACCAAAAATCAACGCTCTAGCGTAATTTTTGACATAAGTAATCAACTCTCTCAACATAGAGAATTAAAGTTAGGGTAAATGACAAAAAACTACCTCAACTATTGGTGTCACGATACTTTCATACCTCATTTTTTAAAATTGACAATGTCATACCTCATCTTACGAATTTGTGCCAATGTCATACCTCCGTCAGTTTTTCTGTTAATTTTTCTGTTAAGTGCTGACGTGACTACATGTGGGATCCACTCATTAATCCAACTAGATTAAAAAATTATTAAATATATTTTTAATAATTAAAATTTAAAATTTAAAAAAAAAAAATATTTTTATATTAAATCTCTCTCTCTTCTCTCTCTCATCCTCTCTCTCGCCTCTCTCTTCTCTGCATCCCAGAACCCATTCCCATCTCTCCCCCCCCCCCACCCCGACCTCTTCCCGTTCCCCTTCCGTGCAACCCCCCACCCTTCCCCACCTATGTCAACATGTCCCTCTCTCTCAGCTCACTCACTCTTTCTCCTCCTCTCTCTTGCACAGACTATCCTCTCTCCCAGATCTACACTCACGCACCCATTTACACACCCACACCCACCAATGACGGTACCAAAACCATCATTGGCGTCAACCCTCTCTCCTTTCGTCTCCTTGAAGCTCCGGGGCACCCAGAGGACACCCAACCCAGGTCCGGCGAGCCATGGGTGTGCGAGCCCAAGTCTCGGGTAGGGACGAACTAGGTTTTGATTTTTAGTTTTTTTTTTTTTTTTTTTTTTTTTTGTTTCGTTTCTGGACGGCAGGTGAAGAAGATGGGGGAGGAGAGAGAGTGGTGGGGTGGCGACGAATTGGGTATTGAATTTTTTTTTTTTTTTTTTCATTTCGTTTCTAGGCTGCAGGGGAAGAAGATGGGGGATGAGGGGAGAAGATGAACTGGGTTTATTATTTTTTTTTTTTTTTTTTTTTTTTTTGGGGTTGTAGGAAGGGGTTTCCGGGGAAGAAGATGAACATGGGGGAAGGAGAAAGGGGGGAGAGGGAGGGTGGGTGCGGGTGTGGGGGGAAGACGAACGGGATTATTTTTTTTTTTTTTTCGGGTTGCAGGAATGGGGATCTGGGGAAGAACATGAACATGTGGGAAAGAGAAGGAGGTGAGGGTGGGGAGGGTAATCGAATCTGATAGTTTTTCTAACTTGTTTAACTTAAACATATGTTTTTTTTTCTTCTTCCTCCTCCTTCTTCTTTCTGGGAGATGGGGAGGGGTGAACAGAGTTTTTTTTTTTTTTTTTTCTTCTTCCTCCTCCTTCTTTCTGGGTTGCAGGAAGATGGGGAGGGGGATGGACAAATACAGTTGTTTTTTTATTTTAAATATTAAATAATTTTTTTAGTTTTTTAATGATTTTTTAATAGAAAGTGGGCCCCGAATCAAGCCACGTCAGTATTTAACTGACAAATTAACGGTCAAGCTAACAAAAGGTATAAAATTGACCAAATTCTAAAGATGAGGTATGACATTGTCAATTTTAAAAGATGAGGTATGAAAGTGTCATGAGACCAATAGTTGAGGTAGTTTTGTGTAATTTACCCTTAAAGTTAATTAATAGAATTGATCGCAAGTGCGATTTCTTCACAACAATCAGATTCAATTCAATTCGAATTGAACTAATCAAATTTGATTCCATTTCTACCAACATCGTAAGTTCATTAGTAACTACATCTCTTCGAGTCAGAACAAAAGCCATTCAAGTACCCTCCCTATGAACAAAATTACATGAACTTGACCGCCTACTAGTAAAACAACGGTTCACTTTTCTGGTATTTTTCATACACTGTTATCCGCAATACGGCTAAACAACGGAAGCTTTGTTCATCTCTTCACCGCGGCTTGCTGCTTCATCAACATCCTTTTGCACTTCCAGTCACCAATGTGCGCAGCGGCGTGGCAATGTGATAGTTTCCACAACCCGCATGGAGCGGCAGAATCGCAAACATAGCAGTAGCACTACATACAATCGGTTAATTCACTTTTGAGATGCCAAGTTAAACAATATAGATAGGGAATCAGGGATACATTCACATAGGGAATCGGGGATACATTCACAAGATGCAAATATTTGAAGTTGTAAAACTCTGTTACCAGCTCACAGTAGCTCTCATGGGGTGTCGTCTCGAAAGGAAATTTCAGGCAGAGGTGTCTTGAATGTGGATAGTCTCTACAAGCAACCTACACAGCATCAATTCAAATCCACATGACGCATCAGACATTCACCAAATTAGCTTATAAATTTACAAAAATTGGAATATGAACTATTAAAACAGAAAAGTTGGAAACTTTCTTATAAATTTTAAATCTTTTGAGGTCAAACACCTGAAGGTTCATAGGCAAAATGTCACAATGGGGTTACAATTTCTAATTCATTTGTTCACCTGCATTTTCCCAGCAACCAAACACAACAGCAAAGAAAGAAAATTGATTAAAAATTTCCTTTCTTTCGCTAAACCCTAGAAGGGGGTCATATGTAACATGGGGTTATGATTTCAAATTCAATTCTTCACCTGCATTTTCCCAGCAACCAAACAGAAGAAAGAAAATTAACACAAAAAAACAAAAGGTTCAATGGTAAAAATCAAAACCTGTCCTTTCTCAGCAACAACAGCGATATCGGGAGAACCGCCACCACCACCATTATCCGACACGGACAACTTGGAAAACTGCACTGGTTCAAAGGGGTCGAAATCCAAGATGAAGCAGTCCTCGACGCCCTCAAAGTGTTTGACATCGACCTTATTTTTGACAGACAATGTGCCTGATTGGACTCCCGTCCTCGTCCTCCGCGGAAGAAGACGACGGAGCTTTCTGGGGAGTTTTCTCGGTTGTCACTCCCTTCTTCTCACGCGACGGCGTCGTCGACGACAGATTAGTCGCTTTGACATTGATTCCGATTTCGCTCATTTTCTCTCACTCGGGATTTTGAATTTTTTGAATCTCTTTTCGTCTAGTCATCCGGATAAATAATCACGTTTAGGCTCTCGACACAATCACCACTTCGTTTAAAATGGAAAGGAGGACTGGCATCTATCGAACATTGGCAGTGTCGTACGAGATTTCAGACGACAACTTAGGCTGGCCCAAAATTGTGAATTATCAATGTCCAAACGTGGTCACGGCCGAAATTAAAAATTATTTGGGCCTGACATTTGTGGTATGGATTATCCATACAATGGAATGACGTCATTTGCATGCTATTAATTGGGCATGCACACATCTCCTTGGAAAGGAAAAGAAAACTAGATCATGATTCAAAATTGTATGATTGATAGATTGAAAATCACATGTTTAAGTGTGTACAAGATAGGGATTAGTGAGTGGATTTGTTTTTTTATTTCATCATTACTTACGTATCCACCTAGGCGCCCGCCTAGATCGCCTAGGCGCTAGGCCCCTGCCCGCCGCCCGACTAGCACCTAGCGATTTTTAGAACCTTGATCATAAGGCCATCTCTAACCGAGGACTAGCCAGAGGGCTCGTTTTAGCCCTCTAGCCCTCCAAGATATTAATATTTTAATGAACGATATAGAGCCATATTTGTCTCCGTCCCCAACTGAGGGCCAAATGGCCATAGGGCCAAACATAATTTATTATTTAAATTTAAAAACTACAACAACTTAAATTTAAAAACAACAACAATTTAAACTTAAAAACTACAACTTATGTTTAAAAACTACAACTTAAATTTAAAAACGACAAATTAAATTTAAAAACTACAAGGAAATATTAAAGGAAATATTGCAGATGAAGTGAAGAATTGAAAGTGTAACAGTCCGTTCCGAATTTATGATATATGAAATATGAAATGACGATTTTACCCCCCTTACGGATGTGAGAGGACGGGTGAATAAGGAGTATATTTATGCATATATATGTGTAAGGGTACCCAAATATGTTTATATTTATGTGTGTGTGTGTGAGGATTTTATTTATTTGAATTTAAAATTATGTGGAGAGGGTTGATTGAAGGTAATATATACACACACATGCACAACACGTGTGCAAAAACCATCCCCTACCCGTCACCTTCCCCTCCTTCCTTCTCGAACTCTCTTCTCTCTTCCCCTGCAACCGTACGGACTACCTTGGTTTCTTAGGTTTTTGGTCACGGATCAAGCTTGTAAATAGGATATTTAGAACCCTCGTAGTCTGGTGAGTTCATCCATACCATTTGTGTAGCTCGAGACGGCCTGAAAACCTTGAACCCGTGAGGTACCAAAAGTGGCACTATTCATGTGCTCATAATCTGTGAGGTTTCAGCCCGTTCGGAGATCATAGGAAGACTTAGAATCTCTTTAGGGTGCTCAGGGGACAAAGTTGAAGGAGATTGGACGTTGGGATCGGTGGTTTGGAGTTGGGCCGAAAATTGGAGAATTTCTCCGGCGAGATTTGCTTGGATTTTGGGCTTAAAACAGGTATAAACTTCTTCTCCTTGCTTTAAGGATCATTTTGGTGTAAATTTCGTGAAATTTGGTTGAAAAATGAGCTAGAAATAAAGGTTTGAAAATTTCCCAGTTTCCTGCGACACAGCGGCGCCGGCGACTGGAGGTTAGGGGTGACGGAATATTCTGTCAACTTTGACGGAATATTCCTAACGGTAGCTAACGGCGTCAGTTAACTTTAACGAAATATTCTGGGATTTGACGGAATATTCCTTAACGGCGTTAAGGATTCCGTCCGTGTGCATGGCACGTGGCCGCGCGTGGGCGGCGCGTGTGGCCGTGCCTTGGCCGGGGCGTGAGGCTTCCAAAAATTATTTTAAAAATATGGGGGTGTTCGTGGGATTGAGTAGAGCATGTTGGTATATTCAAACACCCCAATTGAGCAACGTATGAGAAGTTATTACTTGGTTTGGGATTATGTGCATAATTAACGTTTATATAGTTGTGTCGCATATAGGTGAGACGTATCCTGAGGACGAGCGCAGCCACGCGAGGCTTGGCGGCTACGACCCGTCTACATATCAGTGAGTGGGCTTTTGGTTTCAGTATATATATATATATATATATATATAATTGATTGATTTTCCCAGAAATGCGTTTTAAACTGCTTTTACGAAATGAATGCCATGTCGAATGCCATATATATATATATATATATATATATATATATATATATATATATTTTTTGTGTGATTATACATTGTTGAACCGCGGGCGCAGGTAAGCCAGGTAAGTGTGTGTGTATGTGTTATGTGATGATTAAGGTGATATCGATGAGATTGTTATATGGCTCATTACCTGCACATCGGGGTTGTGCATGCCTGAGGGCTTAGCTTTCACGTGATCGTTCACCTCCCGCACCGTACGCTCACCTTGGATCCAAGGCAGGTGCCAGCCTGTCGTACAGACCACATTAGGTGGTTCCGACTCTTAGGTGACTTGCGATTCGTCGCCAGCCTTCACGTGATCGTAGCACAGAGCGTATTTACCCAGCTTGATGTACAGACCACATTAGGTGGTTCCGTCATAGGTGCAGGTTACTGATTATTGATTATTGATTATTGATGATTGATTATGAGATGGATTGATGATTTGATTGAGGAGCCATAGATTCAGCCGTACAGGTCACTAAAGGTGACTCCGGCTGACTATTATATACATATTGCCGGCATGATTTGAGATGAGATATCACCTGATTAGTTGATGGTATTTGGTATGTGCTGATTATTGGTTATGGTTTATTCGGACATGGCATTGTTTATTTGATGAGATTGATTGATTAATGGTTTTCTATATTAGTACGTATATATATTTTTTGGGAAGTATACTTGTTTTACAGAGAGGGGTTACAACTTTCATATCGAAATGGTTTTGATAAAGCTTTGTTTTTGCCCACTCACACTTTTGTTTTGCGCCCCTCCAGGTACTAGATAGTTTTGGTGGCAATCGAGGCAGCTAAGGCATATCTGACAGCACACCACCCATGCAAATATTTTTATTTTTCTCGTTTATGTCCTTTGGACTGCACCTAGGATGCTCGAGCTCTGTGTATCATGATATTAACTGTCTTACTCTTTTATGTGCCTGTAGCACTATTATAGTTACCTTAGCACTTATTATTTATATTTATTCTTCCGTACTGCGCACATGGCCTTGTCACGCTCACGTGACGGCCAGCACGTCCCGATGTCCAGTCGGGGTGTGTCAGTTGGTATCAGAGCCTAGGTTTGGCAGTCCTGTGTACTTAGTGAATATTCTAACTATTTTGGTGTCTCCTGTCAGAATTATGCCGCCTCGACATGCGCCACGACCGATTGCTGAGCCTAGTTTCCCTGATATAGCTCAACTAGGGGAAGCCATTGCTAACGCTATTCGGTCGACGTTGCGACCTCCCCAGATGACCCCTCTAGAAACTGTTTATAACCTGAAGTTGAACACTTTTGTGGGTGATGAAGGGCACGAGGGTGCCGAAAAGTGGTTGAATCATGTGGATAAGACTTTCAGATTGATGCAGAGTCAGGGGAGTTTGCCTGTTGATAGATGGGTTGAGACGGCCTCGTGGTTTTTAGGTAAGGAACCGGCGTCTTAGTGGGAACAGTCGGCTGCGGAGTTATCTCCAGAGGAAGCCACGGACTGGGAGATATTTAAGCAGCTATTTCATAAGAGATTCATTACTCCTGCTTACATTGACAGCAAGAAACAAGAGTTCACTAATCTGAAGCAGAAGAAGATGTCCGCTAATGAGTATTACAGGAAGTTCACAGATTTGTCCAGGTATCATCCCGAGGTGGCGATGGATCCAGCGAAAATGCTTCAACGATTTAAGTTGGGCACTCGGAAGAAGTGGCGTACTGTGGCTACCGGGATTCCTTGTTCAACGTATCATGAGTTTGACGAGATTCTATTGCAGATTGAGGATTCCGAGAATTTGCCTAGTGATAGTGACGAGGAAGAGAAAGATAATTCTAAGAAGAGTGATAAAGGCAAGGGGATAGCATCACAGGGGCCCAGAAAGACTCAAAGCTTCAAGAAGAGTGGTACTAGTTCGAGTTCGTCCAGTGGAGGATTTAGTTTCACTGGCCAGCGTAGAGGTGGTAGATTTGCTGGTGGGCCGCGTTTTCAGAGGCAGCGGGATGCTGGTGGTTCTAGTGGTTCGGCAGTTCCGTTCTGTCGGAGGTGTAATAGCAGACATACTGGGGAGTGCAGGCAGGGTATGCGAGGATGCTTTACTTGTGGGCAGTTTGGTCATAGAGCAGCTAATTGTCCACAGACTCAGCAGAGGCCACAGATGCCTTCTTTTCCAGCTCCAGTGCCGAGACAACAGGTTCCGGCGTCGAGTGGTCATGGCCAGCCGAGCCGGGGGAGTGCATACCATTATCAGGGTGATGTGGTGCCCTACCCAGCAGTGCCGTATCCTTATTCTCAGGATCCATATTTTTCTGGTGGCTATCAGAGTGGGTATCCTCAGTATTCAGGAGAGCATGCTCCGTATCCATCTTATCCAGCAGGGGGATCTCAGTGGTATCCAGGTGTGCAGCCACAGCAAGGTGAAGTTACCTCGAGCAGCGTGGGAACCTCAAGGCAGCCTAGTCAGTTGGGGCAGAGTCGTGGCACATTTGGGCATAGTGGCCAGTCTAGTAGAGGACGAGGGGGACGTCAGCAGACCCAGGGACGTATTCATAATGTTTCACTGCAGGACACTCAAAACAATCCTGACTTGATAATGGGTACGTTAAACGTTCTTGGACATTTTGCTAAAGTATTGATTGACTGTGGTGCTACCCATTTGATTATTTCTCATGCATTTGCTCAACTGACTCAACCTAATCCCACACCCCTTGGTTATGAGATAGAGTTTTCTATGCCTAGAGGTGAGACATGCCAGGTAGGGTGGATGTATCCAGGGTGCCCATTGTTAGTGGAGGATGTGGTTATGCCCGCTAATCTTATTCCATTAGACCTTGTTGAATTTGATGTTATTCTGGGCACTGATTGGTTACATTATAATCGAGCTAACATCGATTGTTATGAGAAGAAGGTTACGTTCCTACGATCGGGTTTACCGGTGGTTACATTCGTTGGTGAGCCTAGTGGCGTTAGGCATGGTATTATCTCAACTGTGAGAGCCAAGAAGTTATTGCAGAAGGGTTGTCAGGGGTATCTGGCACATGTGGTGTTGAATGATGAGGTGGCCAGCAGAGTGGAGGATGTTAGACTGGTCAGACATTTTCCAGATGTTTTTCCTGATGATTTGCCAGGGTTGTCGCCAGATCGAGACGTTGAGTTCACCATTGATTTATTGCCAGGTACTGACCCTATATTTCTGACTCCTTATCGAATGGCTCCTGCAGAATTAAAGGAATTGAAAATTCAGTTGCAAGAGTTATTAGATAAAGGTTTTATTCAGCCTAGTACTTCACCCTGGGGAGCTCCAGTATTATTTGTAAGGAAGAAGGATGGTACTTTGAGGCTGTGTATAGATTATCGGCAGCTGAATCGGGTGACGATTAAAAATCGTTACCTATTGCCACGTATTGATGACTTGTTCGATCAGCTGCGGGGAGCTTGTGTATTTTCGAAAATTGACTTGAGGTCTGGATATTATCAATTGAAGATTAGGAGGGATGATGTTCCTAAAACGGCGTTTCGAACCCGTTATGGCCATTATGAGTTTTTGGTAATGCCATTTGGGTTGACTAACGCACCTGCTGCTTTTATGGATATGATGAACAGGGTGTTTAAGCAGTATTTAGACCGCTTTGTCATTGTTTTTATCGATGACATTTTGGTTTATTCTAAATCTAAAGCGGAGCATGTGCGACATCTCAGTTTGGTGTTGAAAAGGTTGAAGGAGTGTAAACTTTATGCCAAATTCAGTAAATGCCAATTCTGGTTGAATCAGGTGGCATTTTTGGGGCATATCATTTCAGCTCAGGGCATTCAGGTGGATCCCCAGAAGGTGGCAGCGATCGAGAATTGGGAGCAGCCGCGAACCATCTCGGAGGTACGTAGTTTCTTGGGCCTAGCTGGATATTATAGACGGTTTGTTCGGGATTATTCTGAGATAGCTTTGCCACTTACTAAGTTAACAAGGAAGAATGTTAAATTTGAGTGGGATGATAGTTGTGAGCGGAGTTTCCAGCAGTTGAAATATTGTCTCACTCAGGCACCAGTGTTGGCACTTCCTGACGACAGTGGTAATTTCGAAATTTACAGCGATGCTTCCTTAAATGGTTTGGGCTGTGTGTTGATGCAGCATGGCAGGGTGATTGCATATGCCTTGAGACAATTAAAACAGCATGAAAGGAATTATCCTACTTATGATTTGGAGCTAGCAGCGATTGTATTTGCTCTGAAAATTTGGAGGCATTATCTTTATGGCGAGAAGTGTAAGATCTTCACTGATCATAAAAGTCTCCAGTATTTGTTCACTCAAAGGGATTTGAATCTTCGCCAGCGGAGGTGGATTGAGCTACTGAGTGACTATGATTGTACAATCGAATACCATCCTGGTCGTGCAAATGTGGTGGCTGATGCACTTAGCAGGAAATCTCAGGGCAGGATTAATGCTATTCACGCGAGCCGTGTTCCTCTTCTGGCAGAGTTAAGGTCAACTGGAGTTAAGCTAGTTATGGAAGAATCTGAGGATAATGATCAGGAAGCCGCTTTACTTGCTCATTTTTAGGTTAGGCCGATCTTAATTGATCAGATACTTGAGGCTCAGAGGGAGGATGATGAGGTTCAGGAATTAATTCAGTTAAGGAATAATGGGAAAAAGAAAGACCTTCGGATTCGGGAGACTGATGGCATGCTTATGCAGGAAGGCAGAATGTACGTGCTGAATAATGCGGACTTAAAGAAAGCTATTCTTGATGAGGCGCACATTTCAGCTTATGCTATGCATCCTGGAAGCACGAAGATGTATCATACCATTCGACCATTTTATTATTGGCCAGGTATGAAAAGAGAAATTGCTGAGTACGTGAGTCGATGTATTGTTTGTCAGCAGGTTAAAGCTAAGAGAAAGAAGCCATTCGGACGGATACAGCCTCTCCCTATTCCACAATGGAAGTGGGAAGACATTACCATGGATTTTGTATATAAGCTTCCTCGTACGAGAAATGGTTATGATGGAGTTTGGGTGATTGTGGATAGGCTTACTAAATCGACACACTTCATCCCAGTTCGAGAGAAGTTTTCTTTGAATCGGCTAGCTGAACTTTTTATCACCAAGATTGTTAAGTATCATGGTGTGCCAGTTAGCATTGTATCAGATCGAGATCCGAGGTTCACTTCCAAATTCTGGACGGCATTTCAGGAAGCTTTGGGTACGAGGTTGTTATATAGCACTGCCTATCATCCTCAAACGGACGAACAGTCTGAGAGAACAATTCAGACATTAGAAGATATATTGAGATCTTCTGTGTTGCAGTTTGGTGATTCATGGCATACACGTTTGGATCTGATGGAATTTGCTTATAATAACAGTTATCATTCGAGCATTGGTATGTCACCATTTAAGGCCTTGTATGGTAAAACTTGCCGAACTCCTTTATGTTGGTCAGAGGTTGGAGAAAGGGTGTTAGAGGGCCCAGAATTAGTGGATGAGACTACGGAGAATATTCAGGTGATTAAATCCAACCTGAAAGCGGCTCAGGATCGTTAGAAAAGTTTAGCGGATCGTCACGCTACTGACCGGACTTATAATGTAGGCGATTGGGTTTTCTTGAAGTTGTCACCTTGGAAAGGTGTTGTGAGGTTCGGTAAGAAAGGAAAATTGAGTCCCGGGTATATTGGTCCTTATCAGATTTCTGAACGAATTGGTGAAGTAGCTTATAGACTCGAGTTGCCTCAGGAGCTGTCTAAAGTGCATAACGTCTTTCATGTGTCGATGCTTCGCCATTACATTTCAGACCCATCACATGTTTTGCCTCCACAGCAATTAGAAATCAATCCTGATCTGTCTTACGAGGAAGAGCCGGTCACTATATTGGATTGGAAGGATAAGGTCTTGAGGAACAAAACTGTGCGGCTAGTGAAGGTTTTATGGAAGAACCATTCAGTGGAGGAAGCAACCTGGGAGACGGAAGAAAGGATGAAAGAATTGTACCCACGACTGTTTTATGAGTATTGATAGAATGTAGGTGATAAGTAAATTTCGAGGACGAAATTTTATTAAGGTGGGTAGATTGTAACAGTCCGTTTCGAATTTATGATATATGAAATATGAAATGACGATTTTACCCCCCTTACGGATGTGAGAGGACGGGTGAATAAGGAGTATATTTATGCATATATATGTGTAGGGGTACCCAAATATGTTTATATTTATGTGTGTGTGTGTGTGTGAGGATTTTATTTATTTGAATTTAAAATTATGTGGAGAGGGTTGATTGAAGGTAATATATACACACACATGCACAACACGTGTGCAAAAACCATCCCACACCCGTCACCTTCCCCTCCTTCCTTCTCGAATTCTCTTCTCTATTCCCCTGCAACCGTACGGACTACCTTGGTTTCTTAGGTTTTTGGTCACAGATCAAGCTTGTAAATAGGATATTTAGAACCCTCGTAGTCTGGTGAGTTCATCCATACCATTTGTGTAGCTCGAGACGGCCTGAAAACCTTGAACCCGTGAGGTACCAAAAGTGGCACTATTCATATGCTTATAATCTGTGAGGTTTCAGCCCGTTTGGAGATCATAGGAAGACTTAGAATCTCCTTAGGGTGCTCGGAGGACAAAGTTGAAAGAGATTGGACGTCGGGATCGGTGGTTTGGAGTTGGGCCGAAAATTGGAGAATTTCTCCGGCGAGATTTGCTTGGATTTTGGGCTTAAAACAGGTATAAGCTTCTTCTCCTTGCTTTAAGGATCATTTTGGTGTAAATTTCGTGAAATTTGGTTGAAAAATGAGCTAGAAATGAAGGTTTGAAAATTTCCCAGTTTCCGGCGACACAGCGGCGCCGGCACCGGTCGCCGGCGACTGGAGGTTAGGGGTGAAGGAATATTCCGTCAACTTTGACGGAATATTCCTAACGGTAGCTAACGGCATCAGTTAACTTTAACGGAATATTTTGGGATTTGACGGAATATTCCTTAACGGCGTTAAGGATTCCGTCCGTGTGCACGGCACGTGGCCGCGAGTGTGGCCGTGCCTTGGTCGGCGCGTGAGGCTTCCAAAAATTATTTTAAAAATATGGGGGTGTTCGTGGGATTGAGTAGAACATGTTGGTATATTCAAACACCCCAATTGAGCAACGTATGAGAAGTTATTACTTGGTTTAGGATTATGTGCATAATTAATGTTTATATAGTTGTATCGCATATAGGTGAGACGTATCTTGAGGACGAGCGCAGCCACGCGAAGCTTGGGGGCTACGACCCGTCTACATATCAGTGAATGGGCTTTTGGTATATATATATATATATATATATATATATATATATATATATATATATATATATATATATATATATATATATAATTGATTGATTTTCGCAGAAATGCGTTTTAAACTGCTTTTACGAAATGAATGCCATTCGAATGCCATAGATATATATATATATATATATATATATATATATTGTGTGATTATACATTGTTGCACCGCGGGCGCAGGTAAGCCAGATAAGTGTGTGTGTATGTGTTATGTGATGATTAAGGTGATATCGATGAGATTGTTATATGGCTCATTACCTGCACATCGGGGTTGTTCATGCCTGAGGGCTTAGCTTTCACGTGATCGTTCACCTCCCGCACCGTACCCTCACCTTGGATCCAAGGCAGGTGCCAGCCTGTCGTACAGACCACATTAGGTGGTTCCGACTCTTAGGTGACTTGCAATTCGTCGCCAGCCTTCACGTGATCGTAGCATAGAGCGTATTTACCCAGCTTGACGTACAGACCACATTAGGTGGTTCCGTCATAGGTGCAGGTTACTGATTACTGATTATTGATTATTGATGATTGATTATGAGATGGATTGATGATTTGATTGAGGAGCCATAGATTCAGCCGTACAGGTCACTAGAGGTGACTCCGGCTGACTATTATATACATATTGCCGGCATGATTTGAGATGAGATATCACCTGATTAGTTGATGGTATTTAGTATGTGCAGATTATTGGTTATGGTTCATTCAGACATGGCATTGTTTATTTGATGAGATTGATTGATTAATGGTTTTCTATATTAGTACGTATATATATTTTTTGGGAAGTATACTTGTTTTACAGAGAGGGGTTACAACTTTCATATCGAAATGGTTTTGATAAAGCTTTGTTTTTGCCCACTCACACTTTTGTTTTGCGCCCCTCCAGGTACTAGATAGTTTTGGTGGCAATCGAGGCAGCTAAGGCATATCTGACAGCACACCACCCATGTAAATATTTTTATTTTTCTCGTTTATGTCCTTTGGACTGCACCTAGGATGCTCGAGCTCTGTGTATCATGATATTAACTGTCTTACTCTTTTATGTGCCTGTAGCACTATTATAGTTACCTTAGCACTTATTATTTATATTTATTCTTCCGTACTGCGCACATGGCCTTGTCACGCTCACGTGACGGCCAGCACGTCCCGATGTCCAGTCGGGGTGTGTCAGAAAGAGCTTCACCATATTTATAGAAGAAAAAAAGGTTTAAATTCTAAAAAATAAAAAATAAAAAAATAAAAAAATTGAATACAACGCCTAGCTGCAGTCAGCTAGCCGTTGTATTCAAAATTTTCATACTATTCGTGTCAGTTATAATCGACACCATTGCAATTCAAATTACAATTTGTGTCGGTTATAACCAACACGAATAGCAATTAATAAAAAATATTCATGTCTAGCCGTTATATTTAAATCACTATTCGTGTCGATTATAATCAACACTATTGAAATAATCTAAATTATTCCTGTCGGTTATAACCGACAGAAAATCCGACACATTTTAAAAAATTCTGGCCAACCCAGGGCTGGTGGGCTGGCTGGAAGTGGCCAGCCTTCTAGCCCTTTGGCCATTTCAGATTTCGTGGGGCCCACGTGCCCTCTGGCCTAACTCTCGATTGGAGATGGTTTTTGGGCTATTTTCGGCCCTCTGGCCCGCTGGACCCTTCGATTGGAGATGACCTAATACATCCTACTTTATTCAATTGGATTGTGGAAAGCGCAAACTCATCAATGAAAATTTAAATTGGTGAACAAATATTTTAATTAAACACGTTGCACAACTATACTCTCTTAAATTTTTAATCCTTTTGCATGGTTGGTGAAGAAGTTTTGTTAAAGAGGGAAGACCTTTGGACCTCTTTTGGTTCTCAATTTTCTCTAACTTTTTTTTTTTTTTAATCTCTGGAAAAATTACTTTTCTTCCAGACAAAAGGAGAAGGGTCCAACTAAGAGGTGGAATTGCAATTTGTTTTGGTCACCAAGAGCTGCATCCGCCGTCAACATGTTCAAAATATTAGGTGACATGTGACGGTAATTCCCTGTCGTTTGTCAAATCCTAGCCAATTAAATAATACCATTTATCGACTTACCTAATGGAGTTTGCGTCGGTGATTAGTTTGAGCAGATATTGACATTAATATAGTATTATTAACCATTTCTGTTTGGATCATTGAAATGTGTGAGACTTCCAAAACAAGAATGGCAATAAGGGTTCAGGATTCTCTCCTGATCCTTAAAATCTGAGCATGCTGAGCAGGCGATCGTGATCGTTGAAATTTGATCAAACGGTTACAATTATTATAACTTTAGAGGTGGTCTCCTGTTTATAGCCGTTTGATCAAATTTCAACGGCCACAGTCGTCTGCTCAGTACGCTCAGATTTTAAAGATCAGAAGAGAATCCTGGCAATAAGAGCAAATCCACTCTTCTCAATTGCTCAAGTACTTGGGTGACTAAATCCCTCAAAACCCCCAAAATCCTTTCCACCCTAGCCCAATGAGTCGAGCAACTCAGCGCCTAAGTGGAACTCGCGTTAGCCATGTTTTATGTTTTATTTATTTTTTTGTGTCGGCGCATGTAGTGTGTACAAGATAGGGATTAGTGAGTGGATTTGTTTGTTTGCTTATTTCATCATTACTTATGTATTCGGAGTAATAGAAGTCGTGATTGAGAATCAAACCTAATTGTTCCGTTATGAAATTTTATTTCTGACTTTTTATATGCGACATACCTTGTTTCAACATGAGACCCACTTGTTTTTTCCATTCTTTGCATGTAAGTAAACACAATACAATAAAACCTCCTTAAAGTTATACAGTTTGAACCAAACTTGTTTTATAATTTTAGGGAGGTTATTACTACATAGAGGGTGTACTTAAAAATTATTTATTGTATTATTTATCCTTGATGAATGTTTATTTCCTAAATAGGATTCTTTGAACGGCTAGTATTTTATTTTTTTGTATATTTTTGTAATCATTGACCGTTATAACTATGTGGATGCGTGCTTCCTCCAGAATGGGCGTCGGGGAGGCTACGGAATTGTCATACATAATCATGCAGGAGTTTTTCTGGCGGCTGTTGCAGGCCCTCTTGCTAGTTTATCCTCTGCGGTTCACGGGGAGTTATTGGCTGCACGGCAGGTGCTGTTGTTGGTTCTAAATTACTGGGCAGAAAATTGTCAAATAATATTTGAAGGGGATGCGAGCTTGGTGCTGTCTGCTATGCAGGGGCAGGGGGACGATCCTTCTCCTCTTGGACCGATTGTCAACGATTTGAGATGCTTGCATGAATGGTGCACTCGAAGATTAGCCATGTTCAAAAGGGAAGGAAATGGGTGGCGCATCGGCTTGCTATAGTGGGAATTAGTAGCTCTCAGGAGTTATTGTGGTTTGAGGAACCTCCGGATTTGGTTCAGGATATATTAGTTGAGGAGGGCTTGTAGTAGTTTCGATTTTGTTCATGTTGATTGTTCATTTGAGGATAGGTTTTAGTTTGTACGGGACACTCTTTTCCTTAGTCCGGGTTGAAAGCCCCGGCAAAGTTTTTATCGAGGCCGAGTGAGCACACTATCCTTAAGATGTACGTATTCCATGTTTTGTTTAATGAATATCGTACTTTGGTAAAAAAAAAAAAAAAAAAAAAAACCAAAAAAAAAAAAAAAAAAACATATCTCTCTTAAATTTTTAATCTTTTGCATGGTTGGTAAAGAAGTTTTGTTAAAGAGGGGAGACCTTTATACCTCTTTTGGAAAGATTATTTTTCTTCCAGACAAAAAGAGAGGGGTCCAACCGAAAGGTGGAATTGCAATTTGCAAACAACACTTGGCTGCTGAAAATTCAGCAGCCACTCCTGCTTACACCCAATCACAGGTGGATACATGTCCAAGTTTTGATTTTTTTAATCAAAACTTAGACACATGTCCACCCGGGATTGGGTGTAAGCATGAGGTCCTACACAACCTTTCAGCAACCAAGTATTTTCCTTTGTTTTGGTCACCAAGAGCTGCATCCAATCCGTCATCAACATGTTCCAAATATTTGGGTTAGATGTGACGGTGATTCCCTGTCGTTTGTCAAATCCTAGCCAATTAAATAATACAATTTTTATCGAGGCCCATTGGACACATTATCCTTATGATGTACGTATTTCATGTTTTGTTTAATGAATATCGTACTTTGGTTAAAAAAAAAAAAAAAAAAAAAAAACCTAATCTCTCTTAAATTTTTAATCTTTTGCATGGTTGGTAAAGAAGTTTTGTTAAAGAGGGGAGACCTTTATGGAGACAGATTGTCTGCCCTCCTTGTTATGGTGCCCTTTCATGCTCTTCTATTTGTGCGGTCATGGTTAAATCATGTTAACATTTTATATTCTTATTACTTTTTGTTATATTATCTTTATAAAAAAATAATATAAAATGTTGATATAGCTTAACCGTGACCATACAAAGAGAAAAGGCACACAAAGAGAAAGGGCATGGAAGGACACAATAACGGGGTGGGCAGAAAATCTGCCTTACCTCTTTTGGAAAGATTATATTTCTTCTAGACAAAAAGAGAGGGGTCCAACTGAGAGGTGGAATTGCAATTTGTTTTGGTCCCCAAGAGCAGCATCCAATCCGTCGTCAACATGTTCCAAATATTTACGTTAGATGTGACGGTGATTCCCTGTCATTTGTCAAATCCTAGCCAATTAAATAATACAATTTATCGAATTACCTAATGGAGTTTGCATCAATGATTAGTTCGAGCAGATATTGATATTAATATTGTAATATTCGATGTCCAGGCAGGGAGAAACTAGAGATTTGTATGATTGAGGGCATCTTCAAATAACAAAGTTATAATTAAAAATTTTAAAAATTAATAAACAAACACTTATGTAATCTATAAAGTTTTTTTATACAAAACACTTAGAATCATTGTTGGCGAAGTCAATAATTGATACTAAGAGAAATGCTAAAGATACTTTCTTAAAGTGGGACTCTCCGCTACCTCATGTTTTTGGTACAATGATTGTGCTAAAAATATGAGGTGACTGAAAGTTCATGGAGAGGTCTACTTTTGAAAGAGTCTCCTTAGCATTTCCCTTGATACCAATTATCATATAGGGTTTAATTTTTATTTTAATTAGGGTTGGTCATTGAGATGCAAAATTGTACAATTTTTCTGCACCAAAAAAAAGTTGAGTGGGGGTATCCGCCCCCTATAAGCTTATAGTGGCTCCGTCTCTACGTTCAGAAATTATTAACCTTTTCTGTTTGGATCATTGAAATATGATCAATTTCCATAGGATTATTTAGATTAATTTTGAAAGTGATTGTAATCATTTGTGTGTGTGAGACTTACAAAACAAGAATGGCAATAAGAGCAAGTCCACTCTTCTCAATTGCTCAAGCAGTTGGGTGACTAAATCCCTCAAAACCCCCAATATCCTTTCCACCCCAGCCCAATGAGTCGAGCTACAATGGAAGGTATCAGAGCCCGACTGCTCAATCGGGCAGGAATAGCCCAACTCAGCACCTAAGTGGAATTGGCGTTAGCTATGTTTTAAAGAGGGAGGGATGTGGCTTGCAAGTCCCGCCGGCGCCCCCGGGGGGGGGGGGGGGGGGGGGGGGGGGTATGGTGGGGTGGGTTTCTTTATGGTTTTCGAGTTTGGAGGGTTCATGGGGGTTGAGGTTTTCTTTCAGCTTATGATTTTTTTTTTTTTTTTTTTTTGTAGAACATTCAAGTTTTTCTGTAAATTTTTTCTTTTTTTTTACCACGTGGCACACATTTGGCAGCCACGTGACACAAATGTGGTAGCCATGTCAGCACTTAACGGATCAATGGATGTAAAATGCAACGGAGGTATTATTTTGAAATAAAATAGTACGTGAGGTATGAAAGTGAAATGTTTTAAAGATGTTGCATGGAGTTGTAATAGATCTCAAACTTGAGGGACTACTATGTAATTTACCCATATTTTAATTAAACACGTTGCACAACTAATCTCTCTTAAATTTTTAATACTTTTGCATGGTTGGTGAAGAAGTTTTGTTAAAGAGGGGAGACCTTTGGACCTCTTTTGGTTCTGGAAAGATTACTTTTCTTCGGAAAGGGATCTCTCCGAATCCCTTACATCTAATCCATCAAGTCTGTTATTTATGTTGGTAACTGGTAAGGACCAGTGAAAGAATAAAAGTTATTAGAAAAATAAAAAATAGTTATTCTCTCTATTGAAAAATGAAAGAATGTTAGTTTTACTAAAAATAATTAGATATAAACTAAATTAATTAGAATAAGCGTATTTCAGTAATCACATTAATTTTCATTCTGATTCATGTGAATTAGTAGACAGTTTATATATATCAATATCATTCATACTCTGATTCCAGCAAATTTTAGTAAACGTCTTTAACATAAATTTGATTCTGATTCCACCTAATTTTAATTCCTCATCAATTCAATTTCTCATCAATTATGTTCATCTCAATCTGATTATGGATTTGTAAATGAGCCAAAGTGATTTTGGGGGAGGGGGTGGGGAGGGATAGGGTTCACGGGGGTTGGGGTTTTCTTTCAGATTACGATTTTTTTATTTTTTTTATTTTTGTGTAGAACATTCAAGTTTTTTTTGTAATTTTTTTTTTTTACCACGTGGCACACATTTGGCAACCACGTGACACAAATGTGGTAGCCATGTCAGCACTTAACGGATCAATGGATGTAAAATGTAACGGAGGTATTATTTTGAAATAAAATAGTACGTGAGGTATGAAAGTGAAATGTTTTAAAGATGTTGTATGGGGTTGTAATAGACCTCAAACTTGAGGGACTACTATGTAATTTACCCATATTTTAATTAAACACGTTGCACAACTAATCTCTCTTTAATTTTTAATACTTTTGCATGGTTGGTGAAGAAGTTTTGTTAAAGAGGGGAGACCTTTGGACCTCTTTTGGTTCTGGAAAGATTACTTTTCTTCGGAAAGGGATCTCTCCGGATCCCTTACATCTAATCCATCAAGTCTGTTATTTATGTTGGTAACTGGTAAGGACCAGTGAAAGAATCAAAGTTATTAGAAAAATAAAAAATAGTTATTCTATCTATTGAAAAATGAAAGAATGTTAGTTTTACTAAAAATAATTAGATATAAACTAAATTAATTAGAATAAGGGTATTTTAGTAATCACATTAATTTTCATTCCGATTCATGTGAATTAGTAGACAGTTTATATATATCAATATCATTCATACTCTGATTCCAGCAAATTTTAGTAAACGTCTTTAACATGAATTTGATTCTGATTCCACCTCATTTTAATTCCTCATCAATTCAATTTCTCCTCAATTATGTTCATCTCAATCTGATTATGGATTTGTAAATGAGCCAAAGTGATGGGTGAGTAAACAAATCCCTATATATTGCTAGTTAGCACACCCATCTCTTATACCCTCATTCCTCATCCTCCTCCTCTCCTCCTCTCTCTTCTCTCTCTCTCACACACACTCTCTCTCTCTCTCTCTCTCTCTCTCTCTCTCTCTCTCTCCACCAACACCAAATCCAAAAAATGGGTTCGATCAAAGAAACTCAGATGACTCCAACCCAAGTCTCCGAAGAAGATGCAAACCTCTTCGCCATGCAGTTAGCCAGCGCCCCCGTTCTCCCCATGGTGCTCAAGGCAGCCCTCGAGCTCAACCTCCTCAAGATCATGGCAAAAGCCGGGCCTGGCGCCTTTTTTTATCCGGCGGACTTAGCTTCGCAGCTGCCGACCAAGAACCCTGACGCCCCCGTCTTGCTGGACCGCATGCTGCGCCTCCTAGCCAGCCACTCCATCCTCACTTACTCCCTCCGCACACTTCGCGACGGAAATGTCGAGCGGCTGTACGGCCTCGGCCCCCTCTGCAAGTTCTTGACAAAGAATGAGGATGGTGTTTCCATTGCTTCTCTCTGCCTCATGGGTCAGGACAAGGTCCTTATGGAGAGCTGGTAATTACCATTCTTCTTAATTTATCATCCTAATTTGATCGTAAACAAACATTAATAATGGGTTTTAAATAGGTTCATCAGAATAAAATCATAAAAATGTTACTGTGAGTTGGGCCTTGAGTATGTGATTGTTATCTATATTTTTAGGGGGTTATTAAGTAGACTAATTTGTTAAACTATATTTGCAAATTAAATTATGTGTTGTCAATAACAAATAACGTTAATCAACATTTAAGTAATAATCCAATCATCACAACTATGTCATTTAATTTACAACATTTAGTTTAAAAATTTAGTCTCCCTAGCATTACCCTTATTAGTAGAGTAGAGTAATGTTATGGAGACTATCTGTTTAATACATATTTTATAAGAGAAATGCTAAGAGGACTTTCTCAAAGTGACACTTTTCATGGACTCTCTGCCACTTTACAGTTTAACGTTAATTTTCTTGTCAGCATTATAAAATATTTTGCCAAAAACATGAGGTGGCAGAGAGTCCATTGAGGGTCGCCTTAACATTTCTCATTTTATAAACTATATAAGGTGTTTATTGATGTTTTGATTAACATGTTTATTTTTATTGGTGACACATCAAATCAGTTACAAATTTTGTCTAAAAAGTTAATCTACCCAACATTATCCTTTGTACTAAGAGATATGATACAAAGATTCTATCAAAGTGAGACTTTCTATAAACTCTCTACCACCTCAATTTCCATTCATTTTTCGTACTAATATTATAAAATTTATGCCAAAAACAAAAGTTGTCAGAGAGTTCATGGAGAGTTTACATAACATTTCTCTTTAGGAAATGATAAGGAGACTCTCTGCCATCTCATATTTTTGGCACATTTTTTATATAGATATTATAAAATATTTTGTTAAAAAATAATATGACGAAGAGTCCGTAAGAAATTCCATCGTAAAAGAGTCTACTTGACCTTTCTATTTCTCTTTCTCTACTATTTTCTTATTTTTTTGTGTGGAAAACTCACTACTATTTTCTTCTTTGTTCATATTACTTTTGCCCGATTTGGTCGTTGGGGACAGACGACTGGAAATTGATCATTCTTGTCACAGTTTTAGGAATTTTGTAAAGGAACATTCTTGTCACAGTTATGCGGGCATTGAAACACGTGGTAGGTGGCTTGGCCTAGGTCACTTATGAGCCATGCCCATATGACTGATCAAACGACGTGTTGTTTCGTTATTTTACACATACTATATGCTTTTGGTTGTGAGAGTGACATGTATTCTTGTTTTGGGTTTGTGCGGGTACCACTTGAAAGATGCAGTTCTTGAAGGAGGAATTCCATTCAACAGGGCCTATGGAATGACTGCTTTTGAGTACCCTGGCACTGACCCTAGATTCAACAAGGTCTTCAACAGGGGAATGGCTGACCACTCTACGATTACCATGAAAAAACTTCTAGAGACCTACAAGGGCTTTGAGGGCCTCACATCCGTCGTAGATGTTGGCGGTGGCACTGGCGCTGTTGTTAACATGATCATTTCTAAGTACCCCTCGATTAAGGGTATTAACTTTGACTTGCCTCATGTCATAGAAGATGCTCCCCAATATCCTGGTATGTTCTTCATTTCTGATAATGCTTGTAGTTCAATTACTTAAAAGCATTCACCTTTACCTCGATCTTCTCAAGTTCGATTTCTCCTCCTCTAATATTGCTTATGTTTGTATTATTTATCATTTTTCCTAATGAATATGAGATCTATGGATGTTGGATGTAGGTGTGGAGCATGTTGGAGGAGACATGTTTGCAAGTGTTCCAAAGGGAGAAGCAATTTTCATGAAGGTTAGTTATTATTTATCAAAAAGAGGGTCGATGACTATTTTGTAGTGCTAATATCAATTTCTTATAAGAGCTTAGTTGCATAATAATTTGGAACTACTCTCAAATCATGTATGCAATCTTACAGTCGATATGTCACGACTGGAGTGACGATCATTGCTTGAAACTTTTGAAGAACTGTTATACCGCGCTCCCTGACAATGGGAAGGTGATTCTTGCTGAGTGCATTCTTCCAGTAGCTCCAGACTGCAGCCTTGCCACCAAGGGAGTTGTCCATCTCGATCTGATCATGTTAACTTACAACCCCGGAGGAAAAGAGCGGACGGAGAAGGAGTTTGAGGCCTTGGCTAAGGGATCTGGATTCAAAGGCTTCCGCGTCATCTGCTCCGCTTTCAACACCTATGTCATTGAGTTTTTTAAGAAGATTTGAGTATAACTTTGGCATGTATTCATATTGCTTTTATTTTGATATGGTGGTTGCATATTTTTCTCCATAACTAGGTTTATAACAATAAAAAAAAAGTAATAAGAAAGTGATTTTACGTTCGTTGTATGTTATAAATTTGGATTCATAAGCTTGCAATGGGGTGTAAAACTTGAAAAAAACCTGGTCTACGACGGACTTAGGGCTGGTTTGGTATTGCTGTACTTTGAAAAAAAGCTGCTTCTGCTGTGCTGTGAGAATAAGCAGCTGTGAAATAAAGCAGTAGAGCGTTTGGTAAACTTTTTTGTAAAAGTGCTTTTGAAAGAAAAAAGCCAGTATTATAGTGTTTGGTAAACTTTTATGTAAAACAGATGTGAAAAAAAGCCGGTTTTTCAAAGCTGGGTTTTGCAGCTTCTTGTTTTTGGCTTTTTTTCACGCAAAACTGTGAAAAAAAGCTGAAGCTGAATGTTTACCAAACACCAAAAACTATCCCAGCTTTTTTTCATAACAGCTTTTTTTAAAATCACCTCAACCCCAAACTGGGGCTTAGCATGTGTCTGTGCTGCCATAAAGAAAAAATAAAGACCTATTCTCTGTGAGAGTTTTTTGTGGGCGCATCAGCGCATCGTCTTGTGGGCAGATGAATGAAGCTACTGTGCGTCTTGTGGGCGTATTAGAGCATCGTCTTGGTAACGGCTCAACGCTAAATCCCATTACTTTGAGACTGTACCAACCAATAATCTTGATTTTACAATTACATGTACAAATTGACTATTTGAGATTCTCTCTATGCACAATGTTTTTTTCTTTGTGAAAGAACTTGCGCTTTGAGAAAATCTCAGTCACTATCAATATTATTTAACTTTGATCTCATTTATGGGAATGGTTGATATTCATGGGGAGAACGGGGGCGCCGGCTAGCTGCATGGGGACCATCCAAAACTGCCACACTTGGGGACCATATACTCTGATTCCAGTCAATTTTAGTAAACGTCTTTAACAGGAATTTGATTCTGATTCCATCTCATTTTAATTCCTCATCAATTCAATTTCTCCACAATTCTGTTAATCTCAATCTGATTACGGATTTCTAAATTAGCCAAAGTGATGGGTGAGTAAACAAATCCCTATATATTGCTAGTTAGCACACCCATCTCTTTTACCCTCATTCCTCATCCTCCTCCCCTCCTCCTCTCCTCTCTCTCTCTCTCTCTCTCTCTCTCTCTCTCTCTCTCTCTCTCTCCCCCCCTCCCCCACCAACACCAAATCCAAAAAATGGGTTCGACCGGAGAGACTCAGATGACTCTAACCCAAGTCTCTGACGAAGAAGCAAACTTCTTCGCCATGCAGCTAGCCGGCGCCCCCGTTCTCCCCATGGTGCTCAAGGCAACCCTCGAGCTCGACCTCTTCGAGATCATGGCGAAAGGTGGGCCTGGCGCTTTCGTTTCTCTAGCTGACTTAGCTTCGCAATTGCCGACCAAGAACCCTGACGCCGCCGTCATGCTGGACCGCATGCTGCACCTCCTGGCCAGCTACTCCATCCTCACTTACTCCCTCCGCACGCTTCGCGACGGCAATGTCAAGCGGCTGTACGGCCCCGACCCTGTCTGCAAGTTCTTGACAAAGAACGAGGATGGTGTTTCCATTGCTCATCTCTGCCTCCTGAGTCAGGACAAGGTCCTTATGGAGAGCTGGTAATTACCATTCTTCTTAATTTATCATCCTAATTTGATCGTAAACAAACGTTAACAATGGGTTTTAAATAGGTTCATCAGAATAAAATCATAAAAATGTTACTAACTGTGAGTTGGGTCTTGAGTATGTGATTGTTATCTATATTTTTAGGGGGTTATTAAGTAGACTAATTTGTTAAACTAATTTGCAAATTAAATTATATGTTATTAATAACAAATAACATTAATCAACATTTAATTAATAATCCAATCATCACAACTATATCATTTAATTTACAACATTTAGTTTAAAATTTTAGTCTCCCTAGCATTACCCTTATTAATAGAGTAGAGTAATATTATGGAGACTATCTATTTAATACATATTTTATAAGAGAAATGCTAAGAGGACTCTCTCAAAGTGACACTTTCCATAGACTCTCTGTCACTTTATAGTTTAACGTTAATTTTCTTGTCAGTATTATAAAACATTTTGCTAAAAACATGAGGTGACAGAGAGTCCATTGAGAGTCGCCTTAACATTTCTCATTTTATAAACTATATAATGTGTTTATTGATATTTTGATTAACATTTTTATTTTTATTGGTGACACATAAAATCAGTTACAAATGTTGTCTAAAAAGTTAAGAGCATGTTTGGTATTGGATTTGAGTCCAAAGTTTTTAACTCACAAACAATTTTTAAGTTTTAAGGTTAAAAAACCTGTTTGGTAGGCTTATTTTGCAAAACTGGACTCAAAATTTTTTAAAAACAGCCCATTATAATTTGAAAACAACAAAAATATGGTTTTAGGGTTTTTTTTTCTTTTCACGATTTCATTTCTTGTGCTGCGATGAAGGTCTGAGCTGCGTTGCGCAGACCACGAGCAGGCCTTGCGCCTCACCAATGATGAACGACCAAGGATAAAGACTAAAATGTAATCCCTTTTTTCGAGTTTCTGGGTCTTTGAGACTGCAATTCCTCAATCCAATTCGAAGAGACCCTTTTCACCTTGCGTATTTGTGACTCCAATTTCGGATTTAATTTTCTGCAACTCTCTCTCTCTATACTTTCTCTCTCTTGTTTTATGTATTATCTGTTTGTGTTGAATTGCATGAATGTTTGATTGTTTGTATAATTGGTCAATTCTGTGTTTTTATTGGTGGTTTCGGAGATCTGTTACAGTTGTGTTTATTGGGTTTCTTTAGAATTAGGCAACTATTGGGAAAATTGGGGGAAAATGTTACAAAATTTGTAAAAATTGGGAATTATTATCATATATTGTTATTGAAGGTTTTACTGATTGATTTGTGTGAAATTGGGTTTCTGTTTCTAATATGAACGTGGTGTATAGCATATAGGGGTGTTTCATTGAGATGACATGATGCTTAATATACCTATTTTTTCGATTGTTAGATCGAAGAAGGAAGTTCAATTTATCAAGGATCAAGTTTTGGAGTAGCAGACGCCACGCCACCTTCGGTTCGAGGTATGGAATTCTTGAACTTGGAATCTACTTGGAGTTATGGGTTTATCTAGAATTTACTTGGAGGCCCTGCAATTTTATTTTTTTCTCTTCAAAGTTGTAAGCTTTCAGTATGTTGTTGCATGCTTGCTGCTATAATCAACATTGTATACCTCTGCGTTTTGTTCATTGGAAATGCTGGTGTTGGTTTGACCTTTTATCGTTACCCTCACTATTCATATTATTGCAATGTACTGTATTGTTTTCAGTTTTTAGAACATCAAGTTTACATATGCAAATGGAAACTGAAAAGAAAAAGAATTTCTTATATGTATGTATTATAATATTATAGTTGTGGTAGTTACCTAATTGCCCCCTAAATTTCTGATAGAGCGTCCATAGCCTTCAGTAGTTGACCCCCATCACCTGAAGTTGATGTATTGAGAAACTTGATGTATTGGCATAGGAATAGGATGTTGTTTCTTTGACCTTGTAACACCAAATTTAGTGAACTTAATATTTATGCAGAAAGATTGAATATTGGTCTATTATCTTTAGTAATTGCCTGAGTTTTAACATTAATAATCCGTACTGTAGAAAATGCTAAAGAATTTCTTTTTAAGTAGGAAGTGTGTGAAAGTGAATATCAGTCTTTTGATCTTAAAGACATTTTCTTGTTCATACTTGGGTTCTAACTGCAATAAAGTACATATCACAATGTACAGCAGTGACACTGCACACGGTGTGCATCTTTGACAATTCTGTGAAGGTTATCTGTCCAAGGGAGACAATAATTATAACTTGTCTTTGGAAATGTGGATGGATTGTGTTGTGTCAAAGAAAACAAATTATATTATAACTTGTCTTTGAATTGGTCTCTCTCCTTATTAATGGTTCACCTCTTTTTTGGACTTGGAGTGACTTAAAATAGTTGTGCAATATAATTAATGAGGCCACCAACATGGCAGCCATATGCTGTCCTAATGGTCAAGACAATTGAATGAAGTCTCGTACCATCACCAAATTAACTGTCTCTGTTTTACACCAGATATATACATTGTCAGTTATTGTTAAACCTTTGTCTTGTTCATGTGTAGTTTTCTGTTGTTTTTGTGTTTTGTACATTCATACCTTAAATTTTAATAGGGTTTTTATCACAAATGATCTCTGACGTTGTTCAAACACATCATTTTGGTCCCTGAGATTGATCAAACATATCACGAATGGTCATTCCGTTAAAAACTCTTTGGGCAATTTTCAAAGCTTCGTAACTCAATCGTTTCTTAACCAAATTCGACCCATAATATATCAAAATGAAGTTAGGAAAGTGTAGAACAAGATTATACCATTTGGAAGCCCAATGGTTGCCGAAGATGGCCGGAAAATAGACTCAAATGTGACTGGTCCGCGGAAAAACTGGAAAACTTGCCGGAAACTAGATAAACTTTAAACGTTCATAACTTCTTCAATACTCAACGAAATTGAGTGATTCAGAAACGAAAATCATACTTCTCGATGAGACAAAGAGAATGGTACCTTTATTGACTGCTAATTAACCGTAGTTTGGCCGGAAAATGGCTCAAAATTGGATAACCATTTTCGAGTTAGCCAATTTCGAGCTGTTTTCCGGCCAAAATACAGCGAGTTAGCCATCAAGAAAGATACCATTCTCTTTGTCTCATCAAGAAGTATGATTTTCTTTTTTGAATCACTCGATTTCGTTGATTATTGAAGAAGTTATGAACGTTTAAAGTTTATCCAGTTTCTGGTGAGTTTTCCAGTTTTTCCACGGACCAGTCACATTTGAGACTATTTTCCGGCCATCTCCAGCAACCATTGGGCTTCCAAATGGTATAATCTTGTTCTACACTTTCCTATCTTCAATTTGATGTATTATGGGTCAAATTTGGTTAAGAAACAATTGAGTTACGAAGCTTTGAAAATTGTCAAAAGAGTTTTTAATGGAATGACCATTTGTGATGTGTTTGATCAATCTCAGGGACCATTTGTGATAAAAACTCATTTCAATATTATACTTTAGCATTAACATTCATAAGTAAACGTAGCTTTTAGCTTTGTATTAATTTCGATGTTTCTATTTACATTGTTCTAGTATGTGTCTAGGAGATGTCAAAGAAGGACTTTGAAAATGACCTTGATGATAAAGCTAATTGGCCAAAACCTATTGAAGACTACTTTATTAGTATGTTGTATGAAGAGACAAAAAAAGGCTTGCAAACCAACACTTTAGAAAAGAATCAGTGGGATGCTATTGGCATGACGTTGTTTGACAAATATGGTAAGAGATACACTCGTGAAAATTGAAGCAAAAATACAATCCGTTGTGGAAGATTCACCGTGAGCCAAGCTTGTTAATCATACCCTGTTGCAAACACTGTTCAAGCATCGGAGAAAGTTTAGGCAGCTTATATTAAGGTATTTATTGTATTATATAATGTGTTTTCTTTATAGATATGCATTATATAATATTATTTTCTAAGTGTGGTCAACCTATATTAAAATTTTACAGAAAAACAAGTTTGCTAGCCGTTTCCGTAGCAAATGGTGTTCTCATTATGAGGTGCTTGTACAGATTTTCAATAATACCACTGCTACTGGTCAAATGCAGTATGCATCCACCAATTCTCCTCCAAATTTTGATTCTGAGAGAGAGTTAGAAGCTGAGTTTCTTATCACTGGTGCACACATTAGACAAAGTATTGGAAGTGGTTCAAAGGCTTTTAGTGAGGGACATGAAGGAACTAGTACCAAGCGTTGTGCTCTTTTCCCTCCAAGTGATGTTTCCTCAAAGTCAAAGTCATCCACGTCTGCCAAAATAGATGAACCTCTTGCAGCTTGGGCAAAGTCACTTGATGCCAAGACTGGGCTACATTGGAAAAGGTTAAGCGTAAAAGAGAGAAAGAAGTATCCTCCCCATTGAGAGAGTTAAGTACCATTGAAGATTGTATGGAAGTACATGAGAGCATGGAAGATGTTGATGATACCGCTTATTTGAAAGCTTTGGAGAAGTTCACTAGCTCAGATTGGAAGAGGATGTTTATGAAAATGTCTGAGTCGAGGAAAAAATTACGGCTCAATTGTCTAAAATGAATAGTTAGAGCCCTAGTAAGAAAGCTCAATAGTCTAAGTTGGTTGTTAGTTAGTGTGTTGGTAATATGATGAATTTGCTTAGAATTAATGATAAGGGTTATTAAGATGACTATGGATATGCTTTTGTGTTTGGTATTGAGATCTTTTGCTCTATGATGAACTATAATTAAATGAGTATGGAAAGGACTAATGTTGGTAATATGATTAATGATATGTTATTATCCTATAGTATTGTCTTGTCACTTTGTTTAGCTATTAATTATTTGTTTGTCTATATAGGATGGATTCAAATGAAGTGGACAACAATGGTTCAAGTTCAAAAAGTGATTCATCATCTAATTTGGATGATTCACTTGGAGAGTTGCTTTTAGTTACAAAATTATATGACCATTACTCACGTTTAAATAAAGAGCCATGCATGACTTCACATTTTTTAGGCCGCCAATATGTGATAGACTTATTGAATGGACATCCACATAGGTTATTTGATATTGTAAGGATGGATAAAAACACGTTCAGGAATTTGTGCTCGACATTGAGAGAATTGAACTTTCTACAAGATGATAGATCAGTTTGTGTGGAGGAGGCTGTATGCATGTTCTGGTTTACTATCAGTCATACAATCCGCAACAGGGTAATTGCTAAAACTTTTCAACATTCTAAAGAGACTGTGTCAAGACAATTTAAGCGAGTTCTCAAAGCAATATGTTGACTTGGTACTTGTATAATTCAACCTCCAAATATAGATGCGACACCTTCTGAGATTTTGGGAAATCCGAAGTACGATCCATCGTTTCATGTAATGTATTTATAAAGTACATTTTATTATTTAGTTAGATCATGACTATTATTTTTCTACAAAACCTAGAAAGATACATGTTTAAAGCTCTAGAATAACAACTTAGGTTGAAGTAAACTATATTTTGTGTACTAACATGTTATGATTTGAACTATAAAATGGTAGAATTGCATTGGTACTATTGATGGAACACATATCAGTGCATGGGCTCCTTCATCAAAACAAATTTCATACCGAGGTAGAAAAGTTAGTGTGACACAAAATATTACGTTGGCATGTTCATTTAATATGATGTTCACATATGTCTACACCGGACGAGAAGGAACGGCTAATGACTCGAAAGTGTTGATGGATGCAATAACAGGAGAAGAGAATAGGTTTCCAATGCCTAAAGAAGGTACCAAATCATTTTCCTATTCTAAAGTTGATGCCAAATTATCCAATTAGGAAGAAAAGACGCATTCCCGTTGCATGTTGTGCCGTGCACAATTTCATTAGAATGCAATCAAGGAATGATACTTTGTTTCAACAATTTGAAGACAATGATATTGATGTGGTAGATGAAGAAAGCTCGGGGACAAATCAAGAAGGGGAAAACATGCATTTGAATGACGACAATGTTATGAATGATGTTAGAGACCACATAGCCGGATCAATGTGGCTTGATTACGTCAATAACAATTAGTCTCAAAGTTTATTGGTTTTTTAGAATGTTTTAATGTAATATTTATTGTCTAAGACTTGAAGTTTAATTTGATTATCGAGTATATATGTGTTGTATTAGCACATGGATATGAAAATAGTAAGTTTAAGGTTTAATTTCATATGTTTTATATATCTTAAAACAAATACATAATTGGGGAAAAAAAAAACTGTTTTCAAGAGTTAAACCAAACAAGTTTTCAAACTTTTAGATTCAAAAATAGTTTTTAAGTTCAATGCCAACCATGTTTTTGAAACCTAAAAAAACTGTTTCTAAGAAATGTTCTTAAAAGTTAGTTTTAAGAACAATTCAAGTTTTTGAGTAGGATACCAAACTGGCCCTAATCTACCCAACATTATCCTTTGTACCAAGAGATATGATACGGAGATTCTATCAAAGTGAGACTTTCTATAAACTTTTTACCACCTCAATTTTCATTTATTTTTCGTACCAATATTATAAAATTTATGCCAAAAACATAAGTTGTCAAAGAGTTCGTGAAGAGTCTGCTTAACATTTCTCTTTGGGAAATACTAAGAAGGCTCTTCATAGACTTTCCGTTCTCTCATATTTTTGGCACATTTTTTATACCAATATTAAAAAATATTGTGTCAAAAAATTCAATTCTTTACCTGCATTTTCCCAGCAACCGAAAAGAAGAAAGAATTTTTTTTTTTTTTTTTTGAACAATCGAAATTATTTACACTAAGGGGAGGGGGTGGGCTTACCCTCACAATGGACTTGCAATAAATTGGTTCAAAATTCGCCTTTGGCGAGAGTTGAAACTAAGACCTCCCACTAATCAATGAAAAGGAATACCACTAGACCGTAGTACTGAAGAAAGAAAATTAAACAGTCACGTTTAGGCTCTCGACACAATCACCACTTCCTTTAAAATGGAAAGGAGGACCGGCATCTATCGAACAGTGGCAGTGTCGTACGAGATTTCAGACGACAACTTGGGCCGGCCCAAAATTGTGAATTATCAATGTCCAAACGTGGTCCATACCAGAATTAAAAATTATTTGGGCCTGACATTTGTGGTATGCATAATCCATACAATGGAATGACGTCATTTGCTTGCTATTAATTGGGCACGTACACATCTCCTTGGAAACTCAAAATAAACTAGATATGATTTTACAAATTGTATGATTGATTGATTGATTGATTGATTGAAAATCACTTGTTACACGTTAAGTGTGTACAAGATAGGGATTAGTGAGTGGATTTGTTTGTTTATTTCATTATTACTTACCTATTTGGAGTAGTAGAAGTAGTGATTGAGAATCATATTTAATTGTTTTGGTATGAAATTTTATTCTTGATTTTTTATGTGTGACATACCTTGTTTCAACATGAGACCTTTTTTTTTTTCCTTCTATTATTTGCATGTAAGTAAACACAAACACAATACAATAAAACCTATACAGTTTGAACGAAACCAGTTTTATAATTTTAGAGAGGTTATTACTTAATAGAGGGTGTACTTAAAAAAATTATTTATTGAATTATTTATCCTTGATGAATGTTTATTTCCTAAATAGGATTCTTTGAACGGCAAGTTTTTTTTTTTTTTTTTTGAATATTTTTGTAATTATTGACAGTTATAACTATGTAGATGCGTGCTTCTTCAAGATGAGACAAATAAAAATTATAACATGTTACAATATGAAGTTTATTCCATTACATACCTAAAATATTATTTATTAACTTATTTATCCTCAATGAATGCCATTATTCGGAGGTTCGAACCTTTCAGTTCAAGAACATACATGACCCACGATCATTTTATTATGTATTTCCAAAACAGGATTTTTTTGGGCCCCAATTTTGCATATTTTTGTATTCATTGACAATTATTTATAACTACGTGGCAGAGCTGGCTTTTAAGGGGTGTGACCGGTTCCACTGCACAGGGCCCCAAAAATAATTTTTTATTGAATATAATAATATATAAAATAATATTTTATAAAAAATAATATATAAAAATATTAATCAAATCAATATATATATATATATATCATGGGGCCAAAAGCCATCAGATACGTGCCCCCAAAAATAATTTTTTACTGAATATAATAATATATAAAATAATATTATATGAAAATAATATATAAAAATGGAACTGAATCTCCTCCTAAGCATAGGGTGGGGATCCTCCTGACCAGCCCATCTGAACCCTTGAAATTTGATCCAATGGCTACAAACAGGGGGATCCACTAAAAGTTATAATTATTGTAGCCGTTGGATTAAATTTCAAGGGCCCATATGAGCTGGTCAGGAGGATCCCCACCCTATGCTCATGAGGGGATCCGGTTCCCATAAAAATACTAATCCAATCAAGAAATATATATACATATATATATATATATATGTATATATATATATAAATTTGATGGCTGATTCTCATCAGTGCCGCTAAGTCCCATCAGTGCTGCTGCTTCCTACTTTTCTTCTCTCACGCCCAAATCCCATCGCTGCTCCCACTTTTCTTCTTTCACAATTCACACCACAGTTCCAGTGTTAGAATTCCCATCATTGCCGCTGCAGTCTACTTTACTTATCTCTTCCCATTGTTCTTTTTCCCACAAATTATTAAATCCTAATTTATGAGTTCATGAAATTGAAGAGAAATTTCTGAATTATGAAGACAATTCAACTGATCAAAATGATGTAGACTTCGATTAAAGTAAGATATTTACTAATTTAAGTATATTGACTTGGAATTTGAAGATTTGAGTATTTCTCATGTATATTGACTATGAAGGTTTAATTGATGATTTTGCAGCAAAGAATGCACGAAGAGCCATCTTTAAGTGAAACTTCAGTGCTAGACTTTTTTAAGTTTTGTTTATTTGGTTTCTTTAGATTGAACTTATTGTTAGTTATTAGTACTATGGTTACTTTGTAGCTTTCTATACATTTAATAATATTTAGAAATAGATGGTTAGTGAGTTTTAAAGTTTATTTCGATATTGCTTTTTAACATCAATACATTGTTCAATTTTTTTAAGATGTCTTATATGAAGGGCCCCTTTTATGAATTTCGCACAGAGCCCCTGAAATCTCAGAGACGGCCCTGCTATGTGGAGACGTCTTTCCTTAAGATGGGACCAAGAAAAATTATAACTTATTACAATGTAGAGAACTGGTTATACTTGGGACATGAATTTTTTTTTACTTTAAAGAGATTATTCACCATTATAGAGTATTGCTTTCAAAAAAATTACTGTATATATCATGAAAGAGAACGATACTATAACCTTACATACCCGTTATGACACACCCCGACCCGAGAATTAGGGCGTGCTGGCCATCACATAAGCGTGACGTAACCATAAATGCAATGCGGAAGCGATAAGCTAAGAGAATTATGAAGGACTAAAAACTGAATACTAGCAGTACTAACCAAATGACATGCTAGAGAGAATTTAAGTGCGAAATACACACAATCAGAGCATAAGGTTCTAAGTGCAGTCAAGTATGACAGTTACTAAATTACAACACCCGAAGGTGAGTCCTACATTTGAGGAGTCTGTCAGAACAATCGTGGAAATCCTCGTGAGCCACCAAGCACTTCTAACTATAACCTAGAGGGGCGTAAAACAAAGTTGAGTGGGTCAGTAAAACAAAACTTTTCGAAAATCTCATTTATCAACATTTATAACCCCTCACTGTAAAACTTGTATTCTTTCCCAGAAAATAGTATATAAACATAAGTATATTATCATATTCTCAAATCATAACTCAAAATCATTATTATGAAAGTATGCCATGCTATATGCATCATTAACATAATGAAGATACACAAATATATCAGGTGAAATAATAAATTAGTCGGAGACCCTGCAGTGGTCCTGTACGGCTAATCATATAGCTCAATACCTATGCCTGCACACGAGTCAGAACCATTAAAATTAGGGGTGGTTTGGTATGGGATCCCATACCGAAACCCTTGTCCCGATTCCCAAACCGAAATTTTCGGGAATCCCAATTTCAATACCGATCCCAAACCAAATTTTTGGGAATCCCGAAACTCTCATACCGAAACCCTTGTCCCGATTCCCAAACCAAAATTTTTCGGGAATCCCAATTTCAATACCAATCCCAAACCAAATTTTCGGGAATCCCGAAATAGTTTCGGGATTTCGGGACAAATCAGGAATCCCGAAATGGTTTTGGGCTTTTGGACTAAAGTTTGACATATTATGCTTTTGGGCTAAAATTCAACATTTTATATTGAAAAATTGACATATAGGCATGCCCAATATGCCAATTTGTTTCTACTAATTTGTGCACACAAATCTGTCAATCAAATGGCAAGGCCCAGTTAGTATCTGCCTATTCAAAAGCAATCTGCCAATATGAAATGTTAATATATGCTTGAGTAAACTAGTAAATCTATCTATAATCATGCTAGTCCCCAAAATTACGTCTAAAATGTTAATATATGCTTGAGTAAACTTCTGTACATATATAATAATAATATTATAGATAGATGTAAAGTTTTCTCAAGCAAATTGTAAATTATAATCTATCCATGTATCCATCTATCAATCTCCCATGTTTATTCTGTATCTATGTATCGATCTATCAATCTCCTGTGGTTTAAAAATTTTGCATATGTTCCACTATCTATCTTAGGGCTCCTTTATGTATATGTTCCATCATCGATTTCCAGTGCTCCTTTAGTATTTCAATTTTCACTATGGTAGGTAGATGATGTTCCCCTTAAATATGTGATCCTATATATTTAAAAATTAAATAATATATATATATATTTTTTTTTTTCGGTTTGGTTTGGGAATACCGAAATCCCAAAAACTTGAGACCAATTCCCGTACCAAAATTTCGGGATCAGTTCGGTATTAGGTACCAAATTTTTGAGAATTTCGGTTTGGGATTTTTTCAGTTTGGTTTCGGGAATTTTTCGGTTCGGTTTGGGATTTTTGGGATTCTTTTCCAGCCCTAATTAAAATGGTCTGTACGACAGGACTTGGTGTAATAATACGCTCTAGTGCAATTCTCATCAAACAGCTGTGCGAATAATCGCAGGTCACCTACGAGTCGGAACCACAGAAGTGGTCTGTGCGACAGGACTTACACCTACTTGGATCCAAGGGAGCGTGCGGTGCGAGAGGTGAATATCAACATAAGCACTAATACCGGGGTGCAGGTTATGAGCTCTCAACACAATTCATAATTTTACACAATATAACTCACCTGATACTTACCTGTGCGTCCACCGCATCATTTCATACATATGCATCATATACCAATTCATATATTTCATATCAATTCTATGCATGGCATTTTAAAACATACTTTCATTCAAATTCGATTTCTGGGAAAATCATTAAGTATATAGGTATATAACGAAACCATCTGCCCACTCACTAGTAAGTCGAAGGGTCGTAACCCCCGCATCGCCCTTGATTGCGCTCGTCCTCAGGATAGGTCTCACCTATATGCAAAACAACTATAACATAAATTGGAGCACATAACCAACAATATGAAATAACTTCTCGTACAACGCTCAAATAGGGTGTTTGAATATATCAACGTGATCTACACAACCTCACGAACATCCCCATATTTTTAGAATTATTTTTGGACCTGTCACACGCCTCCATGCACCAGAAATGGCACGGACCTACGCCCCCCCCACGCGCGGTCACGTGCCAGACACACTGACAAATTTTTAAACGGCATCAGGAATATTCCTCAGAATATTCCGTCAAGTCCTAACGGAAACCGTTAAACTTAACTAACGGCGTCAATATATTTCAACCAAACTGACGGAATATTCTGTCTTCTTCTTTGGCGACTCGCCGGTGACTTCACCGGTTTCTGGGGAATTTTTCCAACTATGGTTTCTCACTCGTTTTTCGTCCATTTTTCATGAATTTGGTACCAAAATGAAGCTCTAAGCATGTAGAGCACATCCAAACAAGTTTCAAGGCTTGAAAACCACTAGAATTTACCTGAGGAAGCTCGATAGTTCGGCAAACTTTAAAAATCTTCGATCTCGGTCCTCCGACGTCGAAACTCTACCAACGAAGTACCCCGAGGCTCGTGAGGACCTCCTTAAGCTCACTGTGAGCTTGAAATTCCCTGAAATACAAGGTTTTACGTGTGCATGAACAGTGCACATTTTCGGGGTTAGGGTTTCACGACGATTCCGAGGGTCTTAAGTTCCAAAAATGGTACCAAATAACTCAGGAGGTTGTAAGGATCGAGAAACTCACCTTTTTGACGTCGATCTATGAAGAAATGGACAAGTTCAAGCTTCGTCCGTATGTATACAATGCATGGGAAGAAGAAAACCGAGAGGGGAGAGAGAGGAAGTCTACAGGAGAAAGAGAGAGATAGTAGGTTTGAGTGTGTGTGGTCCTCCTAAGTCCGTGTGTGGTCCTCCTAAGTCCCTGACCACATAAAAATAAACCAAAGTCTAAGTTCCAAATTTTTTTTCCAAGAACTTAGGAATAGAGATATTAACCAAATACAAATGTCACACACACCTTAGCAACCTTTAGGGCAATCCCGTCTTTTCACGTCCTCGATAGCAATAATTTCGGGACGGGCTGTGACACGTTCCCCATAAACCTGTTAAGGGTATGGACATCTTTGTATTTTGTTTTGTTAGAAGCTTCGGCCACCAAATTACAAACGATAATGGTGGATGAAGGATTCCAGCACATAGTATTGTCTGGGAGAATAAATATTGCATGTTACTCAAAGAGTTAAGTTTAAAACACTTTGATGCAATCTCCACCGTTCATGTCAAGAGAACAAATATATCTTATAGTAGTGATAATAATGTATTTGGTGGAACATTCAACATCTATCTATTATATATATAGCGAATAGGGCAATGAATACTACCGATTTGGTGTCACGACTTCGACAAAAATATTAGGACAAAATTACCTCTCAACCAAAAAAATCCAAAAGCAGCCCAATATAATATATCAAATAATGCATTGGTAATTTGGTCATCATAAAATATAATATAAATATAAATGGGAAGGGAGAAAATAAAAAAAAAATGGAAGGATGAGTGAAAGTTGATGGTGACCACGTGAAGGGGAAAGAAAAATATAATAAAATATAAGAAAAATCATGAATGTTGTGTTCAAAACATTTTAAGAGGCGTGTAGCGTCTGTGATAAATTAGTACAGTTTGTTTTATTTTTAAAATAGGCTAGCAATAATGTGATTCAATCAGATGTTCATGAAATATTATTTTTTCTATTTTTAAATACGTTCAAAACATCTTAAGAGGCGTGTAATGCTGGTTATAAAAAAAGTATTTCCCACGTGGATAATAATGTGATTCGCCGGTTATAAAAAAAGTCTTTCCCACGCGGATAATAATGTGATTAAATTAGTTGTCAAATGATTGTTTTTTTTTTAACAAACGATATTTTCTATATTAAAGGGGAGGGGAGTGAGCTTAGCCTCACAATGGGCTAGCAATAATATGATTCAACCAGTTGTTTATTAACATTAATTTAGTTGTTAAATGATTGTTTTTTTTTTTTTTTTTTTTTAAACAAACGATATCATCTACACTAAACGGGATGGGGTGTGCTTAGCCTCACAATGGGATAGGAATAGTGTGATTCAATCAGTTTTTTATTAAATATTATTTTCTCTATTCTTAATATAAATTCTATAGAGACCGATTTTATTATGTGGATTCAGCTACTTTAATTGGTTTATGACGGGTTTCTTCTAGCATGATGTAAGACTATTCATTTACTTCAAATATTTGACTTTCATTTTGTCAATTTACGCATATAAATACATTTAAAACGTGTAAGTCGTGCGTAGCACGCCGTGATTAAAAAAATGTCTTCTGCACGCGCTCTACAGTAAGAAGGAGTGGGCGGGCTTAACCTCACAGTGGTCTAGCAATAATGTGATTCAATCAGTTGTTCATTCAATATTATTTTCTCTATTCTTAATGTAAATTCTATAGAGACCGATTTTATTATGTGAATTTAGCTGCTTTAATTGGTTTATGATAGGTTTCTTCTAGCATGATATAAGATTATTCATTTACTTCAAATATTTGACTTTCCTTTTGTCAATTTACGCATATAAATACATTTAAAATGTGTAAGTTGCGCGTAGCACGCCGTGATTCAAAAAATGCCTTCTGCACGCGCTTGCATGAAAGCTAGCCATATCTTAATACATCCTACTTTAGTCAATTGTACTGTGGAAAGCGCAAACCAAACAATGAAAATCTAAATTGGTGAATAAATATTTTAATTAAACACGTTGCACAACTAATCTCTCTTAAATTTTTAATACTTTTGCATGGTTGGTGAAGAAGTTTTTTAAAAGAGGGGAGACCTTTGTACCTCTTTTGGTTCTGGAATAATTATTTTTTTCGGAAATGGATCATTTCTGGATCGCTTCCACCTAACCCACCAAGTTCGGGGATTCGGGTCATTGAAATTTGATTCAACGGCTAAAATTATTATAACTTTTAAAGTGGGCCCTTGTTTATAGCTGTTGGATCAAATTTCAATGGTCCGAATCCCTAGACTTAGTGGATTAGGAGGAAAGGATCCGGAGAGGATCCCTTTCCCTTTTCTTCCAAACAAAAAGAGAGCGGTCCAACTAAGAGGTGGAATTGCAATTCGTTTTCGTCATCAAAGCTGCATCCGATTTGTCTTCAACATGTTCAAAATATTAGGTGAGATGTGACGGTGATTCCCTATCGTTTGTCAAACCCTAGCCAATTAAATAATACCATTTATCGACTTACCTCATGAAGTTTGCGAGTCCGGATCCTTGCTGAATCCTATTTGTGTGGATTTTGGGGATTTTTGAATTATGTCCATTCATCGTACATCGTACGGTCAGAAATCATTTTAAATATTTTTATTTAAAAATAAACATAAACAGTACTTGACAAAAATTGACCACATGAAGTACGATAAACGGACATGATTCACGAATCCCCAGGATCCTCACCAAAAGATTCAGAAAGAGTGATTAGTTTGAGCAAATATTGACATTAATATAGTATGATTCGATGTCTAGAAATTATTAACCTTTTTTGTTTGGATCATTGAAATGATCAATTTCCATAGGATTATTTAGATTAATTTTGAAACTGATTCTAATCGTTTGTGTGTGTGAGACTCACAAAACAACAATGGCAATAAGAGCAAGTCCACTATTCTCAATTGCTCAAGCAGTTGGGTGACTAAGTCCCTCAAAACCCCCAAAATCCTTTGCACTCCACCCCAATGAGTCGAGCTATAGTGGAAGGAAGCCAAACCCGGTTGCTCAATCGGGCAGGAATAGCCCAACTCAGCGCCTAAGTGGAACTGGCATTAGCCATGTTTTATTTTTATTTTTTTTTGTTAGGCGCATGTAGTTTACGCGCGTGTGAGGTGAGTCAAGCGACCAAACCTGCAATGCTGGGGCCAGCACTGCAAGCACACTCAACCCTCAGCCATTCATGTGTGTATTTGTTTTATGAAAACTTCGGGTTTCAAAGGCACTAAATTTGAAACTACAGGTTCAATTTGGTGTATGAACTTCCGGTTCATAAAAGAAGGTACTTGTAAGAACACAATACAATATACAACTAAATGTAGGGGATTTTGGTTGCTTCAGGAACTCAAGTGTGAGTGCTTCGAGACTACAAAATGGAGTCAACGGTTCAAAGAAAAGAAATAATTTATTGAAGCGTCAATTGCCAAAGAGTGGACTTCAGGCCAATAATTTTGGATTAATTGTTAGATTAATGAACTGCTGGTCACTTTAATTAATTCAATAGATTGTAACCACTCCGGTTTGGTCGTAGAAGCAAAAATAATAATAACATTTAGGTTAATATTAGCGAGAATGCCAAAGAATAACATTGGGTTCGAAAAATTATAGCCCAACCTCGGTGGGCTAGGGCGCCGTGTATAGGGCAAGGCCTTAAAAAGGCTTAGTAAGCCACAGGTTGGCTGTAAAACAACCCAATCATGGCTGCAGGCCACGGGCCGTAGGTCTGGGATAGGCCCAGCAGCTAGACTGTTGGTTCTAATCCACAAAAAGAAGCGGGGAATACAGGCCCAACACGGGGCTATCCTAGGATACGTGCGTGTGAAGCCCAGCTGGGCTGGCTTCAATTTGGGCTGTGTGCAGTGCAAACCTAGCAGCTCTAAGGTTGTTGGCAAGTTTAAGCCGAGGGTTAGCGTAGCCCAGCAAGCAGTCTGGGGCACGGGTTGAACCCAGCAAGCAAATGGCTTGCTGCAGGTTTGGGCCAGAGACCCGGGATAAAGCCCAGCAACTCAAAAGTTGTTGGTTTGGGCGGAAGGGGCTGCAAGCCCACGATAACCCTTTCCAGGCCGAGGCCTGGTGTCCGTGTAGGCGCAGCAAAGCCTAAATGGCTGCTGCATAGTCCAAACATTGAAACGACGTCGTTCCAAGTGGCATGCTTGACACAGCTGGCTGCAAGCCAGCAACGGTGCTTTGGCGGCGCGGCGGCGAGCCGCGACTTATGTCGCAAAAATCATAGAATTTTTTTTCAAATTTGTTTTATCAAATTCTAAGGTTAAAAACCCTAATTGCTTCTAAATTAATTTTAATGCTTTGAATCAAAAATTCCACATAGCATAATTGCAAATTTCATGAACAAGTGTGTGTGTGTGTATATATATATTGACAGAATATATGAACACATATGCAATATATATAATTGAAAGGAAAATATAAATATAGGGTGCTCATACATCATGGGGAATGTTTTCATGCTTCACGGTCGTTTCAAATATCTTAATTTATTTTAAAGGAACCTGATTGGCAGAAAACAACTGAGCCTTTGAATTTGTAGAATATCATTCTCTAAAAGCCGGAATTGCATATCCAATGCATTGTATCTCGTACAACAAAGAAAAATTAAATTGAATCAATAGCATGTAGATCAATTCAATAAAATAATAAAGTAATCATAAAAAGAATGATTAAAACGTAAATACTCCCATGATTGAAGAACAAACTATCTGTAGTGCAGCTTCAAGAGTGTGCTGATAACGTGTTGTAGGCATAATTTGCTGAAATGGAGGCCAGAAAGAGAGAGTGCGACATAGAAAGAGAAGAGAGAGATGTGTAATTGTGAGGTGTGTTCTATTTCACCCTATTGTGCCTTTATTTATAGTAGTAGGGAAGGTAAATTCCTTACCCCAATAGGATTACAACTCTAATAGGATAATATCTAACCCTAGAGAATATTTCAAGATACCCCTAGATACACTAGAATTTACACAATCACATTCATAATCTAATAGGACTACAACAATTGTTGCATATTTTTTTTGTTTTTTGTTTCCTATTTGTAACTTGCCAAGAGAACCGATCCCTTTCATGGATAAGTCAGGATAACACAAACGATGGCAATGGCATCATCTCAATTTAGTATATTATCTTTTGAGCTTGATGAAAATATGATGCTTGATCAAGAATACGGTAAGGATTTATATGGAATGTGTTTATCATTACATGACGTTTCATTTTTATTATATAATGTTAGTGTAAATTATTTTAGATATTTTATTACATTATTGAACTGAAACAGCACAATAACGATAAATTCGTTTCATGCAAATTGCTCTTTTATAGTTTGTCCAATGCCATTCCAGCCTCTTTGTTTCATTTCACAATTTCTTATATTAAGTAACTTGTTTTGCCGGGTCAACTAGGGAGAAAAACTTTGGACTTAAAAACTTTTCAAACACCATAACATATAATAAATAAATAACAACGACCTTATTGTAAACTATGCTCTATCAGCAGCTACAAGGACTTCAAAAAGGAACAATTCACTTTTCCAGTTCCCCCAGCTCCAACTCCAAGAGAACAATATATCAGTAGACGTACTGGTGTGAAATGCTTTCGCGTTGATGTAAACCATCGAGTATAACATTGTATTGAAGAAAACTACACTTTTTGATAGGAAAGTTTTGGACTTGTAAAGGGCCTGCAAGCCAATAAGACTTTCCGCTTTGCGGTGATAAATGTTTATCGTACGCACTATTATTCTTACGTTGTAAAGAGACTGTTTCTATGACTCGAACCCATGACTTTCCGGTTACTGACCAACATTTCTATTGCGCCCTGACTTGTCCTCAAAGTTTGGATATGTAAATTATCATTAAGTTTGTTCATATATTTTTCAAAAACAAAACTAAGAGGGAAAATTATTAAACACAATACATTAAGGGAATTTTTATTAGCACTCCAAAAATCTCATTCTACACTCCTCTTAAGTGTATTTTTCTTTTAATTATAGAAAATTTGGAGTGCAAAATGAGATTTTTGGAGTGCTAAAACAATTTTTTTTTTACCTTAAATATAAGTATAAATACTCTTAAGGATCCCTAAAAGGAAATAAAACAAAAAAAAAAAAACTAGATAAAGAGTACATTATAAAGCTAGACTTAAAAGGTAAGACATGTGGGGTCTTGCATGGTGGTCGACAACTTGGTATCACATCAAGGGCATGTTTACCAAAGAGGAATGAGATGGTGGGAACCGGAATTGCACATGTCCCCAACCATTCCAGCGGTTACCAAACCATCAAGAATTAAAATAATTGTGGGACACGCATAAAATAAGGAATTCAACTCCTGACATGGCTGAAGTCCAATTCTTGAGTGGAATGAGGTATTTGAATTCCTGGAAATGGTGTTCATCAAGAATCCAAATTTTATACTGGTAAAACCCTCAAACTCCAAAGATGAGAACGGTGTCAGTGTTTGCAGCCGTTGCAATTGTGATAGCTGGTCATAGGTGCTACCTTCGAGCCCTTGCTTGACAAGGCTCGCGTTACTGACGAAGACCAAAGAAAAGGAAAGTTGGTGGTCTCGCGATCAGGGTTGGGTCGGCAGCAGATAAAGATGGGGACGAGAGAGAGATGCCTAGGGAATTTTAGAAAGGGGTGGGTCAGCAGAGAAAGATGGGGAAGATAGGGGGAGAAAGAGATGTGCCTGGGAAATTTAGAAATAGATGGGTCGGCACAGCATCAGAGAGATGGGGGAAAGAGGACAGGGAGTGATATTTTTTTTTCTTGGAGTTTATTTTATGTTGGTAGTTGGTAAGGACCAATGAAAGAATCAAAATTACTAGATCATAAAAAAAAGGGTTTTTATCACAAATGATCCCTGACATTGATCAAACACATCATTTTGGTCCTTGACATTGAAAATCAATAGAAATGGTCCCTGACATTGTCCACCATCCATCATTTTGGTCCTTCCGTTAAAAACTCCGTTAAGTGTCCCGGAGCTCTTGGCTGGAAGTTTGGGCAATTTTCAAAGCTTTGTAACTTAATCATTTCTTAACCAAATTTGACCCATAATATATCAAAATGAAGATAGGAAAGTGTAGAATAAGATTATACCTATTTCGAAGCCCAGTGGTTGCTGGAGATGGCCGGAAAATAGTCTCAAAGTTGACTGGTCCGAGTGAAAACTGGAAAACTCGCCGGAAACTGGGTAAACTTTAAACGTTCATAACTTCTTCAATACTCAATGAACTCAAGTGATTCAAAAACGAAAATCATACTTCTCGACGGAAAGAAGAGAATGGTACCTTTTTTGACCACTAACTCGCTGTGTTTTGCCCGGAAAACAGCTTGAAAGTGGCTAACTTGATACCAAGACAGCCATTTTCAAGTAGTTTTCCGACCAAACCAAGGCGATTTAGCCATAAAAAAAGGTACCATTCTCTTCGTCTCATTGAAAACTATGATTTTAGTTTTTGAATCACTTGATTTCGTTGAGTATTGAAGAAGTTATAAACGTTTAAAGTTTACCCAGTTTCCGGCAAGTTTTCCAGTTTTCACTCGGACCAGTCAACTTTGAGGCTATTTTCCGGCCATCTCCGGCAACCACTGGGCTTCGAAATGGTATAATCTTATTCTACACTTTCCTATCTTCATTTTGATATATTTTGGGTCGAATTTGGTTAAGAAACGATTGAGTTACGAAGCTTTGAAAATTGCCCAAACTTTCGGATAAGAGCTCCGGGACACTTAACGGAGTTTTTAACGGAAAGACCAAAATGATGGATGGTGGACAATGTCAGGGACCATTTCTATTGATTTTCAATGTCAGGGACCAAAATGATGTGTTTGATCAATGTCAGGGACCATTTGTGATGAAAACCCAAAAAAAAATAGTTATTCTCTCTACTGAAAAATGAAAGAATATTAGTTTTACTAAAAATAATTAGATATAAAATAAATTAATTACAATAGGAGTATTTTAGTAATCACATTAATTTTTATTCCGATCCATGTGAATTAGTAAACAGTTTATACTAGCAAAAGTGTCCGCGCGTTGCTGCGGGTGTTTAAAATGTTTTGATAATATGTACATACATAAAACAGAATTTATTGAAGCTAGATTTATGCACCTAAGATATTGGCAGTGTTCATAGTTATGAAAAAGATTGGCAGTATCCAATTGCTCACTAATATAAAGATAGAGATGCTATGAAAGCTATATTCATGTACAGATGTTCATAGTATCAAAATCGTTCAAATACGAAAATATACATATGTCCGTATCAGAAGCTTGGCACCGCACATCTTCTCAGTGTTTATGATTTTTCCTGGTCAATCTTTTGGTCTTGCTTGTTTGGGAATGACCATCTTTTTCTTGGTCACCATGTTCTTTTTTGCTTTGTCCAGAAATTTTCTTTTGCTATATATTAAGAATTGGAATCGGTAAGAATTCAATATAAAAAACTAAAATTTTCAATCTATCTAACCAATGAATTGATGGAGGAGCGAAAAAGAGAGAGAGAAAAAAAAAAAAAAAAAAAAAAAGGGGGTCATTATTCAATTTTATGGAGAATTACTTGATACCTACAAAAGGTTTGAAAATTAAACTAACATTACAAAAAAAAAAAAAAAAAAAAAAAAGATGAGATGGAGTGGAAATCACATACCAACATCAAGCTTAAATTTTGTAGTGCTATCTGCAATTAGTCTTATCAGGAGCTTCTGCACTGGTTGATGTCTCGGTCTTTTCCTTAGCTGCATGTATATTGTAGACATGGGTAGATGAGAGGTAGAAGAAAATAAAAATATAAGTTAAAGTTACAACTTAACTATCTATGTTGATTCATGTCTAACACATAATAAAAATAGTGAATCATTTTTCATCTCGTGCATTGGTTTGTCACTGTCACTTGAATTCACAAATTCATTTACTCCGAATTTCTTAGTTATGACCAGGGAAAGAATGTTAAAGCAAAATTATGTTTCTAGGTTTTCCCACTAAACTACCTGTTAAACCAAATCCAAACATAAAAAAATAAAATAAATACCTTCGTCAAACCTCTTGGGCTTCAAGTCCACCGACTCCACCCCAATACTCAGTGGTGCCCCAGAAATTCTTGCACCTTTAGTAGCCTAGATCATGCATCAATATAAATACGGAAAAGAAAATAAATGCAATTTATTAGAACAAAGAATTTGGGATCAACAAAATTTGTTCAAACTTACAGTGAGGCCAATAAATAGCAACTGAGGATAATTTTTCGTTTTGCTACATTGAGAGGGGCACCCCTAAGATTAAAAAACAAATTAGTCATTATAATGCAAACGATTCAACAAGTAGCATCAGTTTAGGATGCGTAATTCAAGGCTCTAAAGCATTGAGTAGGACACCAAACTTGTCGGTATGGCACAACTGAGGATGCAAACTTTGTCCAACTGAGCAAGGAGCTTGATTTTGGAAAGACGGCCAGAATGAACAACAATGTATTCACTCGAAGTAAATGTGCCTGGAAAACTCTACTCATAGTTTAAAAATCTGCAATTCTCAAAGGTTAATCATATAAAATTATATATATATATATATGTATATATTATGTGTATATATATGTATATATTATGTGTGTATATATATATATGTATATATTATGTGTATACATATATATATATATGTATATATTATGTATATATATATGTATATATTATGTATATATATATATGTATATATTATGTATATATATATATATGTATATATTATGTGTGTGTGTATATATATATATATGTATATATTATGTATATATATATGTATATATTATGTATATTATATGTATGTAGTAGCTATTATTGCTGACCTTCGGCAGAAGTAGAGTTCAGTGTGATAAACTAAGGTATATTTGACCTTTACCCTCATTTCCATGGCCTTAGGTGGAGCAACCTTCACCCACTCCATCACCAACGGCTTCCATACCTCCCATGCAACCGCTGTTGCAAAATCTACAACACAGAAATCCCAAATTGAGGAGTATTAAATCTCTATCCTCAAATATCCTTCAAAAGACATGCAAAATGAAGAATAATGGACCGAGCAGGCAAAGAAGCTGATTGGTGTTCATAAAAAGATATTTTAGTTTTAATTACCTTGTATTTGAGAAGAGGTTCAGAACTATCTTCAATTTCTTTTGGTTCTGGTTTGGCTTCAGGCCTAGCCTCCATTGTTGCCATTGACAGAAGACGGGCTCTTAGGAATAGAAGTGGACATGAATGGAGCTTGATATGATTAATTATGAAAACATATACTAAGCAAACATAAAATTTAAGGTGCATGGACAAATTTATCCAACGAAATTATCTAAATATGTTGAGAAGAATATCATTTTTTCACATATTTTCTCGACAATCAAACAACATATTTTGTCGCCGGTGTTCAGACTGAAACGATTCGTCGGAATTTGAAGACCAAACCCTAAAACCTTAACACTTGAGATCAATTCGATTAAGTGTGAGAGAATTTGTAGAATTTTATATGTTAGTTTGAGGGGTTTAGTTTGTTTTCTTATTTTATGCAAAGAAAAATTCAATCAAATGCCAAATAAAAACTCCAGTATCTTACCTGATGGCAAATCGGTGAGAGAGATTTTGGGTAAAAGGGTCGGAGAGGGTTTGAAGCTGGAATCTGTTGATGTTGGGTTCAGTCAAGATGATGTTGCAGTCTGGTGGTCAGCTGACGACCAAGATTTCTTCATGGGTTTTCTGTCCAAATGGGTTTGTAATGCGGTTGCGGTTGAGATTTGTTGACAATGAAGCGGTGAGCGAGAGAGAATCGGTGATTGTGAGAGAAATTGTGAAAATGGATTTGTTGGTTTGAGGTTTTTTGCAATGATTGTGAGCGACAAAGGAGATAAAGCGGCATGAAGCGTTAAGCAAGAGCGAGATGGAGCATGATCCCACGTGTTCTGGAACGCTACTGCACTTGACAGCAAGGCAAAATGGCAAAGTTGAAAAAACCAAAAACAACTAGGGGTAAAATCGAAAATACATGGTAGCTAAGCCACAGTGATTCTCCCATCGGTTTTAGTAAATACATGTATATCAATATCGTTCATACTCCGATTCCAGCTAATTTTAGTAAACATCTTTAACATGAATTTGATTCTGATTTCACCTCATTCCAATTCCTCCCCAATTCAATTCATTCCAATTCCTCCTCAATTCAATTCATTCTCAATTCAGTTCCTTTCAATCTGATTACAAATTAGCTATGATGCATAGACACGGGAGAAAGCCCCGTATCCCGTATCTGACACTCTGAGGATATGGATACATGAAGGATACGCGTCCGATACGTATCGAAGTGAATGGATACATTTAAGACTGATAAGATACGCATATCGTATTGTCCAGATACAAGGATCCTACTTTTTGGATACGTTTGAACCTAAAATAGGAGGATAATCAGAAGAAAAATAAAAAATAATCACAATAAATCCGCATAGAATCGTGATTGATTGAAGTTAGCTAACTGAAATCACTCTAAAATAGGAGGATAATCAGAAAAAATAAATAAAATTTGGATTTACATCTAGAACCTCAGAAATCACTCTGCTTGGGAGACTTTCACGAATCAGACCGTCATCTGCAACCATTCCATCGTCGCCATCTGCAACTGCGTCGTCGTCTCCATCTTCTCCGTCTACAACTGCTTCGTCGTCTCCTTCGTCTCTGTCTGCAACTCTGGTGAGTGGTAACTGGTGAGCTTTCGTTTTCACTTTGTTAATCTTGCTACTGTGAAACCGAAACCCATCTCTGAAACTAAACCCATCTCTGATTCCCCGAGGACATCACAAAACCCATCTCTGAAATAGTGAAACTGAAACCCAGAAACTAAAAGGCAAAAGCTTAATATGATATAAAGCCTTTTGCTTTACAAAGTTGAAACTAATATTATTATATCTATACAACTACCCACAATAATATATTATAATACCCATACCACTACCCATTGTCCATTCGAATATGATGAAGTTGTTTTTATGTTTTTAATTTTTTGTATTATTATAATATTATATTTTGAATTATTATAATATTATACTAATGGCTTGAATGAACTATCTTTCTAACTGTTTAGAGTTTATTGAAATAAATTTGAACTTAAGTAATAAATTTGAATGATTATTTTATAATATTTTAGATATATTTATTTATTTATTTATATTTTTAATTGTCGTATCCTCCTAAACGTATCGTGTTCTCATTTTTAGAAATTTAATGTATCTCCGTGTCCCGTGTCCGTGTCCAAGCATCCTACCAAATTACTAAATGAGGCATGGTGGGTGAGTAAACAAATCCCTATATATTGCCAGTTAGCACACCCATCTCTCTACCCTCATTCCTCCTCCTCTCTCCTCTCTCTCTCTCTCTCTCTCAGATGACTTCAAGTCTCCGACGAAGAAACAAACCTCTTCGCCATGCAGCTAGCCAACCCCCACCCCCCCCCCCCCCGGCGGTTCTCCACATGGTGCTCAAGGCAGCCCTCGAGCTTGACCTCCTCGAGATCATGGCGAAAGCCGGGCCTGGCGCTTTCGTTTCTCCGACGGACTTAGCTTCGCAGCTGCCGACCACGAACCCTGACGCCCCCGTCATGCTGGACTGCATGCTGCGCCTCCTGGCCAGCTACTCCATCCTCACTTACTCCCTCCACGCGCTTCCCGACGGCAATGTTGGCGGCTGTACTGCCTCGGCCCCGTCTGCAAGTTCTTGACAAAGAACGAGGATGGTGTTTCCGTTGCTCCTCTCTGCCTCATGAGTCAGGACAAGGTCCTTATGGAGAGCTGGTAATTACCATTCTTCTTAATTTATCATCCTAATTTGATCCTAAACAAACATTAATAATGGGTTTTAAACAGGTTCATCGGAATAAAATCATAAAAATGTTACTGACTGTGAGTTGGGCCTTGAGTATGTGATTGTTATCTATAGTTTTAGGGGTTATTAAGTAGACTAATTTGTTAAACTAAATTTGCAAATTAAATTATGTGTTATCAATAACAAATAACGTTAATCAACATTTAATTAATAATCAAATCATCAAAACTATATCATTTAATTTACAACATTTAGTTTAAAAATTTAGTCTCCTTAACATTACCCTTATTAGTAGAGTACAGTAATGTTATGGAGACTATCTATTTAATACATATTTTATAAGAGAAATGCTAAGAGGACTCTCTCAAAATGACAATTTTCATAGACTCTCTGCCACTTTACAGTTTAACGTTAATTTTCTTATCAGCATTATAAAATATTTTGCTAAAAAGGTGAGGTGTCAAAGAGTCCATTGAGAGTTGCCTTAAAATTTCTCATTTTATAAACTATATAATGTGTTTATTGATATTTTGATTAACATGTTTATTTTTTGTGGTGACACATCAAATCAGTTACAAATTTTGTCTAAAAAGTTAATCTACCCAACATTATCCTTTGTAATAAGAGATATGATACGGAGATTCTATGAAAATGAGACTTTTTATAAACTCTCTACCACCTCAATTTCCATTCATTTTTTGTACCAAAATGAGACTTTCTATAAACTCTCTACCTCATGAGTCAGGACAAGATCTTTATGGGGAGCTGGTAATTACCATTCTTAATTTATCATCCTAATTTGATCGTAAACAAACATTAATAATGGGTTTTAAATAGGTTAATCAGAATAAAATCATAAAAATGTTACTAACTGTGAGTTGGGCCTTGAGTATGTGATTGTTATCTATATTTTAATAAACAGTGCATGACCATTTTTTTTACCATCTCTAACCTAGGGCCACAAGGCCATAGGGCTCGTTTTAGCCGTGTCACAAAAAACCGTCTCCAACCGAGGGTCAAAGGGCTATAATATGAAATGTGAAGAATTGAAATAAAATGAGGTAAGTTAATATGGAATGATGAAAAATATGTGAGATATGGTATGGGAAAAAATTAGAATATTTTTTTTTTAAAAAAAGGTCCAAAAAAAAAAGTGGGTTAGGACAAAAAAAAAAAAATCCTAAACCCTAAACCCTTAAGTGGGCTGGGCAAATGGAAAAGAAAAGAACAAAAAACGAAAAAGAGAAGACAAAGTGGGCTAGCCAGTGGGCCGGCTGATTGGCCTTTAGCCCTTTTTTGTCTAGTGGAATCCACGAGCTCTTTGACCTGGCCCTCGGTTGAAGACGGCTTTCGGGCTATTTTTGGTCCTCTGACCCTCTGGACCCTTCGGTTGGAGATGGTAGACTAATTTGTTAAACTCAATTTGCAAATTAAATTATGTGTTATCAATAACAAATAACGTTAATCAACATTTAAGTAATAATCAAATCATCACAACTATATCATTTAATTTACAGCATTTAGTTTAAAAATTTAGTCTATGTAGCATTACCCTTATTAGTAGAGTAGAATAATGTTATGGAGACTATATATTCAATACATATTTTATAAGAGAAATACTAAGAGGACTTTCTCAAAGTGACACTTTTCATGGACTCTCTATCACTTTACAGTTTAACGTTAATTTTCTTATCAGCATTATAAAATATTTTGCCAAAAACATGAGGTGGCAAAGAGTCAATTGAGAGTCGCCTTAACATTTCTCATTTTATGAACTATATAATGTGTTTATTGATATTTTGATTAACATGTTTATTTTTATTGGTGACACATCAAATCAGTTACAAATTTTATGTAAAAAGTTAATCTACCCTACATTATCCTTTGTACTAAGAGATATGATATGGAAATTCTATCAAAATGAAACTTTCTATAAACTCTCTACCACCTCAATTTCCATTCATTTTTCGTACCAATATTATAAAATTTATGAGAAATTAGGTTTCCATCCTGATTTTTTTTAGTCTATTGATTAAAACCTTATTCTTTTTCAAATTTTGATCAAGGTCCTTTGGTTTTAATAAACACCATTAATTATTCAAAAACAAAATATTTACATGTCAAGATAATTAAGTTTCATTTTTAAATAGGGAAGTGTTATTAGCACTCCTAAAATCTTATTATACACTCCTCACAAGTGTAATTTTCTTTCTAATTATAGAAAATTTGGAGTGCAAAATGAGATTTTTGGAGTGCCAATAACAATTCCCTTTAAATATATTCATTTAGTATTAGAAACGTTACATTTGATATATATATTTATAGCTAAACTTTTTATCATATATTTCTATTTCTAGTTAATTTGTACCCATTTTTAATTTGCAAACATTTTTTAAATTATACCAATTTTCTTTTAAATTTTAATTTGTACCCATATATTAATTTCTTTTTGTACCCATAATTTATTTATAATGTACCCATTTTTTTTTTTACAAATGTACCACTTTGTTATATGTAAAATATATCTCTATTTTTTTTTTGTAAGTACCATTTTTTAATGTAAAATCTTTTTTTTTTTTAAATCTAAAATGTACCATTATTTTTTTAATATAAAATGTACCCATTGTTTTCTATATAAAATGCACCCACGTTTTTATGTAAGTGTACCAATATTTTATGATTACAAATTGTATGATTGATTGATTGAAAATCACTGGTTTAACACATGCTTAAGTGTTTACAAGATAGGGATTAGTGAGTGGATTTGTTTGTTTATTTCATCATTACTTACGTATTCGGAGTAATAGAAGTCGTTATTGAGAATCATACCTAATCGTTCCGTTATGAAATTTTATTTCTGATTCTTTATGTGCGACATACCTTGTTTCAAAGTGAGACCCACTTGTTTTTTCCATTCTTCACATGTAAGTAAACACAACACAATAAAACCTCTTTAAAGTTATACAGTTTGAACCAAACTAGTTTTATAATTTTAGGGAGGTTATTACTAAATAGAGGGTGTACTTAAAAAAATTATTTATTGAATTATTTATCCTTGATGAATGTTTATTTCCTAAATAGGATTCTTTGAACGGCAAGTATTTTATTTTTTTGCATATTTTTGTAATCATTGACAGTTATAACTATGTAGATGTGTGCTTCCTCAAGATAAGACAAACAAAAATGATAACTTGTTACAATATGAAGTTTATTCCATTACATACCTAAAATATTATTTATTAACTTATTTATCCTTAATGAATGCCGCTATTCGGAGGTTCGAATCTTTCAATTCAAGAATATACCTGACCCACGATCCCATTATTATGTATTTCCTAAATAGGATTTGTTGGGCCCCAATTATTTTATATTTTTGCATATTTTTGTATTCATTGACAATTATTTATAATTATGTGAAGACGTCTTTCCTTAAGATAGGACCAAAAAAGATTATAACTTATTACAATATAGAGAACTGGTCACGAGACATGAACTTTTTATGACTTCAAAAGAGATTATTCACCATTATAGAGAACGATACTATGACCTTACATATCCATTCCCCATAAACCTATTAAGGGTATGGACATCTTTGTATTTTGTTTTGTTAGAAGCTTTGGCAACCAAATTACAAACAATAATGGTGGATGAAGGATTACAGTACATAGTATTGTCTGGGAGAATAAATGTTGCACGTTACTCAAATAGTTAAATTTAAAACCCTTTTACGCAATCTCCACTGTTCATGTCAAGAGAACAAATATATCTTATAGTTTGACAAAAAAAAAAATATATATATATATATATCTTATAGTAGTGATGATAATGTATTTAGTGGAACATTCAACATCATATCTTAATACATCCTACTTTATTCAATTGGACTGTGGAAAGCGCAAACTAATCGATGAAATTCTATATTGGTGAACAAATATCTAATTAAACACGTTGAACAATTAATCTCTCTTAAATTTTTAATCCTTTTGCATGGTTGGTGAAGAAGTTTTGTTAAAGAGGGGAGACCTTTGGAACTCTTTTGGTTCTCAATTTTCTCGAACCTTTTTTTTATCTCTGGAAAGAATACTTTTCTTCCAGACAAAATGAGAAGGGTCCAACTAAGAGGTGGAATTGCAATTTGTTTTGGTCACCATGAGCTGCATCCAACTTCCGATCCGTCGTCAGCATGTTCAAAATATTACGTGAGATGTGACGGTGATTCCACGTCGTTTGTCAAACCCTAGCGAATTAAATAACACCATTTATCGACTTACCTAATGGAGTTTGCATCGGTGATTGGTATGAGCAGATATGGACAATAATATAGCAAGATTCGATGTCCAGAAATTATTATACTTTTCTGTTAGCAGATTTGACATTAATATAGTAATATTCGATGTCCATAAATTATTAATCTTTTCTATTTGGATCATTGAAATGTGATCAATTTCTATAGGATTATTTAGATTAATTTTGAAATCGATTCTAATTCTTTGTGTGTGTGAGACTCGCAAAACAAGAATGACTATAAGAGCAAGTCCACTCTTCTCAATTGCTCAAGCAGTTGGGTGACTAAATCCCTCAAAACCCCCAAAATCCTTTCCACCCTAGCCCAATGAGTCGAGCTATAGTGGAGGAAAGTAGAGCCTGACTGCTCAATTGGCGCCGGAATAGGGAATTGGATCCTCTCACAAGCACAAGTTCAGGAGCCTGCTGACCAGCGCATGTGGGCCGTTGGATTTTGATCTAACGGTTACAAACAAGAGGTTTCTCTAAAAGTTATAATAATTCTAGCCGTTAAATCAAAATTCAACGGTCCACTTACGCTGTTCAGGAGGCTCCTGAGTTTGTGCTCAGGAGAGGATCCAATTCCCGGGAATAGCCCAACTCAACGCCTAAGTGGAATTGACATCAGCCATGTTTTATGTTTTTATATTTTTGTGCGGGTGTGTGTCAAGCGCGTGTATTTTATGCGCGCGCGAGAGGCGAGTCAGCCAACCGAACATGGGCTTGCGTTGCAAGAACACTCAACCCTCAACAGTTCAATTTGCACAAAGTTTCTATCCTACAGTCCAGTTTTCTAGGAAAAGTAAAAATAAAAAGCAAAATCTAAAAAAATCACTTATTACTTTTGGGCCCGCGCGGCATAATATGGGTTGTTTTGTAATCCAACTGTTCATATTAATTAGGCAACAAATAAATATTAAAAATTATAAAAAAAATTAGAAATTACAAGATCATGACTAGGCCTGGGCAAAAAATACCGAGAATCGAACCGAATCTGGTCGGTTCGGTTTTTTTTTCGGTTCATTCAATATCGGTACAAAATCGGTTCGGTTTGGTGCTTAGTTGGTTCGGTTTCGGTACCAAACCATACCGAATCAATTTTGGGCCAAAAACTGATTTGGGCTTTTTTTTTTTTACAAAAACTAAAAAACGGCCTTCTTCCCTAAAGGCCCAAAATCGAACCGAACCTATACTTGTACCGAACTGAACCTATACTTGGACCGAACCGAACCTATAAGGTTCGGTATTAAATCGGTATAACTATTCATACCGAACCAAACCGTACCAAAATTTTACCACGGGTTCGGTTTCGGTACCACCCCAGTACCGAACCGTGCCCATGCCTAATCATAACATGTGGCACTACGAGATTGTTTAAACATCTAATCGAAAATCTTTTCATAAAAATTATAATTTCGAATAATCACACGTGACATGGCAGAATTGATTAAAAATCTTATTCGAAACTAAACAAACTTGTGTTTTTATTAAATTTTTTTTACAACTAATTTTTTAATATCATGTCAATTGCTTGAACAATTTATTTTACGAAGTAAAAAAGCACTCGGGTAATTACTATAATTGTCTTTGCCAAATTACCTAGGCAATTATTGCATTGGTGAAGTGAAAACTGCTCTAATTAACTTAACCACACAATTTATGTGTCCCAATGATGGTACAGGCACTCTTCTAGAATATTGTCCCAATGAAGCTAGAGAACCAAACCATTTCAGCTTAAGTGGAGTCGAAGAAATCGAACAATACCTGAACTGTTATGGAATATGGAGAAGGCACAATTGTTGTCTAAGGTAAGTAACATCACCATACTTATATAAATTAGGTCAACATTTGGATATGGGTGGGTTCCGCTCACCAACCGAGTTCATCGTTCTGCGAATCCTAGGATTTAAAAAGAAAAAGCATGCTGTAAATACCTGCTGCTTATTAAAGTGTCACATTTTTTTTTTCTTTTTTGTTTCTTATTTGTAAATTGCCAAGAGAACCGATCCCTTTCATGAATTAGTCAGGATAACGCAAACGATGGCAATGGCATCATCTCAATTTAGTATATCTATCTTTTGAGCTTGAGGTAAATATGATGCTTGATCAAGAATCCTGTAAGGATTTATATGAAACGTGTTTATTATCACGTGACGTTTCATTTCTATTATATAATGTTAGTGTAAATTATTTTAGGTATTTTATTACATTATTGAACTGAAGCAGCACAATAATAATAAATTCATTCCATGCAAATTGCTCTTTTATAGTTGACTTTTTAGCCAAAAATGGTCATTGAGATTTGCATAACACATCACTTTGGTCCATGAGATTGAAAATCAATAGAAATGGTCCCTAAGATTGTCCACCATCCATTATTTTGGTCATTCGGTTAAAAACTCTGTTAAGTGTCTCGAAGGTCATGGCCGAAAGTTTGGGCAATTTTCAAAGCTTCGTAACTCAATCGTTTCTTAACCAAATTCGACCCATAATATATCAAAATGAATATAGGAAAGTATAGAACAAGATTATACATATTTGGAAACCCAATGGTTGCCGGAGATAGCAGGAGAATAGCCTGAAAAGTGACTGGTCTGCGAGAAAACTGGAAAACTCGTCGGAAACTGCGTAAACTTTAAATGTTCATAACTTCTTTAATACTCAACGAAATAGAGTGATTCAAAAACTAAAATCATACGTCTCGATGAGATGAAGAGAATGGTACCTTTCTTGATGGCTAAATCACCGTGTTTTAGCCGAAAAATGGCTCAAAACTGGCTGTCTTGGTCTCGAGTTAGCCACTTTCGAGCCATTTTCTGGCCAAACCACAGAGAATTAGCCATCGAGAAAGGTACCATTCTCTTTATCTCGTTAAGAAGTATGATTTTTGTTTTTGAATCACTCAATTTCGTTGAGTATTGAAGAAGTTATGAACGTTTAAAATTTACCCAGTTTCCGGCGAGTTTTCCAGTTTTCCCATGGACAAGTCACTTTTCAGGCTATTTTCTGGCTATCTTTGGCAACCATTGGGCTTCCAAATGGCATAATCTTATTCTACACTTTCTTTTCTTCATTTTGATATATGATGGGTCTAATTTGGTTAAGAAACAATTGAGTTACGAAGCTTTGAAAATTGCCCAAACTTCCGACCAAGAGCTCGAGGACACTTCACAGAATGACCAAAATAATGAATGGTGGACAATCTCAGGGACCAAAGTGATGTATTATGCAAATCTTATGAACCATTTTGACTAAAAAGCCTTTATAGTTTGTCCAATGCCATTCAAGCCTCTTTGTTTCATTTCACAATTCTTGGATTAAGTAACTTGTTTTGCCGGATCAACTAGGGAGAAAAATTTTGGCCTTAAAAACTTTTCAAACACCATAACATATAATAAATAAATAACAACGACCTTATTGTAAACTATGCTCTATCACCAGCTACAAGGACTTCAAAAAGGAGCAATTCACTATTTTTTTTTGCCAGTTCCCCCAGCTCCAACTCCAAGAGAACAATATATCAGTAGACGTACTGGTGTGAAATGCGTTCGCGTTAATTTAAACCATCGAGTATAACATTGTATTGAAGAAAACTACACTTTTTGATAGGAAAGTTTTGGATTTGTAAGGGGCCTATAAGCCAACAAGACTTTCCACTTTACGGTGAAAAACGTTTATCGTACGTACTATTATTCTTACTTTGTAAAGAGGTTTCCACGACTCGAACCTATGACTTTCCGGTTACAAAGGACCAACATTTCTATTGCGCCTGACTCGCCCTCAAAGTTTGGATATGTAAATTATCATTAAGTTTGTTCATATATTTTTCAAAAACAAAACTAAGAGGGAAAAATATTAAACACAATACCTTAAGGGAATTTTTATTAGTACTTAAAAAATCTCATTCTACACTTCTCGTATGTATATTTTTCTTTTTAATTATATAAAGTTTAGAGTACCAAATGAGATTTTTGAAGTGCTAATAACAATTTTCTACCTTAAATATGAGAATAATTACTCTTAGACTATCTCCAACCCTTGGGCTAAAACAGAAAAATTTTAGCCCATAAAATTTAGGTTTTAGCCTAGAAACAGTTTTTCTGCTCCAACATTTCTTGTCTAAAATTTTTAGCCTGAGATTATTAAAGAATAAATTTAGGCTTTTTTTTTTTTTTTAAATTATGTACTCTATCATAATTTAATTTTATGAACATTTTAACCTAAAAATATTTAAATTCCAATAAATATTGAAAAATCACTAAATTGGGGTAAATTTTGAGTTAAATATTTTTTTTTAATTATTTTAGCCATTAGATTTAAATTTGGGCAGTTAGATTTTTTTTATACCATTAGATTTGATTATTTCAATATCAGCCGTTTAATTCAATAAATCTTGGGAGACATGCCCATGTGGGTGAGGTCCCGCTGGTGGTGCCCACACCTTTTTCTAGGCTAAATCTTGAGGAGAATTTGGCTTTTATTTGGCTTTTAGCCCACATATTTAGCATAAGTTAGGTTGGGTTGAGTTTGGGAATGAATAAAACCTAAGAAATAGTATTTAACCCGGGTTTGGCCTTGAGGATCCCTAAAATGAGAAATAAAACAAAACAAAACCAGATAAAGAGTACAGTATAAAGCCAGACTTAAAAGGTCAGGGCCAAGGATCTGCTGTTCTCAATTTCATGTCTTCTTTGTGTCTCTTTATTAATTTTTTGACATGTGTTTCCCTTGATTTTAAAATTAACACCGTTAATTATTATATATAACTAATTGAAAAAAAAAACCACAGAATTACAAAAAAAATAAACATGAACAGTCAAATAAAGTCTGCCTCCTCGTCCTCACCGTCGTCGTCAAAGCCCCTGCTTTCCAGAACCTTTTCCTTCCCTTGCACGACCACCTTCAATGTCTTAAACTTGTCCGCGATTCTTCTCAAACCGCTTCAAATTGCGGCTGAGTGGCGAGATGAGCGGCTGCGATTGGAGGTCAATTTGCTGCCATATAGGATTACACTTGGGCGTGAACTAATTAGGACTCCCCTTTAAACAATGATTTGCTGCCATAGAAGGATTAAACATCAATTTGCAGCCATAGAAGGATTAAAAATCGATTTGCTGCCATTTACCTATTAATACCAAGAGTTGATCGAACTGCGATTTGGGCGTGAACGGCCTGATGGAGGAGAAGAGGCCCGGTAGGATGTGATAAGCGGAGGCCCTGCAGGGGATCTGGGCGTGAACTACGGTTTCTGCAATTCTTTAGTTTTTTTTAAAATATAGTTATATATAAATTGTTGGCGGTGTTAATTTTAAAGTTAAGTGAGGAGACAAATATCAAAAAACTAATAAAAAGACACAGAGCATGAAATTGGGGACGGCAAATCCATGGGCAAAGGTCAGACCCGTGGGAGTGGGAGGCATGTGGGGTCCTGCATGGTGGTCGACACCTTGGTGCCACTTCAAAGGTGGTGGGTGAGCAAACAAATCCCTATATATTGCCAGTTAGCACACCCATCTCTTCTACCCTCATTCCTCCTTCTCCTCCTCTCTCTCTCTCTCTCTTTCTCTCTCTCTCTCCCCTCCAACACCAAATCCAAAAAAATGGGTTCGACCGTAGACACTCAGATGACTCCAACCCAAGCCTCCGACGAAGAAGCAAACCTCTTCGCCATGCAGCTAGCCAGCGCCTCCGTTCTCCCCATGGTGCTCCAGGCAGCCCTTGAGCTCGACCTCCTCGAGATCATGGCGAGAGCAGGGCCTGGCGCTTTCGTTTCTCCGGCGGACTTAGCTTCGCAGCTGCCGACCAAGAACCCTGACGCCCCCGTCATGCTGGACCGCATGCTGCGCCTCCTGGCCAGCTACTCCATCCTCACTTACTCCCTCCGCACGCTTCGCGACGGCAATGTCGAGCGGCTGTACGGCCTCGGCCCCGTCTGCAAGTTCTTGACAAAGAACGAGGATGGTGTTTCCATTGCTCCTCTCTGCCTCATGAATCAGGACAAGGTCCTTATGGAGAGCTGGTAATTACCATTCTTCTTAATTTATCATCCTAATTTGATCGTAAACAAACATTAATAATGGGTTTTAAATAGGTTGATCAGAATAAAATCATAAAAATGTTACTAACTGTGAGTTCGGCCTTGAGTATGTGATTGTTATCTATATTTTTAGGGGGTTATTAAAGAGACTAATTTGTTAAACCAAATTTGTAAATTAAATTATATATTATCAATAACAAATAACAGTAATTAACATTTAAGTAATAATCCAATCATCACAACTATATCATTTAATTTACAACATTTAGTTTAAAAATTTAATCTTTCTAGTATTACCCTTATTAGTAGAGTAGAATGATGTTATGGAAACTATCTATTTAATACATATTTTATCAGAGAAATGCTAAGAGGACTCACTCAAAGTGACATTTTCCATGAACTCTCTGCCACTTTACAGTTTAACGTTAATTTTTCTGTCAGCATTATAAAAATATTTTGTCAAAAATATAAGGTGGCAGAAAATCCAATGAGAGTCGCCTTAACATTTCTCATTTTACAAACTATATAATGTGTTTATTGATATTTTGATTAACATGTTTATTTTTATTGGTGACACATCAAATCAATTACAAATTTTGTCTAAAAAGTTTATCTACCCAATATTATCCTTTCTACTAAGAGATATAACACGGAGATTCTATCAAAGTGAGACTTTCTATAAACTCTCTACCATCTCAATTTCCATTCATTTTTTCGTACCAATATTATAAAATTTGTGCCAAAAACGTAAGTTGTCAGATAGTCCGTAGAGAGTCTCCTTAACATTTCTTTTTAGGAAATGCTAAAAAGACTCTTCATAGATTATTCGCCCTCTCATATTTTTGACATATTTTTTATATCAATATTATAAAATATTATATCAAAAAATAATATGACAAAGATTCTGTAAGTAATTCCACGGTTAAAACAGTCTACTTAACCTTTCTCTTTCTCTACTATTTTCTTCTTTGTTCATATTACTTTTGCTCGATTTGAAGAGAATTTTCAATGTGACCGGTACACGAGGTGATATATTACGTATCATTATACAAATAGTGGAATATGTGTGTTAAAAAGTTAATAACCTAAAAAGTAAAATTTTCCTCAACTTACATAAAAACACGTGGTGTACTATCAGTGTTCCTGTCACAATTAAAAGTTTCTTCCCGATTTGGTCGTTGGGGACGAAAGATTTTTCAGTGTGATCGGCACACGAGATAGTACATCGTGTGTCACTATACAAATGATGTGATATATGTGTTAAAAAGTTAATAATATAAAAAATAAAAATTTTCACCATTTATATAAAAATACGTGATGTATCACTCGTGTTTCTGTCATAATAAAAAATTTCACAAGACTGGATATTGATCATTCTTGTCACAGTTTTCGAAAGATTCTTCTGTGAAGCCGTTTAATTTGACTTGCTGTTGCTCATTATTTTATTATTAATTTAAGTTTTGAAATTTATATTTATTTTTTAGACACGATTTAAAATTTAAATGCATCTAATAAAATGGTGAGTATTATTATCGGTGCTATTCAACCTTAACATTTTAGAATATTAATTTGTCCAATCTTAATGAAAGGCAGACTCGAGAGGACGATGCCAAACTTGTGGACTTGTTTAGAGTGATTGGGATATAAAACAGACGGCATATTTTTGTTTCTTTCTTTGATCTTCAGGTAAGATTAATAAATGGACGACAGACGCGTCGTACTCGAACAAGATACGAACAAAGGTTTGATGATGACCGGGCCACCTGTTTTAGGATTTGCCACTTACCAAATTAGGGGTGGACCATCACTTCACCAACGATACCATAGTGTTTCAATGTCAAACGTTTCTTTTTTATTAATCTTTGAGGCGTTTGATAAAAAAGTCTCGTTATTCAATTTCAGTGATTAAATATTTATTTATTTTAAAATTTTAATTAAACATTTTTTTTACAAGTTTATCAGAAGTACGTTTGATTACCTATAATATATGTATATTTATTTTTATGGTACATTTATATTTTTGGTATATTTTGTTGATTAGTATATTTAGAATCTAAACATAAAAAATCGGTATGTTTATTTTCAAAATTTACTAAAAGTTTTAAATATATTATTTTATAACTTACTAAAATTTTAACAAATTAATGAAGTTTTTTTTTTTCTAAAATTATTAATGACTTTTTTAAAAAGAAGAAGTGGCTAATTAAATATAATAACAAAAATAAAAGGTTTCTCTTTTTGTAGTGACATTGAGAAATTAGTTAAATTAATAATTCTAATAAAACTACAAATTTAAAATTCTTAAATTGTAGGAAATTAGTTGTCAGCTAGTTTAAGTAGATATATATTAAAAAATTAAAAAATGCTTAGTTGGCAATTGACCAAAACATCTTAATTGAATTTTGTAAAGGAACATATGTTTAATTTAAACAAGTTACAAAAAAAATGTAGGATATTCTAATTACATCTTAACATTTTTCCTTTGTATGACTCCATTGTTTAACACTTTAATTATTCTATTATTTCATAAAACTCGAATGTGAGTTAGGTCAATTTGCTAGAGGTGATTTAAATCCCCTCCTCTATCATTTTCATAAGAACGTCGGAATAAAACTGTATACTCGAATATAAAAGGATACTGCTTTGCTAAATAACGTAATCCACATCAATACAATAATTATGTCAACAATTCCTTGTTATTTGATGCTTGTGAGTTATGCGGGCATTGAAACACGTGGTAGGTGGCTTGGCCTAGGTCACATATGAGCCATGCCCATATGACTGATCAAACGACGTGTTGTTTCGTTATTTTACACATACTATATGCTTTTGGTTGTGAGAGTGACATGTATGCTTGTTTTGGGTTTGTGCAGGTACCACTTGAAAGATGCAGTTCTTGAAGGAGGAATTCCATTCAACAAGGCCTATGGAATGACTGCTTTTGAGTACCATGGCACTGACCCTAGATTCAACAAGGTCTTCAACAGGGGAATGGCTGGCCACTCTACCATTACCATGAAAAAACTTCTAGAGACCTACAAGGGCTTTGAGGGCCTTACATCCGTCGTAGATGTTGGCGGTGGCACTGGCGCTGTTATTAACATGATCGTTTCTAAGTACCCCTCGATTAAGGGTATTAACTTCGACCTGCCTCATGTCATAGAAGATGCTCCCCAATATCCTGGTATATTCTTCATTTTTGATAATGCTTGTAGTTCAATTACTTAAAAGCATTCACCTTTACCTCGATCTTTCTCAAGTGCGATTTCTCCTCCTCTAATATTGATTATGTTTGTACTATTTATCATTTTTCCTAATGAATATGAGATCTATGGATGTTGGATGTAGGTGTGGAGCATGTTGGAGGAGACATGTTTGTAAGTGTTCCAAAGGGAGATGCAATTTTCATGAAGGTTAGTTATTATTTATCAAAAAGACAGTCGATGACTATTTTGTAGTGACTAATATCAATTTCTTATAAGAGCTTAGTTGCATAATAATTTGGAACTACTCTCAAATCATGTATGCAATCTTACAGTTTATATGTCACGACTGGAGTGACGATCATTGCTTGAAATTTTTGAAGAACTGTTATACCGCGCTCCCTGACAATGGGAAGGTGATTCTTGCTGAGTGCATTCTTCCAGTAGCTCCAGACAGCAGCCTTGCCACCAAGGGAGTTGTCCATGTTGACGTGATCATGTTAGCTCACAACCCCGGAGGAAAAGAGCGGACGGAGAAGGAGTTTGAGGCCTTGGCTAAGGGATCTGGATTCAAAGGCTTCCGCGTCATCTGCTCCGCCTTCAACACCTATGTCATTGAGTTTCTTAAGAAGATTTGAGTATAACTTTGGCAGTGGTATGCTGCCGTCTGCATTCATATTGCTTTTATTTTGATATGGTGGTCGCATATTTTTCACCATAACTAGGTTTATATGTTACAAAAAACAAAAAAAGGTAATAAGAAAGTGATTTTATGTTCGTTGTATGTTATAAATTTGGATTCATACGCTTGCAATGGGGTGTAAAACATGAAAAAACCTGGTGTACGACGGACAGAGCATGTGTCTGTGCTGCCATAAAGAAAAAATAAAGACCTATCCTCTGTGAGAGTTTTTTGTGGGCGTATCAGAGCATCGTCTTGTGGGCAGATGAATGAAGCTACTGTGAGCCTCGCTCTAACAGTGTTGGTAACGGCTCGACGCTAAATCCCATTACTTAGAGCATGCACCAACCAATAATTTTGATTTTACAATTACATGTACAAATTGACAATTTGAGATTCTCTCTATGCACAATGTTTTTTCTTTGTGAAAGAACTTGCGTTTTGAGAAAATCTCAATCACAATCAATATTATTTATAGAAAACTAGATTTTAATCCCTAAATAAGATGAAATTTAGAAAAATGTCTTATACAAGATTAAAAATTGATTTTAGTCCCTAGACTCTATTTAATGCCACCATATGTATTCAATGTCTTTTTTTATTTATTTATGATTTTATGAATTTAAATTTTAGGAAAATATTATAAATTTTAATTCTCATTATGGTAAGCATCTTATATAAGAAAATATTTTTGTAGATATTTTTCGGTACACTTGTGTTTTTACATATTTTCTTATCGGTCACTAATTCATTACAATATATTTAGGTACAAACATTTCGGTACATTAGGTTAGTATAATATGTTTAGGTACACTAGTTTAGTATACTATATTTAGGTATCGACATTTCGGTACACTAGTTTATTATCATATAGTTAGGTACGGATTTTTTTGGTACACTTATGGTTTTACATATTTTCTTATGTGGCACTAATTCACTACAATATATTTAGGTACCGACATTTCGGTACACTAATTTAGTAAAATATATTATGATACGGACATTTAGGTACACTAATTAGAGAAATTTAAATAAAATTAATGAATTAGAATGTGTAAAATAATAAATTTAAAATTTAATGTAATAAAATTAAATAAGTTATCTATTAAATATAAAAATAAAATAGGAAACTTCATTCTAATCCTTGGCAAAGATGACTTTTAGATTAAAACCATGAGTAAGATCAAAATATAATTTTAGTCCCTTGATACATTAATAACCTCATTTATTAATTAGATTTTCATTTTTTAATTATTTATCTTTTTCTTCATAATTTTAATGTATTAATTTTATGTCATTATAATTATAATTTTCATTTCATTTATCGTAATATATTTTGTTGTAAACATTTAGATAAACTAATTTTTGTTATACAATATATTTCGATGTACTTTGTCTTCTTCATTTATGTAACATCCCACATCGCCTAGGAGAGTGATCCTTAAATGTATATTCTCATCCCCACCTAGCACGAGGCCTTTTGGGAGCTCACTGACTTTGGGTTCCGTAGGAACTCCGAAGTTAAGCGAGAAGGGGGCTAGAGCACTCCCATGATGGGTGACCCACTGGGAAGTTGCTCATGAGTTCCCAGAAACAAAACCGTGAGGGAATGGTAAGCCCAAAGCGGACAATATCGTGCTACGGTGGTGGAGCGGGCTCGGGAAGTGATCCGCCCTGGGCCGGGATGTGACAATTGGTATCAGAGCCAATCCCTGACCGGAAGTGTGCCAACGAGGACGTCAGGCCCCTAAGGGGGGTGGATTGTAACAACCCACATCGCCCAGGGGAGTGATCCTTAAATGTATATTCTCATCCCCACCTAGCACAAGGCCTTTTGGGAGCTCACTGGCTTCGGGTTCCGTAGGAACTCCGAAGTTAAGCGAGAAGGGGGCTAGAGAACTCCCATGATGGGTGACCCACTGGGAAGTTGCTCGTGAGTTCCCAGAAACAAAACCGTGAGGGAATGGTAAGCCCAAAGCGGACAATATCGTGCTACGATGGTGGAGCGGGCCTGGGAAGTGATCCGCCCCGGGCCGGGATGTGACAATTTAGGTACATTAAATTCATTATAATATATTTCGGTGCATACATTTTGGTACACACATTTCGGTACATACATTTTAATACAAATATTTAGGTACATTAATTCAATATAATACATTTCAGTACATACATTTCGGTACTGACATTTCGATGCATACATTTCGGTACACATATTTAGATACACTAATTTAATAGAATACATTGCAGTGCATATATTTCAGTACATACATTTCGGTACTAACGTTTAAAAACATTAGTTCAATATAATACATTTCGGTACATACATTTAGGTATATTAATTGAATCTTTCAAGTTTGAAGAATGTTAAATAAAATTAATAAATTAAAAAAAAAACTTTATTTTGGTAAAAAAATAAATTAAATTTGTATATTAATAAATTTAATTATTTAATGGGAGACATTAAATAAAATGCACGTTAATTATTTTGAATTAAGGACACATCAAGGGACTATAATCAATATGTAATATAGCACCAGGTTTATTTTAAATTTCAATCTTCTTAAAGGATTAAAGTTAAAAAACCCCAAAATAAAAATATAATATGAATTTGAATTAAGTACACATTAAGGGACTAAAATCAATATTCAATCTAACACCAGGTTTTTATTAAATTTTAATCTTCTTGAAGGATTAAAGTTCAAAAACCTCTAATATTTAACTTTGATCTCATTTATGGGAATGGTTGATATTCGTGTAAAGAATCACTTTTTTTTTACGGTTTCAATTTTAAGGTATAATATGATCATTATTATGTGGATTTGCTTAAAGAATCGACTCGATGACAAAATCTCATTTCTTCAATTTTCTTTACCTTTGATTGAACTTATCACTATGGTTGATTGTTTTAGGGTGTCTATCAACCATTGGATATTCGAGTTTGTACACACAATTTGATACTTATAACCTAAAATCAACGCTCTAGCGTAATTTTTTACCGAAGTAATCAACTCTGTCAACGGATAGATTTAAAGTTAATTAATAAAATTGATAGCAAGTGAGATTTCTTCAAAACATTCCACCTTTAAAGAACAATAGACATCGTACATGGAATTTTTTACCTCATGTTTTAACGTTAATTTTCGTGCCAACATTATAAAATATTGTGTAATAAACATGAGGTTGCAGAGAGTCTATAGAGAATCCTACTTTTGAGAGAGTCTCCTTAACATTTCGCTTACAATAATTAAGGAGATGGGGGTTTCGAACCTGGCATGCATATAGATAAAAATCTAACTCTATTCACTAAGATATTAGACCACATGCTTGTGCACCTACTTAATACTTCATGGAGTTTGTATTTCAATTTTCAACAAACTGGTTGTTTCATACTGTTTTGAGTAATTTGAGCAAACATTAATATATAGTAATATTCGATGTCTAGTAATGTTCAACACTTTTGTTTGGATCATTGAAATGTGAGTTTTCATAGGTGTGGCTAGGGTTAATTTTGAAACTGATTCTAATTGTTCATGCGTATGAGATTCACAAAATAAAAAAGGCAAGAGAAATGATATAGGGGTTATTTTAAAAGTGAGACTCTTTATGGACTCTCGGTCACCTCATGTTTTTTGCATAACATTTTATAATGTTGACATAAAAATTGACGTTAAACTGTAAGTTAACAAAAAGTCTCACTTTAAAAGAGTCTTCTTAGCATTTCTCAAACCGCAACAATCAACTCACCTACACAACTTGTATGTGAGAATGATGGTCCAAGCACTCTTCTACAATATTGTCCCAATTAGCATGAGAACCAAACTTGTTCAGTTTAAGCGGAGTCGAAGAAATCAATACAGTACCTGAATTATTTGGAGAAGGTCTTGTCTAAGGTCTAAGTTACGCCACCATATTTATGTAAATTAGGTTAACATTCGGATATGGACAGGTTCCACTCACCAATTGATTTGATCTTTCAGGGAATCTTAGGTAAAAAAATGCATACCTGTTCCTTATTAAATAGTGACATCTTTTTTTATGGATGAGAAATTTTATTTGAAGCCTATATAATTTTTTACGGCACGGAACATACTCTTTAGATCTGTATTATTTTTAATTAAATTATTAATATCTTTTTAAATCGTAATTTACTATCTAAACTATCCTTACAAACTCAATTCAACATGCAAGTTTATCTTTACAATCATTGTTTTTCACATTAGAAAATACCCAGACCAGTTTGGTGAAGATCCATGTTAATTAAATCCATTAATCTAATTCAACATAGTTGCCATGAGACTACAAGAGTCACACCAAATTAACCAAACCCTAGCTAGTTTTATAAATGCATGCGTATTTTGTAGGTCAACTTGTAGTACTAGGAATAACAGCTCGCAAGTCATACACGGAAGTTAGAAATTGAGAAATGTAATCTCTTTCAGAATATATAAATAAATTAGTAATAAGATTGCATCATTAATTGTCAACACTCAACAGTATACAAACAAAATGGAACGAAGTGCAATAATTATTATGCTCTCACATGTTTATAGCTACACAACAAGACTAGCTACTAATTAGGTATGAGTAACATCTGAACATGTTAATTAAAGAAATAAACCTTCATTACTTAATTAAAAGGGATAACTAAAAGTGAAATAGCTGGTAGCCAAAAATTTAGAAAAAGCTATGTACGCGTGGATTTGCTAGGTTGATGTAGTAAATGGTTGGACCGATACGCTTGATCCCCTTGAGCCAAAGAGTTGGATAACCCCTTTTTGTCCGAGAAACACTACTCATACAATAAGTAGGGTTTTGATATCATATATAAGAGGTAGCAGTACTAGTGAAAACCTGTGCCATCTCTCTTCCCTCCTCCTCTTCTTCTGTATTGCCGTTGATCTTGATCAGCCGCTGTTTGTTGTTTTGACAACAGTAGTAGCAGAAGTACAAGTAGGTTTCTTGGAGGTGACAAGTAATGTTGGAGATGATGACGGTGGTAGTAGGGTTGGTGGATGGTGGTGGTGGTAGTATGATGAAGACGGTGATAAAAGTTGGAGGATCCAAAACTTTAAAATTACCGCTCATCCGCCAAAAAAACTTGTTTTTCTCTATGGGAGCGTCTCATGATTTTTTCCACGATAGAACATAAGAGAAGGATTACGTAATGATTAGGGCTTTGATTATTGAGAATGAGTTTATTGATATTTTTTTATTATTAATTTTATTTTATACTTGATGGTAATTATGTAATATGATAATAAACATATTTCATGTTTAAAGTTAAGGTGAGTATAGAGAAGTTATACGAGTTCATACTAAATTTTCCTTCATAGATCTATTAGCCAGGATGACACATACCATGACAATGACATCATCTCAATTAGTATATGCTATCTACCTTATTGAGCTTGACGAAAATATATGGTTCTTTATATACTATCTACCTTTTTGAGCTTTACGAAAATATATGATGCTTGATAAGAACTTACATAAACGTATTTATCATGACATTTTATTTTAGTTATATAATGTTCTGTGTAAATTTTTGAAGATGTTTTGCATTATTGAATTGAAATATCACAATAACGATAAATACGTTCAACACAAATTACTCTTTTATAAATATCACGTGTATTTGTCCAATGCCATTCCTGCCTCTTTGTTTCATTTCACAATTGCTTGAATTACATAACTTGTTTTGCCGGATCAATAACTATGGACAAAAAGTTAGAACTTAAATCTTTTCAAACACCAGAAATTAAGAGAAATAAATAAAGAAGGAAGACCATATTGTAAATTATGCTCTATCACCAGCTACAAGGACTTCAGAGGAGCAATTCGCTATTTTTTTTCTAATTCTCCCTTGTCATGTTGGATTGAAGAGTTTTACTTCTTCTTGTATTTCTTCTTACTTTACTAGGTAATCCTTATGCTCGAAGTGATGTATACAGATCCAACCTAACACGCCAAATCCAACCGAACAATAATATATCATAGTCGAATGATGTGAAATGCTTTCGCGTTACTTATAACCCATTGAGTATGACATGTATTGAAGAAAGAGGTGTTAGTTGATCTTCTTCTTGAACTTGTAAGGAGCTGTCAATTTTTTATTGCCAATTACTTCCTTATACTTTTTGAATTGGCCAATTTACCCCCTAAGTTTTAACTTTAGCCAATTACCCCATGAACTTTTATAATTGAAAATTTTCTCCTAAATTTTAAAATTCAACCAAAAAGTGTGCGGAGTGAACTAGCGGAAGAGAAGAAGAAGAAAAAAACAATTATTCTGTCTACATTAGGGATAAAAATATCTTTTTGCAATTATAAAATTAAAGTTCAGAGGAAAAATTGGTCAATTATAAAAGTTTAGGAGTAATTGGCTAAATTTAGTTTATAAAGAAATTGACAGCTTCATACAAATTCGAGAGAAAAATCAACAAATATCTCTCGAAGCAAAACTGCACTTTTTGATAAGAAAGTTTGGATTTGTAAGTTATCATTAAATTTGTTCATATTTCTTTAAAAAATTAGTCTAAAAATTAAGAGTAATACTAGATAGACTAAATTTGTAAACTAAATGATGTGTTACTTGTTAATGTAGAGAGAGATTGAGAAATGACTAAGGTTTCAAGAACTAGAGAGACAGAGAGAGAGAGAGAGAGAGAGAGAGAGAGAGAAGAGGTTTTAGAGAGATGAATTGCATAATCTATTGTATTGTTTTCTTACTCAAGAAGTTATTACAATGATGTATATATAGAGAGCAAAGTCTCTAACTAACTAACTAACTAAGGTTTACAATATTATATTCTAACATCCCCCCTCAAACTCAAGATTGGGGCACCCAATTATGAGGTTAAAGCAGTCAAATTGACAAAGAATATTAGTGCAGTATTCCTTACAATTGGAAAGTGAGGTTGCTGCTGCACAAAAGTCTCTGCATTAAGAAAACCCTCCTGGCATCTTGAGCTTGTATATTATTGCTATATCATGTGTACCATAGTAGCCAAATCAACATAGACCTGGTGCCGCCACCCTTATCACAAATGCCCATATGATATCCTACTTGAATATAAAATATACCTCCAACATTGCATAAGCGAAATACATAAGATCCTCTGAACTCATGTACAGTAATTTGAATAGATTTCTCCCATATGGCCAAAACAACAAGTTGAACCAAAAACGAGTCTAAAAATAGTCATGCATTGTACTTTCCCTGTGACAGGTCTGCAAGAACCTGAGCAAACTGATGTAACAGATGGAACCTAGTCGAAAAATGCAGTATAGATAGTCCTTGCACTTCTAGTAAATGGGTTGATTCACAAGATGTTGGTAATTTAGCTGATCCACTAGTTTGTGAACTTTCTGCACCAACAGAACTTGCTGGCTGCTCCTCGATTTTCATTATAATTGTTTTATCACGATCATTCTACTTTGAAGCACTGATAGAAGCTCATGTTGGGGAATTAAGTGGCAGGGAAGATTCAAGGTAATGAGAGAAAGAATTGACCATAACAGAGTCCGTCTTAATTGACTCCATTGAATTAGAAACTCGAAGCTAATCCTGCAAGTTTGGATCTTGTGTAATAGATGAATTGGTAGTTTGAGCAGAACAAAGGGCAGCAAGATGATCCTTATGTGAACAAATTTGACATGTAGTAATTTCAGGTGGCAGAGAACTAGGATAGGGAGATTGAGGTGAGCCAAGTCCAGGTGAAAATTGAGGAAAATACTTGTACGTATTAAACCTTCAACCATTATGGTAATGGAATCGACCTTTACCACATCGCACAACATTAGACAAGTGAGATGGCATAAAAGATGGCATTGCATATGATTGGTTTTGTCCAGTGAAACTGGTAAGCATAACAGTCATTGAAGGTGCAGATGAATAGGTAATATTTATGTACAAGCAAGTGACAGCACTATGGTTCCTTCTATTACAGATTTGACATGGCTCAGGTGAATCAGTGATTCTGTAAATACAATTAGCTGCACTATGACCTTGTTGAGCACACAATTGGCAAGTGATTGTACAATAAGAAGCTCTGTTGCTAAATTATGAAGTGAAATCATTTACAACACGTTTAGTATTAGAATACCTTTGGCCTTGATTATACTGAAACTTGCATGTGCCCTTTGATTTTGAATAAAAGGATTGAGTGTGTCCATTGCCTCCATTGCATCCAATACTGGCATAGAAACTAGAATGACCATTGCCTTGAAAACCCAAATTTTGTGTAGAGCCATTTGATGCAGATGATCCATGACCATAATTTGCAGTTACTGAGTCTTTGCAACCCTGTCTTCGATCATGTGCCACCATATAGCAAACATAAGGGGTGTCACAGAAGCACAATCCACAATGGCTTCCTCAGCGAGCAATTGTGCACGAAAGTCCTTGAGTGAAATGACACTCTCACGCCCCCAGATTACACACTTGAATGTGTTGTATTTTGCAGGTAGTCCATTCAATGCAATGATCACAAAGTCTTCATCATCAAATGTGACACTAAGAACAGAAAGTACATCCCTTGCTTCTTTAAGCCTTCAAAGATATTGGGAAACTGAATCTGAACCTTTCTTCATGTTGTAAAGATCACTATGTAACTTGATTATACTACTTTTTGTACTTGGTAAGAAAAAGTGGTTTTGAAGACGAACCCACATCTCTTAAGAACTCTCGCTACCAATTACACAGGAAATAGCGGATGAAGAGAGAGTTGCAGTAAGTAGCAACATCAAAGCATAATCATACGATTTCCATGTTTTAAACTCATCTGATTCATGGCTAGCAAATGGCCCATTTGTGAGTACAAAATATACAGAGGTTGTTGTAGACTGAGGAGGACACAAATTTGATCCGTCAACGAATCCCATAATGCCATGGCCGTCAAGCATCAACTGTAACAGAAAGTGCCATTGAAGGTAGTTGGTTTGATCCAACTTGATAGAAACGGATGTAGATACCGAAGAAATCAAGCCAGCAATTGGTGATTGTAAAATTAGTAACTGATTTACAGCGACCATGTTGAGAAATTTCAGAAAATTTAACTAAGGCAAAAGATCAAACACCTGGTGTGCCAAACTTTGTTGAATGTAGAATGCAAAAACGGGCAATCGGAGATGCCCAGAAAAACAGAGAAGACACAACCAATACATGTTGGTCAGTCATAAACTTAAACAAGATCCCTAAAAATTATGGGCATCGAGAAGAAAGAGATTTGCCGGATGATGAGCGCTGGAACAGTAGCAACAGCAGTCAGAACTTGGACACATGAAGGTACTGGAAGAAACTTACAAGCCTCAAATAAATGCCAATTTGAGGAAATCACAAAGGAAAAATCCCAGAGAAATCATAGATAGCGGAAGCAAAGAACAAAGGATTGAAGAAATTTTGTGATTAAGCTTCTTTGGCTCTTAATACCATGTTAATGTAGAGAGAGATTGAGAAATGACTAAGGTTTCAAGAACTAGAGAGAGAGAAGAGGTTTTAGAGAGATGAATTGCAGAATCTGTTGTATTGTTTTCTTACTCAAGAAGTTATTACAATGATGTATATACAGAGAGCAAAGTCTCTAACTACCTAACGAACTAAGGTTTAAAATATTATATTCTAACATTACTAATAAAAAAATAAACACGTTAGGGGTAATGCTATGGAGACTAAATTTGTAGACAAACTTTTGTAAACTAAATTACTCAAGCATTGGTAAACGTGCTCATTCCTATTGGTGATACATCATTTAGTTTGTAAATTTTCTTTACAAATTTAGTCTCCCTAGCATTACCCGCACGTTAATTAACACTTAAATGATAATTCAATCATCAACTTCTATGTCATTTAATTTACCAAATTTAATTTGAATATTTAGTCTCCCTAACATTACCCAAAAATTAAGGGTTTTAATCACAAATGGTCCCTGACATTAATCAAACACATCATTTTGGTCCCTGACATTGAAAATCAATAGAAATGATCCCTGAGATTGTCCACCATCCATCATTTTGGTCATTCCGTTAAAAACTCCGTTAAGTGTCCCAGAGCTCTTGGCTGGAAGTTTGGGCAATTTTCAAAGCTTCGTAACTCAATCATTTCTTAACCAAAATGAAGTGGTACCAGCTTTCCACTCATTTTGGTTATGTGGCAATCCTAAAATAGGTGAGCAGTCGTCACCAATCCATTGTCAGGGACCATTTGTGATTAAAACCCTTCTTTCTTTGATCTTCAGGTAGAATAATAAATAGACAACATATGCGTCGTACTCGAACAAGATACGTAACAATGGATTGGTGATGATTGATCACCTATTTTAGGATTGCCACATAACCAAAATGAGTGGAAAGCTGGTACCACTTCACCAACCACACCAGTGTTTCATTGTGAAAAAGTTTCTTCCTTATAATATTTTTTGAATGTTCTAAAAATTCTCATTGGCTCAAATGCGGCTTGGCGCTAAGTGGTTAGTCACCATCCTCAATTAATCTCAAAGAGTTTGAAAATTAAGAAATTGCATTTAGACCTGTCAATGAACTCGTCTAGCCCACCTAGACGCTCACCTAACTAGTGTTTAACGCTTTTTAGAACTTTAACTCTATGTTTTAACTATTCTATTATTCCATAAGGCGCCGATGTGAGTTACGTAAATTTGCTAGAGGCGAAATTTAAATCCCTTCCTCCATCAATTTCATAAAAACGCCGGAAATGAAATTATAGTGTAAGAGAGGAAACTACTTTGCTAAATGACATAATCCACATTAATAAAATAATTATTTTAACAAGCCCATAGCATTTGGAAAGGGATTCTCTCCGGATCCTTTCTTCCTAATCCACCAAATCAGGGAATCTGTGCCTTTGAAAATTGATCAAACGGCTACAAACAGGGGCCCACTTTAAAAGTTATAATAACTTCAGCTGTTGGATCAATTTTCAACGGCACAGATTCCCTGATTTGGTGGATTAGAAGGAAGGGATCCAGAAAGAATCCCTTTCCATAGCATTTGATGCTAGTGAGTTAAGCGGGTCACATATGAGCCATGACCATATGACTGTTCAAAGGACGTGTCGTTCATCATTTTACACATAGTGTATGCTTCGGTTGTGAGACTGACATGTATGCTTGTTTTGGGTTTGTGCATGTACCACTCGAAAGATGCAGTTCTTGAAAGAGGAATTTTATTCAACAAGGCCTATGGAATGACTGCTTTCGAGTACCATGGTACTAACCCTAGATTCAACAAGGTCTTCAACCGGGGAATGGCTTACCACTACCCTTACCATGAAGAAACTTCTTGAGATCTCCAAAGGCTTTGAGGGCCTCACATCCATTGTTGATGTTGGCAGTGGCACCCGCGCTGTCGTTAACATGATCATTTCTAAGTACCCCTCAATTAAGGGTATTAATTTCGACTTGCCTCATACCATAGAAGATGCTTCCCAATATTCTGGTATGTTCTTCAATTCTGATAATGTTTGTAGTACAATTACTTAAAAAGCATTCACCTTTACCTCGATCTTTCTCAAGTTCGATTTCTCCTCCTCTAATATTGCGTATGTTTGTACTATTTATCCTTTTTTCCTGATGAATATGAGGTCTATGGATGTTTGATATAGGTGTGGAGCATGTTGGAGGAAATATGTTTGTAAGTGTACCAAAGGGAGATGCAATTTTCATGAAGGTGAGTTATTATTTATCAAAAAGAGAGTAGATGGCTATTTTGTAGTAATATCAGTTTCTTGAACAAAGTTGAGGTTCAACCATAAAATTAATTAGCAATATAGGAAGTAGCCTAACCTCTTCTAAGCCCGTGTAATGTCTGTTCTCCCATTAATGTGAGATTCATTCTCAACACACCACATTAATGTGAGACTCATTCTTAACACACTCCCTCACGTGTGGCGAATTTTCAAGCCTAACAAATGGACAACACATCGAGGTGAAGTGGGCCGCGTGTGGCTGTTAGGCTTCAGCCGTGGGACAACCTGCTTTGATAACATGAAGAAAGTTAAGGTTCTACCATAAAACCAATTGGCAATATAGGGAGTAGCCCGACCTCTTATAAGCCCGTGTAAAGTCCCTCCTCCCATCAATGTGGGACTCATTCTCAACACCTTTTTTTTTTTTTTTACTGGAAAACCTCGGCGGCACGAGGTAAATATATTGATAAGAAAAAATAAGTTACACCTAGTCAGGGGGGACATAAACCTTACCCTTCAAAGAATAAGAAAAACGAAATACAAAGAATGGGGCGTATACCTTACCCCTTTTGAAAAAGGAAAATACAGGAAAAAGAGGGGGGCATAGACCGTACCCCTTTTGAAAAAGAAAATACAAGGAAAAGATTGGGTGGACATATGCCCAAACCCTTCTATAAACCTTAAAAGGTAAGAACCTGCAAGACAAGCTGCAAAACGAAAAAGAAAATCCAAAAAGATTAGGCAAAAAAGGAATTCACACATCAAGAAGGAGAGACAAACCTATAGGCTGGCATACCCAAGAAATCTGAGTGCAGAAGAGGAAGAATCTCTATAGAGAGAGCGGAATGCCAAACAAGTAAAGATGAGAGAAGCCCTAAATTGGCTAATTTGTCAGCAACAACATTCCCTTCTAGAAATGTATGAGAGCAACTGAAAACCATGTTCTGCAATTGGAGAATACAATTGTTCCAGTGTGTCTGGAGCGACTAAGGGGGAGAGAAAGATCCAAAAGTAAAACAGGATATTACACTAGAAGTCACTTTCAAGCCATAAATTTTGCCAACCCTGCTCGTGAGCCAATTCGACAGCAAGGATGACAGCATGGAGCTCCGCATAAAAAGAAGTACGAAGGCCCAAGCTTAGAGAGAAAGCAACAAGAAAATAACCCGCAGAATCTCGGAAAACCCCACCACAAGCCACATGACCCGGATTACCTTTATCAAGGCCATCAATATTCACTTTGACCCAAGAAAAATGAGGAGGATGCCAAAGAACAGGAACAATAGAAGGAGCTTTACAAGACTTAGCCGAGATTCCAAGAAACACTAAAAGTTACCTATCCAAGATGCCTCGTACATGACCAGGGGTGAAAGCTCCAACCTGCCTAATCCAGGCCGAGGTGGAACGACAAAGGCGTGAGAAGGAAGGGGGTTTGCTTTCAAACTTCACTTTATTACGCATCTTCCAAATAGCCATTAGTAAGAAAAACCCTGAAGCTAGCCAGACATTGCGAAGTTGTGGAGAAAACCGCTTTGACGCAAAAACAAACCATAAATCAGAGAAGGAGCCCGTAGGTGGAATAATAGTGCCAAATTGGGTAGCTAGCCAACACCAAGCACATTGTGCAAATTCACAACTAGAAAATAAGTGGTCAATAGATTTAGAATTCTTGTAACATAGTTGGCATATTGGAACCAGCAGGATGCCCCGTCGTTGAAGTTGATCCTCCGTTGGGAGCTTGTTGAAAAGAATCTTCCAAACTAAAATAGAGTAGCGAGGTGGGATGAAAGGACGCCAGATAGTGGAAGCCCAACTCTTAACAGGAAACCGATGACGAACAATTTCATAGCCATCGAAAAACGAAAAGCCTCGAGATGTGGAGGCTTCCCAAATTAAAATGTCCTTGTCCTCATCAATTGGAAGAGGCATTTCTAAAATCTCTTTAGCTAGGTCTGGAAAAGTAGAAGAAAAAATAGATTCTCAACACTTGTAAGAGCTTAGTTTCTTAATATATTTGAAACTAATATCAAATTGCGTATGCAATCTCACATTGGATATGTCACAAATTGTGACGAGCATTGTTTGAAATTTTGAGAAACTGCTATACCGCGCTCCCTGACAATTGGAAGGTGATTCTTGCTGAATGTGCATTCTTCCAGTAGCTCCGGACAGCAGCCTTGCCATCGAGGGAGTTGTCCATATCGACGTGATCATGTTAGCTCACAACCCCGGCGGAAAAGAGAGGACGAAAAAGGAGTTTGAGGCCTTGGCTAATTGGTCTGGATTCCAAGGCTTCCGAGTCATCCGCTCGGCTTTCAACACCTGTCATTGAGTTTCTTAAGAAGAATTGAGTATAACTTTGCCAGTGGTATGCTGCCATCTGCATCCGTATTGTTTGGTTTCTGATATGGTGATCGTATCTGGATTTTTCACCATAGGTATATTTTCATATTTACGAAAAAATAGTTATGATAAAGTGATTTTATGTTGCTTGTGTCATAAATTTGGATTCATACCCATCCAATGGGGTCTAAAACATGAGAAAATCTGGTGTACTACAGACTGATCACGTGTAAGTGCTGCCACGAACACAAAATCAGGACCTTATGTATTTCTCATACCCCAAGCTTACCTGTCAATAGAGATCAAAATGTAAATGAAATTGATCGTGAGTGAGATTTTCTCAAAACGCATGTTCTCTCAAAAAAAAAAAAAAAAAAAAACATTGTGCTTACAATGTAATTGTGAATTCAAAATTATTAGATGATGTAGGCCCTAAGTAATGGGATTTACAAAGTGTGTGGCATCGGGCCGTTACCCATATTGATAGAGCAAGGCTTTCAGTAGCTTCATTCTTCTGCCCTGAAGACGATGCTCTGATAAGCCCAGCAAAAACTCTCACAGAGAATGGATATGTAGCCATATATAGAGGCCACACCTACACTGAGTATTATAAGAAGTTTTGGACTCGGGAGTCGGGACTTCAAGAAAGGACATGGTTTGGACATTTCAAGACCCATGGTTGATATTCATGTAAAGAATCAGCTTTTACGGTTTCAATTTTAGGGTATGATATGATAATTATTATGTGAATATGCTCAAAGAATCGACGAAAATAGACCTGTAAACGGATCAGGTTTATTGGATTTGGGTCGGATTGAATCCGACCCATTAAGTTAACGCGTCATCCGAACCCAACCTGTTAAGCTTAACGGATCATCCGAACCCAACCCGTTAAGCTAACGGGTCACCCGTTTCACTCATTAACTTTTTTTTTTAGGGTAAATGACAAAAAACTACCTCAACTATTGGTGTCACGACACTTTCATACCTCATCTTTTAAAATTGACAATGTCATACCTCATCATTAGATTTTGGTCAATTTTATACCTTCCGTTAGCTTGCCGTGAATTTCTCAGTTAAATGCTGACGTGGCTTGATTCGGGACCCACTTTCTATTAAAAAAATTAATAAAATATTAAAAAATAATAATTTACCCTTAAAAAAAAAAGAAAAAAAAAAGAAAACAAAACTCTCAGTTCGTCCCTTCTCCCCCTCTCTCTTCTTCCCCATCTTCATCTTCTCCCTTCTACCTGCAACTCAGAAAAAAGGCAAAAAAATAAAAAACCAATTTGTCTTCCCCCCGCACTCCCCCTTAGTTTGTCTTCCCCCCTCCCACCCCCTCTTCTCCCCCACCTAAGCCCAACCTGCAACCCAGGAAAAAAAAAAAAAAAAAAACCGAACTTCATCTTCCCCGACCCCCCTTCCCTGCAACCCACCCCTTTCTTCCCCCTCCCGTCGTCCCTAAACCGTCCACACCCACTACTTGCAATCCAAGAAAAAAAAAAAAACCAGATCTCGATTGCCCCGGCGAAGGCCGGTTTCGTGGGTGGAGAACCTGGGCCTGGAGAAAATGGGGGGAATGAGTGTGGATTTAAGGAGTGAGGTGTGTAGAGGAGGGAAGGGGGTGGGTGCGAGGTTGGGTGGGGAGGGTGGGTGTGGGGAGAAGACGAACTGGGAAGAAGATGAAGATGGGGGAGAAGAGAGGAGAGGATGAGGGGAAGGGGAAGGGGAAGGGCTCGGGGAAGTTTGGGCTTTTTTTGTTTTTTGTTTTTTTTTCTTTTCTAGGGAAGAAGATGAAGATGGGGGAGAAGAGAGAGAGACAGGGAGGGGAGGGTGGAAGAGACGAACTGAGGTTGTGGGTTTTTTTTTTTTTTTGTACTTTTCTTTATTATTTTAATATTTAAAAACTATTAAGTAATTTTTTTTAATATTTTATCAAATTTTTAATAGAAAGTGGGTTCCGAAACAAGCCACGTCAGCATTTAACTGAGGAATTCACGGCCAAGCTAACGGAAGGTATAAAATTGACCAAATTCTAAAGATGAGGTATGACATTGTCAATTTTAAAAGATGAGGTATGAAAGTGTCGTGACACCAATAGTTAAGGTAGTTTTATGTAATTTATCTTTTTTTTTAATAGTTTGATTTCAATTTCCTCAGTTTCTCAGCAACCATATAATTCAGTCCCCACTGTAAATTGTAACGCGTAATTATCGCTAATTGAGTCGACTTGCTTCTGATCAGCTTTGAAATCCCCCATGTTTCAGGCTTTATTTGGGGCAGTGTTCGTCTACTTGCTCCTGATCAGCTTTGAAATCCCCCATGTTTTAAAATCTGGGTTCGGGTCGTCGGGTTTGGACGATGGGCTGCTCGAGACACTTGAGGACGCATTTCCCATGACGTTTTGGCTCGAGAGCGAGGAGGAAATGGGCGAGAGGGACGCCCCGAGCAGGCCGACGGAGGACGCGTTTCGGGTCTCTGGCGGCTCACCGTACCGGACCCCCCAGCGGCAAATGCGGGAGGTCAAGAAAGTTTCCGGCTTGGTGTTCGAGGACACTCTGTTCGGCGGCAATGTCAGTAAGGACCAAGTCTCTGAGCTTCACAGAACTGCCAAGAGCGCTTGGGCAGTTGGGAGGGAGCTCTGGGCGGAGCGTGAGGCCGGAAAGCTTGAGTCTGACCTGGAGACCAAGCCCAAGAACCGCTCCGAGCCGTGCCCGGACTCGTTTTTGCTGTCTGGGTCTGAATTCGAGTCCCGGAAACGGGTAATGGTTATTCCCTGCGGGATGACTCTTGGGTTTCACATAACTGTGGTGGGCACGCCGAGGTGGGCCCACTCGGAGTACGAACCGAAGATTGCGATACTGAATGAGGGGGACGAGGAGGTGATGGTCTCGCAGTTTATGATGGAGTTGCAGGGTTTGAAGAACGTGGAGGGGGAGGACCCGCCGAGGATACTGCATTTCAATCCGAGGTTGAAGGGGGATTGGAGTGGGAAGCTGGTGATCGAGCAGAACACTTGTTACCGGACGCAATGGGGGTCGGCCCTCCGCTGCGAGGGGTGGAAGTCCCTGGCTGATGAAGATACCTGTAGGTTGCTTCAAAGTGTTCTAATCGCATTCGAAACGAGGGGGTGACAACATCCAATCCAATTCAAAACGAGATCTGCTAATTGAGACCTGAGTGTTTTCTATTAGGACCGTTGAAATTACACAAAATTCTCACTAACGGGTCTTAACAGATGGTTAACGGGTTTCACGAGTTCATCTAAAATGACCCGTTAACCACCCGACCCGTTTATCACCCATCCGAATACTAATTTTAACAGGTCGGGTCGGATCGGGTTAACGGATCCTGTGAAAAATGCCAGGTCTAGATGAAAAAACCTCATTTCTTCAATTTTCTTTAGCTTCATTTGAATTTCTCACTATAGATGATTATTTTAGAGTGTAAATTAACAATTGGATAGTATTCGAGTTTGAATTCACAATCTGATACTTATAACCTAAAGTCAAAGATCCAAAATGCTATTTTTTTTACTTAAGTAATCAACTCTCAACGAATAAGATTAAAGTTAATAAAATTGATGAAGAGGGTATGATTTTTCAAAACATTCCACTTTAAAAAATAGAAATCATATGTAATAATATTTTTGTATTATATGCTCAGTGTCTGGAAAAGATAACTTTCTTCTAAAAAAAACAGACTAGGGTCCAATAGCTGCATCTGATCGGCCGTCTGCATGTTCAAAATATTAGAGGAGATGTGATCGGTGACGTGATCACCTTCGATTTCTCAAACCCCAGCCAATATATAATACCACTTGTGCACCAACCTAATACTTAATGGAGTTTGCATTTCAAATTTCAACGCTGGTAGGTGCATACTGTTTTCAGTAATTCACTGGAGCAACTATTAACATTTGAGAATATTTCTGTTTACCACCGCCCTCAAGTGATAATCATGTTTTATATCTTATTTATCATCATCAGATGAATTTAAATTTCAAAATTTGTGTAGTGAATGGACACAAATATCAAAAGTTAAACTCATCAAATACTAATAAATAAAGTGATAAGCATTACCACCATTTGAGAGTAACGAACAAAAATGCACCCATTGACATTAATATATAGTAATATTTGATGTCAAGCAATGTTCAACCTTTTCTCTGGATCATTGAAATGTGAATTTTCATAGAACTATTTAATTTGGTGTGACACGGATTATGGAATAAAAGCACATACTAATGTCAACTCACAGCTCCTTGACTTTTTTTATCCAAATATCTTACATAAGAAAATGCCAAGATAATTCCAATAAATTGTTAATAGATAATTATCACGATAAAAAATAACAATATTATCTGTCAATGATAATTTGAAGTTATCTTAACAGCTTCTCCATCCAACAACTTAGAATGTATAAGATAATGGTGTTTACATATGAGTAATGATATATTTACCATCTATTTGTACCATCTCTCTAATAGAGATAAACCCATCAACGCATGTAGGTCTCAATTCTATTAAATAAATGATACAAATAATGGTACAACTAGATGATAAGAGTAATATTTTTTATTGCATAATTTAACTTGTTTTGCCGAATCAACTAAGAGAAATCTTTTCAAACACCATCTAAATAATGAATAAATAAACGGATCAAGATCTTCTCCTGAGCTAAGGGTGAGGATCCTCATGACCAAGCTCATCTGGGTGTTGAAATTTTATCCAACAGTTACAAACAGGGGATCCCTCCAAAAGTTATAATAATTGTAGCCGTTGGATAAAATTTCAACGGTCCGATAAGCTTGGTTAAGAGGATCCTCACCCTTAGCTCAGGAGAGGATTCTGATTCTAAATAAACAAATAACAAGGACTCCATCACCTGCTACAAGGGCCCCATTACATAACTACTTGTCATGTTGTAGGAGTAGGATTCTCTCCTCCTATTCTCATCACATTTTCTCTCATCTTCTCACACTTTGCTTTTTATCTTATTGTCTTTATAAAAAAAATCAATATAAGATGTTGACGTGGCTCAACCGTAACCATTCAAGTAGGAAACGAGGGAAAGGAAGAGATAATAGGAGGGGAAAGAATCCTCCTCTCATGTTGTATTCGGCAGAGAGACTTTTCTTAGTTCCTTCACCATTGGTTTGAAGGGTTTACATTTTGTGGTATTCCTTCTTACGTTAGGAAGCAGATTGTCTGCCCTCCTGTTATGGTGCCCTCCCCATCCCCTCTTATTTGTGTAGTCATGGTTAAATCACGATAACATTTTATATTCCGGTCATGGTTAAATCACGATAACATTTTATATTCCTATTGTTTTTTGTCTTATTATCTCTATAAAAAAAATCAATATAAAATATTGACGTGGCTTAACCATGACCACACAAAATAGAAGGAGATGGGAATGACACCATAACAGGATGACAGACAATTTGCCTCCCTTACTTTAATAGGCAATGCAAGTGGTGACGTACACAGAGAACAATAATATTAGTCGAACCATGTGAAGTGCGTTTGTGTTAATTTAAACCATCGAGATTCGAGTATAACCTTGTGTTGAAGAAAAACTGCACTTTTTTTATAAGAAATTTTGGATTTGTAAATTATCATTAAATTTGTTTATAATTTTTATTAGAACCGATATTACGAGTGACTAAATTACACATTTCTCGTACCCATGAATGCTAAAGGGACTCTGAACAATGGGACTCTTGTGAACTCTCGACAATTCAAAGTCAATTTTCGTAACAAAATTACAAAACATTGATACGGAAAAGGATTCTCGCCGGATCATTTTTCTAGGGATCCTACAATTGTGTCCGTTCATCGTACTTCATGAGTTCAGTTTTCATTAAGTACTATTCATATTTGAATTTTAAATTTTAAATTTTAAATAATTTCTGACCGTACAATGTACGATGAACGGAAAAGGTATCATTCTCTTCGTCTCGTCGAGAAGTATGATTTTTGTTTTTGAATCACTTGATTTCATTGAGCATTGAAGAAGTTATGAACGTTTAAATTTTACCCAATTTCCGGCGAGTTTTCCAGTTTTCCCGCAGACCAGTCACCTTTCAAGCTATTTTCCGACCATCTCCGGCAACCATTGGGCTTCCAAATAGTTATAATCCGGTTCTACACTTTCCTATCTTCATTTTGATATATTATGGGTTGACTTTGATTAAGAAACGATTGAATTACGAAGTTTTGAAAATTGCCCAAAACTTCCGGCCAAGAGCTTTGGGACCACTTAAATGAGTTTTTAACGGAATGACCAAAATAATGGATAGTGGACAATCTCAAGGACCATTTCTATTGATTTTCAATCTCACGGACCAAAGTTATGTGTTAAGCAAATCTCAGGGACCATTTTGGCTAAAAAGCCAAACAAAAAAACAGAAGAAAGTTTCACGTCATGTTGAATCCCCTCCATCTGCAAAATCTAGTCATATATAAACTAAGCAAATCCAATTACAAAAAGCATAATAACTTTTCACATCCAATTTCCTCCAATCTTTTATCAATAATATTCAAATTGAGATTGGGTGGTTTTGAAAATTGGGATCCTCTTCTTTGAACGTGTAAACCCTTTTTCTTATGAAATTTTCCGACGATGGTAAAAAATTTGAAACCGCTCCATCTCCCTTTTTTATACGTTAAAAGGAAAAAACAAAAACTCATGAGGGAATAAAGGAGTGAGTGATCAAGAGAGAGAGATGGAGAGACGAAGGCAATGTGGAGGAAAGAAAGGGTAGGGGAAGAAGATGAAAGGTTTAACGCAATTTTTTTAATTTAATCACTTCACAAAATTATTTTGTTTCGGTGCAGGGATTATTTAAGTTGATAGTTTAATCTATCATAAGATTAATCGAAGAGCTCATATATAAAAGGACCTCACATGTCCTCAAAATGAAGACCTTAGGAAAGCAGCTATGTATATGTCACACTCACAACCAAACATATTTGCTCTCCTAAGGTCCTCATTTTGAAGACTGTGAGGTTCTTTTTTATATGAGCCGTCAGATTTATCTTATAGTAGATTGAGCTATCAACTTAAATAATCTTTGTCACACAGAAACAAAATCCTAACTGATCAAACAAAAAAACTAAGAGGATAGAACAAGGTTTCACACGTCATTTCAAATCTCTTCCATCTGGAAAAGCTAATCTCATCATCAAATATCTAAAAGTCAATCCAATTGTATAAAACCCTAATGACTGTACACATCAATTCAATTCCATCTTTTATGAATAATGTTCAAACTCAATTAGTTACAAAACCTCAAAATTGGGTTCTCCTTCTTCTTGAAAGTGTGATCCCTTTTTTTACATGAAATTTTCTGACGGTGGTGAAAATTTTGAAACATGACCTTCTCCCTTTTTCATACGCGAAAAGAAAAAAAATTAAAAAACTCATGAGGAGAGAAGGGAATGAACGATTGAGAGAGAGATGGATAAATAAAGGGGATGTGGGGGGGAGAGACAGTTGGGGATGTGGGGGGGGGGGGGGGAGAGACAGTTGGGGATGTGGGGGAGAGAGAAAGATAAATAAAGGGAATGATCTAGTAAACTTGTCTTTAGGTTCTAGAACCCAAGGCCAAGACGTGTTCCTTCCTCTGCCCAAATCGCTCACGTGTAGAAGTCAGCAATGCATTTGCCACTACCACCACATCGATTATACTCGCCTGATCAAGTTCGGTTGCGAATTGGCATGCCCACATTCATAAGAATAACGTAGTTAGATCATAATCACTCGACATGCGCACCAAGTAGACATTGTAATTTCCAGTGTCAACAGTTACTAAAAGCATTCACCTTTACACTTGATCTCTCTCAAGTTCGATTTCTCTTCCTCTAATATTGCTTATATAAAAACAAATCATGTTTGTACCATTTATCATTTTTTTTTCCCAATGAATATGAGGTCTATGAATGTTTCATATAGGTGTAGAGCATGTTGGAGGAGACATGTTTGTAAGTGTTCCGAAGAGAGATGCAATTTTCATGAAGGTGAGTTATTATTTATCCAAATGAGAGTCAAGGACTTCAAATCTTGTATGCAATCTTATAGTATATATGTCACAATTGGAGTGACGAGCATTGCTTGAAACTTTTTAAGAACTGCTACGCTACGCTCCCCGACAATGGGAAAGTGATTCTTGTTGACATCATTATTCCGGTATCTCCAAACAGCAGCCTTGCCACCAAGCGAGCTAACGATGTCGACATGATCATGTTAGCTCACCACCCCGGCGGAAAAGAGAGGACGGAGAAGGAGTTTGAGGCCTTGGCTAAGGGGTCTGGATACCAAGGCTTCCGCGTCATCCGCTCCGCTTTCAACGCCAATGTCATTGAGTTTCTTAAGAAGAATTGAGTATAACTTTGCCAGTGGTATGCTGCCATCTGCATCCATATTGTTGGATTTCTAATATGGGGATCGCATCTGGATTTTTCACCATAAGGAGATTTTCATATGTTACAAACAAATAGTAATAATAAAGTGATTTTATGTGGCTTGTATGTCATAAATTTGGATTCATACCCATCCAATGGGGTCTAAAACATGAGAAAATCTGATGTACGACAAACTGATCACGTGTAAGTGTTGCCACGAATATAAAATCAGAACCTTATGTATTTCTCATCACCCAAGCTTACTTGTCAATAGAGTTCGACATAGGATTGCTCATACACAAGCTCTCATAAAACAAAAAAATTGGCAAGAGGGGAATAATAAAATGACATTCATATTATTTTCATGACGTTACTGTGAAATTATTATTCGTGATGTTCATTCAAACTGGTCTTACGATGAAGATATTAAATAAACCAAATTGATGGCTGAGTGTATGGTTTTTCAAAACATTCCACTTTAAAAAACAGAAGTAATTGTTTGGACCTGATTTTACATCATCGGCCTAAGAGATCGAGATCGTTTAGTAAGCATAGTTCTTAATCGTCAGATAAGAAAGTTAAGATAATTCGTTATTGTTAAGAGATAATATTATGATTCTTAATTATAATAATTATCTTTTAATAAATTATCTTAATTTTCTTGTACAAAATAAATTATACAGATTCTTGGACTCTTCACGTCCATAACATGGATCTGCAAGCCGAAGATAATGGTGAATACGAAACCTAATAAGGTTAGGTGATGGATTTCAGCTTGGTATCTAGTCGGCTGCATGGGGTCTATGGTTGAATGGACTCGCGTACAAAGCCACATGGAGCAATGAGAAAAGTAAGGTGATTGTTTTGGGAAGTGAACTGTCTTTCCAATTAATATGTTAAGATAATGATACAAATTGGAGTTGGTGCATGGAAGTTGGACGACAGAGGCCTATGTAAACTATGACTTAGGCATTTAGGCATTTAAATTGGAGTAGGTTGGTGCTTTGCAAAGATAAGAGGAGCACAACATTGACACTTTGACTAAGGCGAAGTGATATTATCAAAGGGTTTTTATCACACTATCCGGATGTAGAAGAGTTAGAGTGGAATTGGGAAAATCTATTTCGGCGACTGAGTACTATGAATTCTATAAATACAAGGCTTTGAACGCTGAGAAGCCCTCCAACTCAACACACAAATTTGCCCTGTCCAAACCCTCGCTCTATGCGAAACCTCTCAACAACCTTGAGAACTCTATTCTTCTCCCCTTTCTCGCCAACACATCTTCAGTTTGGATAAACAACACTATGAAGGCAACCGGCGACATCTTCAGTTTGCATAAAAAGCACTGGAGCCGTAGAATCAGCCGATCAATGAGCACCTTCAGTTTGGATAAACAGCACTGCTTCTCGGCTGACTGATTACCTATCCAAGTCTCGGTCGACAAGGATTTTCAAGTCCTTATTGGCAGAGGTCATCTCATCAGCATCCTCGGTGAAGTGAGGTGTTACCAGGTTACTATATTCGGTACATTGAAAGCCGAATTTTATATTGAACTTCGCAGAACTAGCAGCCTTGTTGTTAGGCTCTAGGATCCAAAGGCCGAGACGTGTTCCTTCCTCGGTCGCGGTCGCAAGACGCAGAAGTCAGCCATGCCCTTAACGCAACATCAACATATTTTACTCCTCGGCCGACGAGTTGGCACGCCCCGCACACAACCGAATGACGTAGTTAGCTCATTAGTTACTCGGCCTGCGCGCCACGTAGGCTTGATAGTTTTTAGGGTCAATAGTAATACATAATAATATTTTTGTATTATGTGCTCTGTGCCGTGTGGAAAAGATGGAGGCAGATTGTCTGCCCTCCTAATTGTGGTGCCTTTCCATGCCCTCCTATTTTGTGAGGTTACGGATAAGCCAAGTCAATATTTTATATTTTATTATTTTTTGTCTTATTATCTTTATTAAAAAATTAATATGAAATGTTAACGTAGCTTAACCGTGACCGCACAAAATAAAAAGATATGGAAAAGCACCACTAGGAGGGCGGACAATCTCCCTCTGGAAAAGATAACTTTCTTCTAAAAAAACAGACTAGGGTCCACTAGCTGCATCTGATCGGCCGTCTGCATGTTCAAAATATTAGATGAGATGTGATCGGTGACGTGATCACCTTCGATTTCTGAAACCCCAGCCAATGTATAATAACACTTGTGCACCTACATAATGCTTAATGGAGTTTGCATTTCAATTTTCAACACTGGCTGGTCCATACTGTTTTGAGTAATTCACTGGAGCAACTATTAACGTTAGAGAATATTTTTGTTTACCATCACCCTCAAGTGATAATCATGTTATACATCTTATTTATCACCATTAGATGAATTTAAATTTCAAAATTTGTGTGATGGATAAACACAAATATCAAAAGTTAGACTCATCCAATACTAATAAATAAGGTGATGAGCATTACTACTACTTGAGAGTGTCGAGCAAAAATGCACCCTTTACATTAATATATAGTAATGTCTGATGTCAAGAAATGTTCAACCTTTTCTCTGGATCATTGAAATGTGAATTTTCATAGAACTATTTAATTTGGTGTGACACGGATTATGGAATAAAAGCACATACCAATGTCAACTCACAGCTCCTCGACTTTTTTTATCCAAATATCTTACATAGGAAAATGTCAAGATAATTCTAATAAATTGTTAATAGATAATTATCACAATAAAAAATAACAATATTATCTGTCAACAATAATTTGAAGTTATCTTAACAGGTTCTCCATCCAACAACTTAGAATGCATAAGCCAACGGTGTTTACATACGAGTAATGATATACTTAACATCTATTTGTATCATTTCTCTAATAGAGATAGAACACATCATAACACATCATAACATGTGAGTTTCATCTCTATTATAGAAATGATACAAATAATGATACAACAAGATTATAAGAGTACCATTTTTTATTACATAATTTAACTTGTTTTTCCGGATCAACTAAGAGAAATCTTTTCAAACACCATCTAAATAATGAATAAATAAACAAATAACAAGGACTCCAGCACCTGCTACAAGGGTCCCATTACATAACTTGTTGTCATGTTGTATTCGGCAGAGAGACTTTCAGGAGCCTAAGGAGAGGATCCTCGACCAAGGATCTTGGACCGTTGAATTTTTATCTAATGATTATAATTATTATAACTTTAAATGGACCTTCTGTTTATAGTCGTTGGATGAAAATCTAACGGTCCAAGATCCTGTAGAATTATCAGAGAAACGGGTCTTATGGCCCATTTCCAACAACACCGATATTATCCCCAACGTGGTAATTACCACCTGCACAATCCATCAGGTGTGATGTTTTATCACAAAAGGCCTCGGTATTAGTTAATGTAGGATTATGATATTTAAACTATTACTTATCTTTTACTACGATCGATGTGGGATTCAACAGATCATTGGTCAGGAGGATCCTCTCCTTGAGCTCAGGAGAGGATCCAATTTCTTTTCTTAGTTTGTTCGCCATTGGTTTGAAGGGTTTACATTTTGTGGTATTCCCTCTTATTTAATAATGCAAGTGGTGACGGACAGAACAATATATTAGTCGAACCATGTGAAATGCGTTTGTGTTAATTTAAACCATCGAGTATAACCTTGTATTGAAGAAAAACTGCACTTTTTTTATAAAAAATTTTGGATTTGTAAATTATCATTAAATTTGTTTATATTTTTTATTAAAAACGATATTACAAGTGACCAAATTACACATTTCTCGTACCCATGAATGCTAAAGGACCCTGGTGAATTATCGACAATTTAAATTCAATTTTCGTAACAAAATTACAAAATATTGATACGGAAAAGGATTCGGGATCATGTAATCGTGTTCGTTCATCATACATCGTGCAGTCAGTTTTCGTTAAGTACTATTAATATTTGAATTTTAAATTTTAAATATTTTCTAACCGCACGATATGAGCGGACACAATTACGAAATTCCTAGGGACTCCGGCGAGGATTCATTTCCAATTGATACCACCACAATGGTGGTGGGTGAGCAAACAAATCCCTATATATTGCCAGTTAGTACACCCATTAGCACACCCTTCTCTTCCACTGTCAGTCCTCCTTCTCCTTCTCCTTCTCCTCTCTCTCTCTCTCTCACTCTCTACTCCTCCTCCTTCTCTTCCACTGTCAGTCCTCCTTCTCCTTCTCCTTCTCCTCTCTCTCTCTCTCTCTCTCTCTCTCTCTTCACCAACACCAAATCCAACAAATGGGTTCGACAGGGGACACTCAGATGACTCCAACCCAAGTCTCGGACGAAGAAACCAACCTCTTCGCCATGCAGCTAGCCACCGCCTCCGTTATCCCCATGGTGCTCAAGACAGCCCTCGAGCTCGACCTCCTCGAGATCATGTCGAAAGCCGGGCCTGGCGCTTTCGTTTCTCCGGCAGACTTAGCTTCGCAGCTGCCGACCAAGAACCCAGACGCCCCCGTCATGCTGGACCGCATGCTGCGCCTCCTGGCCAGCGACTCCATCCTCACTTACTCCTTCCGCACGCTTCCCGATGGCAAAGTAGAGCGGCTGTACGGCCTCGGCCCCGTCTGCAAGTTATTGACAAAGAACGAGGATGGTGTTTCCATTACTCCTCTCTTACTCCTGAATCAGGACAAGGTCTTTGTTGAGAGCTGGTAATTACCATTCTTCTTAATTTATCATCTTAGTTTGATCGTTAACAAACATTAATTAATGGGTTTTAAATAGGTTGATCAGAATAAAATCACAAAAATGTTACTAACTGCGAGTTGTGGCTTGAATATGTGATTTTTTTATTTTTTATTTTTTTTTTCGAATGTGATTGTTTTCTATTTTTCCCATTGTGTTCTTCTTTGTTCATATTACTTTTGGCCGATTTAGTGGTTGGGGACGGACATGATTGGAAATTTATCACACCACAGTGTTTCAATTCCAAACCTTTATTTCTTATTAATCTTTTTCCTTTGTATAACTCTTATGTTTTAATTATTGTATTTTTCCATAAACGGTGGATAAACGACGGATGTGAGTTAGTTCAATTAGCTTAAATTCCTTCCTCTCTCGTTTTCACAAAAAAGCCAAAAATAAGAATTTATACTCAAATTTAAAAAGGTACTACTTTGCACATACTATATGCTTTTGGTTGTGCAAAGCTGCTCTCCTATGGTTCTCGTAATCTGATGGCTCATAAGAAAAAAGACCTCACAGGTAATCAAAATGAGAATCATAGGTACGGTAGATTAAGTTACAAACTTAAATAATTCCTATTACACATAAACAAAATATTAATTGATAAAACAAAAACAAACAAAAAAAACAAAAAAAGAGAAGAAAGTTTCACGTCATGTTGAATCCCTTCCATCTGCAAAATCTAGTCATATCTAAACTAAGCAAATCCAATTACATAAAACATAATAACTTTTCACATCCAATTTCCTCCAACATTTTATCAATAATATTCAAATTGAGATTGGGATCCTCTTCGTATTGAACGTGTAAACCCTTTTTCATATGAAATTTTCCGACGATGGTGAAAAATTTGAAACAGCTCCATCTCCCTTTTTTATACGTTAAAAGGAAAAAACAAAAAACTCAGGGGAGAAAGGAGTGAGCGATCAAGAGAGAGAGATGGAGAGACGAAGGCGATGTGGAGGAAAGAAAGGGTAGGGGAAGAAGATGAAAGGTTTAATGCACTTTTTTAATTTAATCACTTCGCAAAATTATTTTGTTTCGGTGCATGGATTATTTAAGTTGATAGTTTAATCTATCAAAAGATTAATCGAAGAGCTCATATATAAAAGGACCTCACATGTCCTCAAAATGAAGACCTTAGGCAAGCAGCTATGTAAATGTCACACTCACAACCAAACAGATTCTCCTAAGGTCCTCATTTTGAAGACTGTGAGATTCTTTTTAATATGAGCCGTCAGATTTATCTTATAGTACATTAAGCTATCAACTTAAATAATCTTTGTCACACGGAAACAAAATCCTAACTGATCAAACAAAAAAACTAAGAGGATAGAAGAAGGTTTCATGTCATTTCAAATCTCTTCCATTTGGAAAACCTAATCTCCTCATCAAATATCTAAAAGTCAATCCAATTGTATAAAACCCTAATGATTGTACACATCAATTCAATTCCATCTTTTATCAATAATATTCAAACTCAGTTAGTTACAAAACCTCAAAATTGGGTTCTCCTTCTTCTTGAACATGTGATCCCTTTTTTTATATGAAATTTTCTGACAGTGGTGAAAATTTTGAAACAGGTCCTTCTCCCTTTTTCATATGCGAAAAGAAATAAAAAATAAAAAACTCATGAGGAGAGAAGGGGAATGAACGATTGAGAGATAGATGGATAAATGAAGGGGATGTGGGGGAGAGAGACAGTTGGAGAAGAAGGAAGGTTTCACGTGAGAAATTTTTTTAATTTAATCAGTTTGCAGAATTATTTTGTTTCGATGTAATAGGAATTATTTAAGTTGATAGCTTAACCTACCCATAAGATTAATCTGAAAGTTTATATGAAAAAAAAACCACACAGGTCCTCAAAATAAGGACCTTAAGAGAGCAGTATTTGTGACATGTATGCTTTTTTTGGGCTTGTGCAGGTACCACTTGAAAGATGTTGTTCTTGAAGGAGGAATTGCATTCAACAAGGCCTATGGAATGACTACTTTTGAATACCATAGCACTGACCCTAGATTCAACAAGGTCTTTAACAGGGCAATGGCTGACCACTCTATCATTGCCATGAAGAAACTTCTTATGACCTACAAGGGCTTTGAGGGCCTCACATCCGTCGTTGATGTTGCTGGTGGCACTGGCAGTGTTATTCAAATGATTGTCTCTAAGTACCCCTCGATTAAGGGCATTAACTTCGACTTGCCTCATGTCATCAAAGATGCTCCCCAATATCCTGGTATGTTCTTCATTTATGATAATGTTGTAGTTAGTTACTGTTTGGGCCTAAATAACAACTTAAGCCGAGATGAGTTGACCCAAGGATCATGGTTCTCATCCTAGTAAAATCTTTCAAGTTAATGGGATTTTAGGCCACAAGTAGGATCCGTTCGACCGAGCCTTGAGGTAGAACTATGAAAAGGTTAAGTAATAGGGGTGACTTGGTCGAGTCCGACACAAACTGAAATTGCAAGGATTAGTATAAATTGTGGATAAATATGAAGGATTTGAATGCCTACGCGATCAGATAAAGATGAATGAATCTCATCATGGGACTAGGTTCAGAGTCCTGATGAGAGTCAGAGAGGCTGAGACTAAATAGAGATGAATTTTTGGCTAAGAAGGCATAAAGACAATATTCAAGCAAATGTCGAGCAAACACAATCCCATTAGGACTCCGCATCAGCATGCTTGTTTATCATGAAAGCCTCGCGTATAAATAGAAGAGGTTTTTCAACATTGAAAGCCCCTTCAACCCAACAAACAACTCAAACGCTCTACAGTAAAACCCTTGCTATACGTGAAACCCTTCTCACACCCTTGAGAAGAACACTAATTGTACTAACCCTCTAGTCAATATATCTTTAGTTAGTACAACTGAACAACACTATTGACAACTGGCGACATCTTCAGTTGGATTAACAGCAGTCAAGGTTCTAAAAGTTGCTAGGCGCTAGTCGGGTGGCGGGCTGGGGCCTAGCGCCGAGGTGGACTAGGCGGATTTAAGTAAATCTATCATATTTCATGTAAATAAGTGTCTGCTTATACTTGAAATATATATAATTTCATTATAAACTACAAAATAGAATGCATATATATTATAAAGTATTGGAACATAATGAAAACATGTGAAATAAGGATATACTGTGTGTTCATTTAAGTATGCAACAAGTCTTTTACAATTTATTAGAAGAAAAAAATGTACAATGAAAGTTATTTATTTTCTGTCTAAGTGAGTTGCGACCTAGGCGGGTGTTTAGGCGGGTCTAGGCGGGCTAGGCGGGTGCCTAAGCAGTCTAGGCAGTGCCTCGGCAGTCTAGGCGATGCCTCAGCAAGCCTAGGCATTAATCGGGGCGGTAGCCAACAGTCTAGGGCCTAGGAGGCGCTAGGCGGGGATTTTTAGAACAGTGACAGCAGTAGAGTAGTAGAACCAAACAATTTAAGAGCACCTTCAGTTCGGATAAGTGAACAACATTGTTGTTGGTTGGTAGGTTATCTATTCAAGTCTCGGAGGGTTAAGAGTTTTTGCAATTCTTTCGCCTAAATAGGTCATCTCATTAGCTCCTCAGCAAAATTAGGTGTTACCTAATTACCATTTGTTCGGCACAGTGAAAGTTGAACCAGTTATATAACCTCACAGTGATCTAGTAAACTTGTCTTTAGGTTCTAGAACCCAAGGTCAAGACGTGTTCTTTCCTCTACCCAAATCGCTCAGGTGTAGAAGTCAGCAGTGCATTCGCCACTACCACCACATCGATTCTACTCGCCTAACCAAGTTCGGTTGCGAATTGGCATGCCCACATTCATAAGAATAACGTAGTTAGCTCATAATCACTCGACATGCGCACCAAGTAGACACTGTAATTTCGAGTGGCAACAGTTACTTAACAGCATTCACATTTACACTTGATCTATCTCAAGTTCGATTTATCTTCCTCTAATATTGCTTATATAAAAATAAATCATGTTTGTACCATTTATCATTTTTCCTAATGAATATGAGGTCTATGAATGTTGGATATAGGTGTGGAGCATGTTGGAGGAGACATGTTTGTAAGTGTTCCAAAGGGAGATGCAATTTTCATGAAGGTGAGTTATTATTTATCCAAATGAGAGTCAATGACTATTTTGTAGTGCTAATAACTATTTCTTAAGCTTAGTTGCTTAATGTATTTGGAACTAAAATCAAATCCTGTATGCAATCTTGTAGTATATATGTCACAATTGGAGTGACGAGCATTGCTTGAAACTTTTGAAGAACTGCTACGCTGCGCTCCCCGACAATGGGAAAGTGATTCTTGTTGAGATCATTATTCCGGTATCTCCAAACAGCAGCCTTGCCACCAAGCTAGCTAACCATGTCGACATGATCATGTTAGCTAACTTCCCCGGCGGAAAAGAGAGGACGGAGGAGGAGTTTGAGGCCTTGGCTAAGGGATCTGGATTCCAAGGCTTCCGCGTCATGTGCTCCGCTTTCCACACCAATGTCATTGAATTTGTTAAGAAGAATTTGATGTAACTTTGGCTGTGGTATGCTGCCATATGCATCCATATTGCTTTGGTTTTTGATATGGTGATCCCATGTGGATTTTTCACCATAAGTAGACTTTCACATGTTCCAAAAAAAAGTAATGAGAAAGGGATTTTATGTGGCTTATATGTTATAAATAAATTTGGATTCATACTTTTGCAACGAGGTCTAACACAACAGAAATCTGGTGTACAAGGGGCAGATCATGTGTTTGTGCTGCCGCAAGCACAAAATCAGGACCTAACGTATTTTCTCGACACTCAAACTGACTAGTCAACAGAATTCGACACACAGCCACTCATACACAAGAACACCTTTAAAACAGAGAAAATTGGCAGAAAAGGAATAATAAAATGACATTTATATTATTTTTATGACATACCTGTAAAATTATTATTCATAATATTCATTCAAACTAGTATTATGATCAAGAAATTAAATCAACCAAATTACAGAAGCATTCATACCGGCCATGAGGAGCCATAACATATAGGCAATAAATAAATAAAATAGTTATACGCACAATTTTATAGATTCTCTAACGGAGACAGATTGTCTGCCCTCCTGTTATGATGCCCTCTCCATCTCCTCCTATTTGTGCGGTCACGGTTAAGTCATGTCAACATTTTATATTCCTATTGCTTTTAGTCTTATTATCTCTATAAAAAAAATCAATATAAAATATTGACATGGCTTAACCGTGACCGCACAAAATAGGAGGGGATGAGAAGGACACCATAACAGGAGGGCAGACAATCTGCCTCCTTCTCTAACACATGCATATTCCACGTACGATTGTAGAGTCCCCTTTATCTTAAAGTGCATCAGCACTCAACAACGTAATTAGTTTTGTGCGAATAATAACGTTACACACACGCGCGCGCGCGCACACACACAGAGATATATATTGCTTAAGGGTAGTGATCCCCAATTTTTCAAAAAAAGGGGGACACGCTCCCCACCTTTGGATTTAACTTTAATGAAATTGTGTGGTTGAGATTGTGTGGCCTGTGTTTTAATCTCAACCACACAATTTCATTAAAGTCAATTTAACGGTGGGGAGCGTGTCCCCATTTTTTTTGAAAAAATGGGGACCCCTCCCCTTAAGCTCCCTGTATATATATACCCTTACCAAGAGGGATCCCCATTTTTCTAAAAAACTGGGGACACCCTCTTGACCGTTTGATTGACTTTAATGAAATTGTGTGGTTGAGATTAAAACACAGGTCACACAATCTCAGCCACATAATTTCATTAAAGTCAGATCCAATGGTTAAGAGGGTGTCCCCATTTTTTTAGAAAAATGGGGATCCCTCTTGTGAAAGGTTTCCTATATATATATATTTGATGAGGCTAGGGCTACTGCTGGATCTTGAAGAGGTCCAAACAATGGTCTTTCTCCAAGTCCCGAGTCCAAAACTTTTTATAATACTCAGTATAAGTGTAGCCCCTATATATGCCTGCAGATCCATCCTCTGTGAGAGCTTTTGCTGGGCTTATTAGAGCATCGTCTTGTGGGCAGAGGAATGAAGCTACTGAGAGCCTTGCTCTCTCAGTTTTGGTAACGGCTTGATGCCACACTCTTGTAAATACTATTACTTAGGGCATGCACCAACCAATAATTTTCATTTCACAATTACATACACAAATTGACAATTTGAGGTTCTATCTGTACACAACTTTTGATTTCATAATGATTGCATAGAATTCGAGTTTGAATACGCAATCTAATACTTATAACCTAAAATCAAAGATCTAACGCACAATTTTTTACCGAAGTAATCAACTCTCTCAACATATAGAATTAAAGTTAATAAAATTGATGGCCAGTGAGATTTCTTCAAAACATCCCACCTTGTAAAAAAAAACAGACGGCATACATAGAATTCTTTTGCATTATATGAGGTCTATGGATGTTTTATATAGGTGTGGAGCATGTTGGAGGAGACATGTTTGTAAGTGTTTCAAAGGGAGATGCAATTTTCATGAAGGTGAGTTATTATTCATAAAAAAGAGAGTCGATGACAATTTTGTAGTAATATTAGTTTCTTATTGAAGAAAGTTGAGGTTCCACCATAAAATCAATTGGTAATATAGGGAGTTGCCCAACCTCTTTTAAGCCCGTGTAAATTCCCTCCTCCCATCAATGTGAGACTCATTGTCAACACACCCCCTCACGTGTGGACAACTTGCTCTGATACCATGAAGAAAGTTGAGGTTCCACCATAAAATCAATTAGCAATATAGGGAGTAGTCTAATCTCTTATAAGCCCGTGTAAGGTCCCTCCTCCCATCAATGTAGGACTCATTCTCAACACTTGTAAGAGCTTAGTTTCTTAATATATTTGAAACTAATATCAAATTGTGTATGCAATCTCACAGTGGATATGTCACGAATGGAGTGACTCGCATTGTTTGAAATTTTGAAGAACTGCAATACCGCGCTCCCCGACAATGGGAAGGTGATTCTTGCTGAATGTGCATTCTTCCAGTAGCTCCGGATAGTAGCCATGCCATCAAGGGAGTTGTCCATATCGACGTGATCATGTTAGCTCACAACCCCGGCGGAAAAGAGAGGACGGAGAAGGAGTTTGAGGCCTTGGCTAAGGGGTCTGGATACCAAGGCTTCCGCGTCATCCTTTCCGCTATCAACACCTATGTCATTGAGTTTCTTAAGAAGAATTGAGTATAACTTTGCCAGTGGTATGCTGCCATCTGCATCCATATTGTTGGATTTCTAATATGGGGATCGCATCTGGATTTTTCACCATAAGGAGATTTTCATATGTTACAAACAAATAGTAATAATAAAGTGATTTTATGTTGCTTGTATGTTATAAATTTGGATTCATACCCATCCAATGGGGTCTAAAACATGAGAAAATCTGGTTTACGACAGACTGATCACGTGTAAGTGCTGCCACGAACACAAAATCAGGACCTTATGTATTTCTCATCACCCAAGCTTACCTGTCAATAGAGTTCGACATACGATTGCTCATACACAAGCTCTCCTAAAACCAATGTACTAAAAGCGTGAGGTGTGGGTGAGGCGTCCGGGGGATAGCCCAGCCTAGATGTGAGGCACCTAAATTTTTTAATATATACACTGAGCGTACACATATATTATATTAAAAAAAAATTATTAATCAATAATCACCGTGAGCACATACATATATTATATTATATATATATATATATATATATATATATAATAGAGATGAAAAGCACAATGAGCACACATATAACAATGCACGTATATAGCACACACATCCATTATATAAAAAAATAAAAATAAAAAAAAAGGCAGAGAGGATAGTGCAAGGAAGATGTATGAGGCAGTTAAAACCTTACCCAAAATTTGGGTTTGGGAGTAAAAAAATAAAAAATAAAAAAAATCCCCTGAGGCACTCCTAGGCGCCTCCGGCGACGCCTTCCGCCCACTCCCTCAAAACAGAGGCGGCAACCCTCACGCCCAACCTCAGAGGATGCCTAGGCGCGCCCTGAGATGAGCCTTTTAAAACAATGCCTAAAACAGAAAAATTGGCAAGAAGGGAATAATAAATTGACATTCATATTATTTTCATGACGTTGCTGTGAAATTATTATTCGTGATGCTCATTCAAACTGGTCTTATATCAAGATATTAAATAGGATAAATTACATTTTACACCCTCAGGTTTAGGGTTGATTTCAATTCCTTACAACATCTTTAAAACATTTCAATTTCATACATTAACTTATTATTTTATTTCAATTTCATACATCCGTTAGAAAATCCGCTCAGTAAACCGTTAAGTGATGACGTGGCTGCCAAATTTGTACCACGTGGCAAAAAAATTAATTTTTTTATGCCTTTAAAATATTATAATAATTTACCCTATTAAAATAATAATGTTTTTAAATAAAAAACCAAAACAAAACACAAACCCAGAAAACCCATCTCCCCCCGACCCACATCTCTTCCTTTTCACTGCAACCCAAACCCCTTATCTCACCCCATGCCCACCTCCACCTCCCCCGCAACCCACCACACCCCATCCCCACCTCCCTCGCAAGCCCCCCACGCGAGTTTGAATTTTTACAGATGGTGGTGCGCGGCGGAGGAGACGATGAGGGGATACTGCGAAGAGGCTGCATGTACCGAAAGAAAAGAAACCAGGGGCATGTTTCGTAGAAGTGCAGGGTGGGTTGATGATGATTAGGCGGCGGTGGGTTCTTCCTCTGAACCCGAGACTCCTGGTTCTGCCTTCTAGCAGCTCGCGGCTTCCAGCAACTCAAGGAGGGCGAAATCTGCTGCACCCTCGATTCCACCCTTGTCAAGCCCGTCTACACCTCCAGTCCCTCAACGGTGCCGATCAATTTTCCACAGGCTTCTCCGAGACTGACGCCGATCAGCGCACTCTCCTTTTCGCCAACTATCTCCAGCCGATAAAACCATTATCCCTAGGGTTTACTTTCTGTTATCTTTAGTTTACGCATCTCTCGCCGGACTTTGGATTGAATTTCGTGGGTTTTTTCTTTCTGTTAATGATTAATAGAGATTCTCTCTCCCTTCTCTAATTGCAGCAAAAGTTTCCTCTTTCTGTCTTTCAATCGAAGAAAATTAGGTGCAGAGCGCATTGCAACAATAGATTCCTCTTTCTCCCTTTCTCCCTTCTTCAAAATCAAAAGATTCATCTTCCTTTTCCGTGATTAATTCGGTCGATTTTGAGATCTGGGTTTTGTTCGCAGTGTGATTTTGAGATCTGGGCATCGTGGAGCTTTGCCGGTGTCATTGAGCTCGCTAGAGAAGAAACATGGAGAAGATGTGGGCTGGTATTGCTCGAATTCAGGGACCCCCAACTCGAATTATAAAGCTTCGTTATGGTTTTGGGAAGGGGTGTGAGCTTGCAGGGTGGGAGGGTTGGGTCGATTGCAATGTTGGGGTTGAGGTGGGTGCTCTTTGCATTCTTGCGAGTTCGCAGGGATGGTATTGCTCTTTGCAGTCTTGTGAGTCCTTTGAACTCGATCGAGATGAAGGTGGGAGTTTGACGGATGTTTGGTGGGGTGGACGGAGTAGAGGGGTTGCCAGATTTCCGTGGCAGAGGCAAGCGAAGAAGAAGATGGGCTTTTATATATTAACTTTTCTTTTTGTACACATGGCATAGATGTGTCATCCACGTCACTAAAAATATGGATCCTATATTTGACACGTCATCACTTAACGGTTAACTTAACAGAATTTGTAACGGATGTATGGAATTGAAATAAAATGATAAGTCAATGTATGAAACTGAAATGTTTTAAAAATGTTGTAAGGAATTGAAATCGACCCCAAACCTGAGGGTGCAAAATGTAATTTACCCTATTAAATAAACCAAATTACAGAAGCCTTCCTACCTACCACAAGGAGTCATAATCAGATAGGCAATAAATAAATAACAAGTAATGGTATCTGGATGCACAAAATTGGCCGAATTGTTATAGATTATCTTAAGGGCATCATATATGGCTACATATCCATTCTCTGTGAGAGTTTTTGCTGGGCTTATCATAGCATCGTCTTCAGGGCAGAAGAATGAAGCTACTGAAAGCCTTGCTCTATCAATATGGGTAACGGCTCGATGCCACACACTTTGTAAATCCCATTACTTAGGGCCTGCATCAACCGATAATTTTGAATTTACAGTTACATTGTAAGCACAACGCTTTTTCTTTTTGAAAGAACTTATGTTTTGAGAAAATCTCACTCACTCACGGTCAATTTAATTTACATTTTGATCTCATTTATGGAAATGGTTGATATTCATGTAAAGAATCAGCTTTTACGGTTTCAATTTTAGGGTATAATATGATAATTATTATGTGAATATGTTTGTAAGTGTTCCAAATGGAGATGCAATTTTCATGAAGGTGAGTTATTATGTTGGAATTTATTACGTTTATATAGGAAATTAATTAGAGATTTGATTTGAATTTGTAGTAGGGTTTTTTTTGGCATTTACCCATTAGGGTTTCTTAGGTTCATTGCTCAATAAATAGAGCTTGTAATTTAGTTTGAGGAACAAATCATTCACAATGTAGCCTCTTGGGTTATGTAGCCGTCATGGCAATCTTTCGTTCACTTAATAAAATTATATTAGTTTATATTTAGTTTGTTCGTTTGTTAATCGCGCACTCTGATATTAATGTTCATTCAAACTAGTATTATGATCATGAAAGTAAATCAACCAAATTACAGAAGCATTCATACCGGCCCTGAGGAGCCATAATCAGATAGGCAATAGATAAATAAAGTAAATAGTTATACGTACAAAATTGACCCAATTGTTATAGATTCTCTAACACATGCATGTTCCACGTACAATTGTAGAGTCCACTCCTATTTTAAAGTGCATCAGCACTCAGCAATGTGTTTAGTTTTGTACGTATAAATAACGTTATTGAATAAACAAACGCATATATATATATATATATATATATATATATATATATATATATATATATAGGGAGCTTAAGGGGAGGGATCCCCATTTTTTCAAAAAAAATGAGGACACGCTCCCCACCGTTAGATTGACTTTAATGAAATTGTGTGGTTGAGATTAAAACACAGGCCACACAATCTCAACCACACAATTTCATTAAAGTTAAATCCAACGGTGGAGAATGTGTCCCCATTTTTTCAAAAAAACGAGGACACGTTCTCCACCGTTGGATTTAACTTTAATGAAATTGTGTGGTTAAGATTTCTCAACCACACAATTTCATTAAAATTAAATCCAACGGTGGGGAGAGTGTCCCCATTTTTTTGAAAAAATGGGGATCCCTCCTCTTGAGCAATTCCTATATATATATTTGATGAGGCTAGGGCTGCTGATGGATCTTGAAAAGGTCCAAACAATGGTCTTTCTCCAAGTCCCGAGTCCAAAACTTTTTATAATACTCAGTATAAGTGTAGCCCCTATATATGGCTGCAGATCCATCCTCTGTGAGAGCTTTTGCTGGGCTTATTAGAGCATCGTCTTGTGGGCAGAGGAATGAAGCTACTGAGAGCCTTGCTCTCTCAGAATTGGTAACGGCTCGATGCCACACACTCTTGTAAATACCATTACTTAGGGCCTGCACCAACCAATAATTTTCATTTCACAATTACACGCACAAATTGATAATTTGAGATTCTGTCTATACACAACTTTTCATTTCACAATGATTGCATAGAGTTCGAGTTTGAATACACAATCTAATACTTATAACCTAAAATCAAACATCTAACGTGCAATTTTTTACCTAAGTAATCAACTCTCTCAACAGATAGGATTAAAGTTATTAAAATTGATGGCCAGTGAGATTTCTTCAAAACATTCCACCTTATCAAAAAAAGAAAAAGACGGCATACATAGAATTATTTTGTGTTATATGTTACCTGTAATTGGTCACCAATGTTAATGACAAAGGCATTAGGGTGGGGATTGACAGCAACCCATTTGCCATCTTTGAGAACTTGAAGGCCAGCAACTCCAAGGTCTTGGAGCAAAATTGTTAGGGCATTTGGGTCGGCGTGGCCCGGCAGTCCATAAGTCAGCTCGGGCTGGGGACACGGCGGGTAAAAGTTCACCGCCATGTGCTGTCCTTGCTCGCCCAGTGCGCTCTTTATGTAATCTTTCTCCAGCCCTAAACTCTCTGATATAAATTCATGTAACCTGTATCCAAGTTCTCGAACCTCTCCGCAGTAACTACTCACAGTGTCCCTGCAGCTCAAAAGGATTAATGTAAGAGATTGCAAGAGCAAATCAAAGCCCAATTTCGGCCTGAACAGGCCCAAATTTAAGTTTGGTTTTCGGAATCATGCAAACTTTTTGTTTTTATGAAAGTGTTTTTATAAAGGAAATTATATTTTCTAACACGCCCTTGAATTTTTATAGGGTTTAGCTCACAAGAAAAACATAATAATAAATAGGGAATATTTTAGATCACCATCCTAAAGCAATGTTTACCATCTTATTTGTAATCGTTAAATAAATTTAAATTTCGATCAATAACGTCCTATGCATTGGACACGACGAGGTTTAATAGCGACCCAATCTCAACTTGGAGAAAGAATATTGATGACAAAACGAGGATGTCTTAAACTGCAAAGTGGTCGGATCAAAAGAGAACTATTTTTGGAAAGTTGAATACTGCCACGGCATCACTCTATAAAATTGAATCATATTAGATTATTGCTGGATACATCATATTATCTTATTAAGACACTTGAATCAAAATGAATGGGGGACTATATTTACACGTAGCCAATCAATTATCAATCACCTCATCCGTACCTACGTCAACACGGACTAACCCTAATACGTCATCACTCCACTATACAATAAACCGAACCAAAATGCATCGACGGCTGTGATCTCCCCTTTCTTGACCTAAAATATCGTCACACCGTCAACCAGCCACGATTCCCGTATTTAAATCCGTAACATGCAGGCCCGGCTGTCCCAATTTTTTGGAGATGGATTGTTTGCCCTTCCATTTCCCATCTCATTCCGTCCTCTCATGTTTGTACGGTCACGGTTAGGACACGTCAATATTTTATATTTTTATTAATTTTTATCTTATTACCCCTATTAAAAAATCAATATAAAATATTGACGTGATTTAATCGTGATCGCACAAATAGAAGGGGATGGGAAGTGGGAGGGCACACAATCCATCTCCCAATTTTTTTTTTTTTTTTTAAAGAGACAACTTGTGATAAGTTATGGTTGTCCACCTCTTCCGGATTCGAAAAGGTTATTGAGAATTTCACCCTACCCGTGAGCACAGTCAAGCAGACTCATCAAATCGAAGCATCAAATCCAAAACCTCCCACATTTTCTAGTTCAAATTAGAAAATTCAATTTTGCTAGTTCAAAGATATAGGTGATGTTTACCTCCTTATTTTTCAAGGTTATATTAATTTAATTTACCTGAGATAAGATATAAACTTTGAAATTAAAAATAATTTAGCCACAATCAATTATGTGAGCATCACTCCCAACTTCAGGAAAGTGACCAAAAATTCACCCCAAATGGGAATATCATCCGACAATAAGCCACCGCCGTTGATCGAGCCTGATTAGTTACAATGAATTTGGACAAGATTTTGTTCAAAAATAAAACTTTAGACATGATAATGCCTACTCTATCACAGATTCGGACAAAGTTAACGTGCATCCATTTTCCTCCTACAATAATCAGAAATGGCTGCAAGTGCTGCCGACTAAACTACAATTTTTTCTTTCTTTTTTCTTAATAAACTACTGAGAAGATGTGGCCGTTAAGAAATTACTAATTTCTACTAATTAATGAAATCCTCTTTGTCAATCAAAAGATGATGAAAAGACAAATTAATCTTCTATCACACAAAAAAAATGATGGACAATAATGTAATTTCACATACCCAAATTTTACAATTTTTTATTGAAGTCTTACGTTTAAATACCTCCAATATTAAAATAAAAAAAATAAAAAAAAACCAAAAACAAATACCTCCCACTCTCCCCCACGTTCTCTCTCTCTCTCATTTTCTAAAAAAATGTGTTCATACACACAAAGTGTGTAGGCAAATGCTAGTTAGTAATTAGTACAATGTTTAACTTTCTTTTTTATATTTAATTATATTAAATAATAATTTAGCTATATCAAACAAAATTAAATCTTGAACATATGGCGGCATATGTTAACTAGAAACTACTAATTAGCAAAGCTGCATAAAAATATTTGTGTGTTTTAGCTGTTTAAAAGTTTCTGGAGAATCCATGTGCTAGTTTCTTCATGAAGGATCGATTTTCTACAGTTTAGATGAACATCGTACTTTCAAGAACGCCATGTGGGCACATGCCAAGTCAATGCAGAGTCATAGCGTTTTAAAGGGGGAAAAAACAAAGATAAAAGGTTTAGAGGTGATTGTCATTAAGATTATTAGATCCAATCAAGGCCAATTAGTTGTCTCAGTTGTTATATGGTATATTTATGTGTAAAGAAAAACGACTTTTTTTTTTTTTTTTTTGGAAGTAGAAAAACGACTTTTAATAACTGAACATTGTTTAGTAAACCCTAGATACCACGTACCCAACTAGTTAAACCCTACAAACTAAAAGCTATGCAACTTACAATAGCCATAATCTATCTTGTTCCTTTAATAATATTTCACTTTTCAATGTACAGAAAGAGATCTTAAGATTTAAGAATGTTCCTTGAAAATATTAGAATATGAAAAGAATATATCTAAACTTTTCTGATTATAAAATTTCTTGTGTCAGACGTAACCAATATGATCACCTTATTAGGAGTTCAAATATTAGATAAACACGTGTAACAAAAAAATGACGTGAATTCTCTGCAGATTAGTTATTTTCTAATGCCAAACTCATTTTATTAAAGACCTATATGATATATAGCACACTATGAAATTCATGCGATAGAAAACAACGTGGCAGACAGCATAGCTTTTTCCCACAGAATAGTACACCAACGGTGTCCGATGCATCTCTGAGAAAGAAAGAGACAAATAGTTGCGAGAGAGATCTAGAGAGAGAGAAGCGTACTTGAAGGAAGAAGGATTGGGGGGCCACTCAGGAACGTACTTGTCCAAAGGATAGCAATGGAGTCGAAGATAATCTCTCCAGTTATGAACCTTCTCCTTGTTCACATTAAAACTTGTTGAAAGTCTCATGGTTTTTGAGGGATCGTCTGAGTACAACTTCAACTTTTCCTCCACAGGAAGGCTAAAAAACTCATTGGCCACCCCTACCATTTTTTCCACTCCTTCCGTTGACACCCCATGATTAATAACCTAGCACCAAATTCACCCAAATATCAACACTCACACGTATACACACACAAACATTTCAGTTGGTGCAAAATGCGATTGTTGAGTTTTCGCAATATCATAAATAAAGTGAGATAGTGATCCATATATAAGATGTTAATGATGAACGGAGGAGGTTACCTGAAAAAAGCCATAATTTTTGCAAGCATCGCCAATTTGCTGCACAGTTTGGGCTCTGTTGGGAGAAGCCAGGTCGATGACTGGAATGTTTTCGCATTCAGACACTTCGGACAAGCCAGGCCGGTCGGATTCTGGTCTGACATAGCTTTCCGGCACGTTGGAGTGTCTGACTCCGGAGGAGAGGACCTTTGCATCCATGTTTCTATATAAGTTTGAAGGGGGCGACAAAGGCAGCAACAAAAATGCAGTCTCTCTCTCAGCTGCTAAGCTTAATTTAGAGCTAGTGAAGTTCTAGGAAGTTGCACAGCTAGTGATACTGCCCATTGTATTTATAGGAAAAGGTTTCTGGCCGGATATTTTTTTGGGGATCCCGTGATCGTGTCCGTTTATCATACATCGTGTGGTCAAAAATCATTTGAAATTTAAAATTTAAAATTAAATATAAATAGTACTTAACGAAAACTGATCATACAATGTACGATAAACAAACACGATCAAAGGATCCCTCATATTCCCAAAAAAATGATCCAAGGAGGATCTTTTCCGTATTTATATATGAGAAAAAGGAAATTGATGCCTTAAAGTCAAAGACTCAGAGTTTCAAAGGGAGATTAAATTTAATATAAAATTTATAAATTAAATGATGTATTACCAATAACAAATAAAAATATTTATCAATACTTAAATAATAATATAATCGTCAACTACTATATTATTTATTTTATAAATTTAGTTTCCTCGCGATCTTGCATATTTATGCGACACCTGATGTGAGATAATTGGACAGCAAAATTGCTTACGTAAAAACTACAGACAATTAAATTATTAATTATGTCTTACTTTCTTTTATTTGGTGAGCAAACGATCAAATTCTTACAAAATACAAATGACCTTTAACGAGGCAAACCAAGACGACGCGGTCTCTCTCTCTATGTGAACTCCTCAGCCAACCGCCCCTTGTTTTGCTCGGGGTAGGCAGTAGCCAACTATTCCTTCTTTTCCCCCTCATTCCTTCCTCTCTTTTTTACACTTTCCTTCTTTTCCTTCCCTCTCTTCGCCTTTTCACTTTCCCCCTCCCTGCATCCACTTCTTCTTCCTTCCTTCCCCTTTTCTAGTCTCCTTCCTTCGTTTTCATTCTCGGTTATCCCTTCAGTTTTATCTGAATTTTTCTTGAGCCGGGTTTCAACATCTCTTGAGCTTCTCTCATATTTGGGCTTCATGCCTTTTATCTGTCTTATTTCGCCTTCTTTTATTACTTTTGGTCTTTACATTTTCGTTCCTCCCCCTCCTTAGATGTGATACTTCATCTCCATCCCACCATGTGCTCGAATCGGCAGGCTCTTATTAGAAATTGGATACCATACCTACTTCCCTTTCTCAAACCGGCATGTCGGATCCCCATAAAGACCAAGTGTTGTGTATTTTACATACCATTTCGCCTCACTCTCTACCCATATGTGTATTTGTTTGTATATATTTGAAGGGTTCGTGAAGAGACTTGGATCATGTGTCTACTTTCTCGGTTCGGAATTTAGCTTCCTCCGAAGATGTGTCGGCGACGGTAGTGTGGTTTTTTCTGCTATAGATTAGGGTTTTTTATTTTTTTTTATTTTTTTTGCAACATTCGGGCCTAAACTTGTGTGGACCTCCCGTTGTATCATTGATCACCACTCTCATTTTGCTTGGCCCTGTTATTTTATCTGTAGCTATTTATCCAATTCTTATTGAGACTAGTTTTTAATGTGATGAACATATCTTACTTGATTAAAAAATAAATGGGTAAATTACAAAAAATTATCGCAACTATTGAATCATTAACAGTTTCATACCTCGTCTTTAAAAAGTTTCAATATCATAACTTATTTTTGAATTTTGTTCCAATGTCATATCTTCTGTCTGTTATTTGCTTAATTCCTTTATTAAATGCTGACGTGGCATAAGGCGGGACCTATTTTTTATTAAAATATTATTAAAAACTAAAAAAAAAACTTAAATTATTAATTAAATATGAACTAAATATTAAAAATAAAAATAAAAACGAAACCCAGATCCCGTCTTCGTGTGGATTCAAGGAGTGGAGTGTGTAGAGGAGGGAAGAGGGTGGGTGCGCGGGTGGGGGGGTTGGGGGGGGGGGGGGGAGTGAACAGGGTTTGGGCTTCTTCCTCTTTTGCAGGTTTTTTGGGAAGGGGGAAGAACTGGGTTTGGGGTTTTTTTTTTTTTTTTTTTTTTTCTTTTCTTTTCTTTTCCTCTTCCTCTTCTTCTTCTTCTTCTTCTAGGTTGCATGTGTTTTTTTGGGGGGTGCTTCTTCTTCTTCAACATCTGGTTGCAGGTTGGGTGGGGAGGCGAACTGGGTTTGTTTGTTTTTCTTTTTTTTCTTTTTTCTTTTTTATTCTTCTTCTTCTTCTTCTTGTGGGTGGGTGGGTGGGAGGACGAATTGGGTTTGGTTTGGTTTTATTTTTTCTCTCTCTTCTTTCTTCTTCTTCTTCTGGTTGCAGGTTTGTGGGGTGACGAACTGGGTTTGTTTTTTTTTTTTTTTTTTTTTTTTTGTCTCTTCTTCTTCTTCTTCTTGTTGTTGCAGGTTTGTTGGGGGAGGGGGGGACGAATTGGGTTTTTATTTTATTTTATTTTTTTCTCTTCTTCTTCTGGTTGCAGGTTTGTTGGGCGACGAACTGGGTTTTGCTTGGCTCCTTTTTTTTTTTTTAATTAATTTTTTAATATTTTTAATATTTTTTTAGTTTTTAATAATTTTTTAATAAAAAATGGGCCCATTTTATGCTACGTCAGCATTTAACAGATGAATTAACAGACAACTAACGGAATGTATGACATTGCAACAAAATTCGAAGATAAGGTATGACATTGAAATTTTTTAAAGACGAGATATGAAACTGTTAATGATTCAATAATTGAGATTGTTTTTTTGTAATTTGCCCAAAATAAATAAATAAAACAAACAAACAAATGGAAGGCGGGGCCTTTGTCCGTTTATAAGGAAGATTAAAGGGAACGTACTGGAATTGCAAATGAAAAAACTACAGGGCGGCTCCCTTCCTTGATCAGATTCTTTTTTTTTTTCTTTTCGGAAACTTCCTTGACCAGATTCTTTTTTTTTTTTTTGGAAACTTCCTTGATCAGATTCTTAGACATGCATAAAAAACCCCACCTGAAGTACTACTTTCATTTTATGCATGGATTGCTAAGCGTTGGTTGTATTCTACAATAGAACCTTTGTCCGAACAAATTAAAAAGATTCACCATATCTTTTGGAGAACATTTTTGCTAATCAGTCTCTGGGTGAGTGTTACCAACACATTAATTATTATTAATATTTGGATTTTAAATATAAACTTTGTGTAACACATTGTTTATCTCTAATTCAGACTCAAACAATACACATAGATTAAATCACATTCATTCAACTACAGTGTAATGCTCACAACCACTTAATCTCTAAAGCAGAAACGTGCTCTATCTTTTAAGTTCAGTAAAATAAGAAAAGAAAAGAAAAAGTGCACCATTTTCCACGCCACCTAAAAAGTAATTATATTTTTTATTTTTTGTACTAATAAAATATACGTGACATAAATAAAAATAAAAAGATAAGTGAAAATATTGCTAGCTCGAACAAAGCTTGTAATTGCTTTGCTTCCAAATTTAATTTACTTTTTGTTCACTTACCATTGCCAATTAACCATTGGTCGACGCCCAGAAAAGTTACCACTGCCCTCTGCGCTATCAACGTCTAGCAATTGCAAGTGCATGCAGTTGCATCAGCCATGGCGTGTGGAAAACGCGGTTTTTGTGTGGATTAGAAATGACCAATATATATCAAAGCTAAAAGCCCTAAAAGATGACAATCTATGGCATCGTGTTGTGTATCATTCAATCCATGAGATTATGACATTGCTGCGTGTGTTTTGGGCTGCTAATACTAATGGATTATGCTCATGATTAATGAGTGCAATATTTTTGACGTATAGAAAACTTCAACCATGTCATAGCACTAGTCGTACCCTTTGGTATTAATCATCTACAGAGGATTAGCTTATCTATCATATGTGGTGTTATAAACGTTCTAATCTTATCTTTCCGAACAAAACAATCGATCGATCAATTACGTTCCATTCATATTTGCAGAGGTGAGAGTAAAATACAATCCAATCTCTAAGGCTAAGCTGTGGAAATGAATCGAATCAACGGTGTAGAAATAGGATGATAGTTTTATGGACAAGATCTCCTTCCCCACATCATGACCGCAAGCTGGCCCTAAAAATAAAACAGGTCGGCTTGACTGTCAGTCAGTATTTGTTGTTCAACAATAGTTGGCTACTCAAGAATGGGAAGAAACTCCTATTCAAAAAATTTTGTGTTCGAATCATAGAGTTTTGTACTTATGATGAGAACTTGATATATTATGAATTATTCTGTCAAAGATTGTCTTTGCAAAAAAATGAATTAAAACTAAGGTTGTTTAGTCAATTTATTGTAGTAAATATGTATACAATTTGTAATGCTTTTACCAATTTTGTTTAACTGTTTATATACAGTTTGATAACTAAACGACCTAAGTTTTAATAATTTTTTTTGCAGATGCTATCTTCATGAAGTGATTTATAATATGAACAGTTCTGATTATATACACAAAAATCTATAAATCGACAACGAAAACTTTTGAGTAGTAATTTTTATTTCTTTCTTTGAGCAGTTGTTTTTCTTTTCTTTTTTTTGAGCAGTTAAGTATTAATGTTTGTTGTTTCTTTGATGCTACAAGACTCGAGGAGTTTCGAAACGTGCAGGGCAGAGCAGGCGGGCAGGGCTGCCAGAGGTAGATGTGTATATATGCAGGCATGTGAGGAATCAGGATCCTCTTCGGATCCATTTTCTAAGGATCCGATTCCACAATTCTATCCGTTCATCATATATTATGTGGTCAAAAATTATATAAAATTTAAAATTTAAAATTTAAATATAAATAGTACCTAAAGAAAACTAACCATACGATATAAAATAAACAGACAAGATTACAGAATCCTTAGGATTGCTATGGAAAGATCCGGCGAGGATCCTGGTTCGCATGTGAGCATGGGACTGAGCAAACACCAATGGTCCGTATTAATATGGCGGTAGAAAAACTGGTGCGAATTAACTTGCTCAGGTTAGGTGCCATCCCACCCCATCCCATGTGCCCTAATTTATGCAGTGGGTCCCGTAGGTATACGACCAATCAGTACAGGATTAACATGCCCTGGCTAGAAATTATAACGGTTCGATTTGAGAACGAAAATATCGTATCAATCTCTACAACCATGAAGGTTAATCACATTCAAAATTGTAAATTAACAGTAGGAGATTATCCGAAATCATATCCAACAGGTAACAAATTTATCATCGGTTAACAATTATATTTATCTCATCAATGCAAAAAAACTTATTTGTTTAACTAACACGTTATAATTTAATAGATACTAATTTCGTAATTAAATATCCACATCCAACTCATCAGAAGCATAGTATATTTTGGAGGTGTTTATGATAAACCAAGTATGAAAGCAAAGTTGAGCAAATTGGTACGAAAAAAAGGGAAGGGATAACAAAAGCAAACAACCGGTAGAAAGACGGAACAAATTATCAAGTAATTCCAGTACTTGTGAATATATATATATATATATATATATATTAGATTATATTATTCTGGACGGATTGGGAGCCACATAAGAATTAGAGATTTATATAACCATATCCAAAATCGTAACCAGATAATATTCACTGTTTTTATCCATATCCGAATATTCATTTCCAAACTCACCACATTTGAGCGGTTTTCCACGGTTATTGAGTTTAAAGAGTTAAATTGCTATCTTTAGTCCTAGCCTCTGGCGTTCCCATCATAATCATTGAGAAAACTTGACCCTAAAATTCTATAAGATTGGATTTTCTCCTTAGTCCACCGTTGTTAGTGACTATTTTTTTCGGCTACCTTTATGATCATTTCATCCCCAATAGGTTTGTTTAGTGGTTTATTCTATTAAATACCTAATTTCTATTACGATCGATGACCACATAGCGACAAGATAATTAGGGTTTCTTATTAAAAAAAAAAAATACTTTGGGTTGGTCGACATACAATAGCCAACAATATGTGGTATTTTTTAAAATTTGTTCACACTTCAATTTCAAACGTGAAATTAATCAGTTCAAAACTTAAGTTATCTACAGTACATATGGCCCGTCGGTAATTGATTCACGGAACCGCAATAGATCGATGCTCCTGTGTTATATACAGCCAACCAGGATTCACACCAGATCCATTTCCTAAGGATCCCGCAATCTTATCCGTTCATTGTATATTGTGCGGTCAATTTTCGTTAGGTACTATTTATATTTAAATTTTAAATGATTTCTGATCACATGATATATGATGAACGAATACGATTGTGGAATCTTTAGAATCCTTAGGGAATGGATCCGACAAGAATCCTGATTCACATACACTCATCAGTACTCAAAAGTTCTGCATGTTTTGTCCAAATCCCTTGTACTTTATTCAATTATTTACTAAAATCGCAGCAGATACGTTTATCATGCTCTTCTACTATCAGATATTACACCAATCATATTCGTCATAATATGTATCTTGTCCATGTTCGTTTGTACCTTAAACTTTGACAACATGACTTTTAAAGCGGAAAATTTTCGTATATCATGATCATGTGTAACCAAACATATAAACATGAGATACTCGTAGTTCTATGAATTCTTGGGAATTTGAATGTAGTTAGGAAAAGTCAGCTTTACTGATACAAAGTCCGCATCCTACTAAACTCTGGCTAGTAAAGTAAAGAGAGCAATCGCACCATCTCCATCCATGGAGGGAGCACCACAAGCAGCATCTAAACCATTTTTTAAGACCCAATTGCATTATAATATTTGTAGTTTCCGTCCATTTTGGAGATTTTCAGACCGTTAATTAGATATATTATAGTAATTAGCAATTGTTAATTAGACATAGCACGATCAATTAAGTCCCCCCATGCCCTCGAAAAACTGGAAATAATGGTTAATCTATGGAACCCAATGCTACTGTTTTGACGCAAGGTTATGACATCATATTTGCAGCCGCGTGCGTCATACCATGACGAGGTGATGACATTACGCGAGGGACAAAAGCTAGGCCACCACCGGCGAGTCTCTCGGTGCCATCAACATAAACTGACAAGTATGGTGACTTGGTCTTCTGATCTAGTCAATGACCTATCGACCTCCCAAGTTGCACCGAATTGGCATGCATTATTGGGATGTGCATCTTTTGGGATTTTTTTTTGTGGAAATTATAAAAATCCTCATATTTTAATCGTTTACCATACATAATGTAGCTAATTTTTATTAGTTACTATTTATGTTTATTTTTAAATAATAAAATTTAAATAAGTTATTACCGCACAATGTATGATAAATGATTAAGATGTGAGAATCCCTAGAATCCCCATAATTTGGTTCCGGATTAGATCCAAATCCGCATTATTGGCCATAGATGATGACAGGTTCTTGGCTAGGATGTCACGTGGTCGAGACATGTAAGTCAAGTTATTAAAATGTGGTCACGTTAATAAAAAAGAATTTACAATAGAACTAATTTACTTTGATGGTGGCATCCCGTTTGAATTAGATAATGATATGTGCAATTTTCAACACATAAAATTATATTACTAAATCGAGATATCACGTGACGGTCAAACGGTCATTATGTTTTATATAAATTTCTCCGCACATTGACACAACTTGAACCACAAATTAACTCGAAAAAAAAAAAAAATGGAATTCTAGTGCGTTTGTGGGATCAAAGAATGAGGAAGAAACTCACTGCCGCCCCGCTAAGTTCAAATTGGAGCCATATTTCTTGTACAACCTAATAATTTTTGCTTGCAAATTGGTGAAGATATTGGTGGTTCTATGATTTCAGCTCTCCTTCAAAATATACGGTCCAAAACTATAGTCGCAATTTAATAATCGTTATTACCGCCAACAATTGCGTTGAGTGCACTTTGTAATCACTACCATAACATGTGCTAGACATTTGTAACATGTTCATAAGCAAATAAATAAAAATAAAAAGAGCCACTCTAACAAGCTATTGACCCAAGTATTTATTTACACAACCCATGATGGAGCACCTTCAAATTTATAATTGTTTTATATTTATAGTTTTCTTTCTTTCTTTAAATTAAGGTATCAATTTGCTACTGATGCTAGAAATGATGTGTTGTTGCATGAAACATGTGTATGAGGTAATACTTAAGCATCACATGTCATTTTTGTGGAATGAGGATCCTCTCCAGATTCTTTTTGTGAGGATCTCGAAGATCCTTTAATCACATCCGTTCATCGTACATCGTGCGATCAGAAATAATTATAAATTTTTTTATTTAAAATTGAATATAAATAGTATCTGACGAAAACTAGTCACACGATGTATGATGAACGGACGTGATTAGAGGATTCCTGGGATCCTCACAAAGAGAATCCGGAGAGGATCCTCATTCATTTTTGTGTATTATTGTAAGAGACGAAATGTCCATTCGGCATGTATCTCGCTTTTTGTGTATTATCGTAAAGCATCAAGTGTGTGATGTAACTTTATATAAAGCATCTTCAATAGGAATTTTAAATTGAGTCTCTACAATCGTATAGTTAATAAATATTAGAACAAAAAGTTTTCAAATGGATAAGAATAGAGGTCCTCAAAGTATCTTAATATATACGACTCGCTAGCTACTTTAAGAAATCTTTAAATGCGAAAACTGTATATAGGACTCAAAGAGGGGCTCACTGTTTATTTTGAGTGGAAATGTTGCACATCAGCTTCTCTTTTTTGTTTTTATTTTTATTTTTGTTTTTTAAACCCATGCACATGCAAATGCTGCACAACAGCTTCCTTTTTCGTTCAATCGTTGGGAAATCAACGATAGATATAGGTTTTTTGCTTTTATTAACAACCACAATACTCCAACGAAGTGAACAATGCTTTTTTAATATTTTAGGACATTCCATTGCAGACAATATTCCCGTAGGGATCCAAATATTTCCTTAAAGTTCTTAAATGAGTCCTCAAAGTTGGTGATGGTGATGTGAGTGCCTAAATAGGGACCCTATCAGAAATGCTCTTATATACAATACTTTTAGGGTAGTGCTATTCACACATTTTTTTACCTCCCCCGCACCCTTGTTAACTTTTGTACATTGATTTTCTTGAATTCATTCAATATGACTACTGTAAATTGAGAGGGTTATGTAAGAGGTAAAAATAAGTATGTGGATATCACCACCTTACTTTTAATTGCTAAACTAAAGATATTGTTAATAAAAAAAAATTCAAGATACAACATTTAACGACTATGCACATTACTTTGAATGAATTGGTAATCCCGTGACAACTCAGGAAACCATTGTCCAATAATGATTTCCTACCATTGTCCTATAATGATTTCCTCACCCTCACTTTTGGAGGGGCCTCTCACTATATCTTTTACTCTAGTTACTTTACTCTCTCAATGAAAAGTACACCAGCGTGAACGTAGCCTTGTATCTTAAACCTTAGTTACTACTTTACTCTCAATCGAAACTACACCAACATTAACGTACCTCAACTTCTGTGAATTGCGATACATCTGGTGTTCTAGTACATTTCTGTGATTTTACGATCGAGTCTAAGGTAATCTAGCTTTATGCATCAAGATCCATGATTTTTCTTTCACACATAATAATGAATTGTTGTGCTGTGCACAAAGTATATGTACAATAAGTGATGCCCGATGTACCACTATAAGCTAAAATCACACCCCTTCCAAATACTACCAAGTGTTCTTAGCCATGACCAACACTTTCAGGCCCAAACATGTAACTGGACTTCTCTAAACTGGATCACAGGTACATGTAGGCCTAAATATAATCAAAGCCCATGGAGAAGTCCAGTCAAAATACGTGTGCGAGCACATACCTAGCTACTTTGACAGTTTGGAAAAGAATCATCTTCTTTTCGTGGGGATCCTAAGAATTTTGTAATCGTGTTAATTTATCGTATATCGTGCAGTCAGAAATTATTTAAAATTAAATATTTAAAATTTAAATATAAATAGTACCTAACTTTGCGGTTACGCGCGCAAACTACACGTCGTTTCTGGAGTTAGCATCGCCTGCTTCCCAAATCTCTACGCCCATTTCCTTCAAAATCCAAACGCGAACACCCCACTCTTCCGAAACCCGACCCGAAACCTTCCCCAGACTACCGTCACTTTCCCGAGAAAATTTGAGGAAGAAGAAAATGGAGAACTCTACGCAAGAATCGCATCTCCGACAGGAGAACTCGGTGACGTACGAGTCGCCGTACCCGCTGTACGCCATGGCCTTCGCCTCGCCCCAAACCCGAACCCGCCACCAGCACCATCAGATCGCCGTCGGCAGCTTTATCGAGGAGTACTCGAACCGGGTCGACATCATCTCCTTCGACCCGGATACCCTTTCAATAAAACTGAACCCGACCCTCTCCTTCGACCACCCTTATCCGCCCACCAAGCTTATGTTCCACCCGAACCCCAACGCCCTCCATAAAACCAATGACGTCTTAGCTTCCTCCGGTGACTACCTCCGCCTCTGGGAGGTCGGCGACTCCTCCGTCGAGCCCATCCAGGTGTTAAACAACAGCAAGACCAGCGAGTTCTGTGCCCCACTGACGTCGTTCGATTGGAACGACATCGAGCCCCGGCGAATTGGGACTTCCAGCATCGACACCACCTGCACAATTTGGGACATTGAAAAGGGGGTCGTCGAAACCCAGCTGATTGCGCACGATAAAGAGGTATACGATATCGCGTGGGGGGAAGCTAGGGTTTTTGCTTCGGTTTCGGCTGACGGGTCGGTGAGAATTTTCGATTTGAGGGACAAGGAGCACTCCACGATCATCTACGAGAGCCCTCAGCCGGATACCCCTTTGCTCCGATTGGCTTGGAACAAGCAGGATTTGAGGTACATGGCTACAATTCTGATGGACAGCAATAAAGTTGTGATCTTGGATATCCGATCGCCGACCATGCCAGTGGCGGAGCTGGAGAGGCACAGACGTAGTGTAAATGCTATTGCTTGGGCCCCCCAGAGTTGTAGGCACATTTGCTCTGCTGGGGATGACACTCAGGCGCTTATTTGGGACCTGCCCACGGTTGCTGGGCCGAATGGAATCGACCCCATGTCGATGTACTCCGCAGGTGCAGAGATTAATCAGCTGCAGTGGTCTGCTGCACAGCCTGATTGGATTTCCATTGCATTTTCTAACAAGATGCAGCTTTTGAAGGTGTGAGGGCGGGAAGCTGGGAGGCTTGTTTCCTCATATGGATTGTAAGTGTTCAGTCAATTGTTTTCTTCTTTGCTTGCTTTGATTGATTTTATGACTGCTCTACTGATGTAATTTAGGCTAAATTGATTAGTTTGTTTAAAACTATTGAATTCATCACATTGCTTTTGAATTCGCTTTTGTCGAGAATTAAACGACTATAGGACTAGACTGTAGTACAAATGAAGAGAAATATCATTAGACTGTAGTACTAATTAGCAAGAAGTCAAAATTACAAGTCCAGAAAGCAAATGCTGGTACTAAAATAAAACGAAAACATGAAGCCTTTCGGCCCTTGTCATCACAAATCCGCCTTTCTCCTTGGTCTTAGCACCGTGTTCCCATCTGATATGTGTGCGAGAAAGATACTTAAATTAGGGCTTTCTCCAATCATTTTTGCTCGTAAGTGCTTTTATTAAAAGTAAAGCAACAAGTTGAAGTTTATTCAAAGTTCAAGTGTTTATTGAAAAACACTTGGAAGTGCTTCATGAAGAAGCACATGTTTCTCTAGAAAGCACTTTTAAATTCACATAAACACTTTTAAGCTAATATGTCAAACGCACTCATAGATATTTTTTTGTTATTAAAAAACGCTTTTAGTTATTTCAGAAGAAGTCCCAAATAAACCCAACCAAATGGCCGATCACTATTTAGCAATACTAGTTAGTTTTGGTTTGCTTCAAGAACAAACGAACTAAAACGTTCCTTTTCTTTCATTAGTTTTGGTTGAAATAACAAATAGATAAACATAGAGGAATCCACAACACAATCATATAGGTGCATCACTAACTTTCTGATATCATACATGGGTTTGGTTACGCCAAGTTGACTAGGGTACGTGGTGTGCTTGTTTAATTATGCCTAGGTCGAATTCCCTTTTTTTGTACATTCATTCTCGTAACGAAAAATCCATAAAAAGTTATATCGTAAATCACGTTTATTTAGTTTTGACCTTTTGTTTATTTCGTGGATGAGTTCATTTGAAGTGGATAGTATCATAGTGACCCAGTAGTTGGGATGTTTTCACGAGGAAGAAAATTTTGTAATTGTAATAAACATGTAACAACTACTGAAAAGTGTATTAGAGAGAGCTGGTTAAGTTTGGATTAGGTTTAATTAATTAAGTCATGTATGATATTGTTTGGACCCAATTTTACACTATCAACCCAAGCGATCGAGGCTGTTGAGTGAGGATGGTTCTCAACCGTTGGATAAGAAGGTTAAGATATTTTGTTATTGTTAAGAGATAATATTATGGTTTTTAATCATAATAATTATCTTTTAATAAATTGTCTCGGTTTTTTTGGACAAAATAAATGAGATTCTCATTATTTCTAATGGAAGCAACAACAACAGAGTTCGAATTAATTGGGGTTTGTTGAATGATGGGATGGCGTGATCAGATGGGTCTTGAAGGGATAATGAAAGAATATTATTTTGTTTTCCTATATGGTCAAAACAAATTTGTCAGATAAGAGGATTAGGAAATGAAGATGAGAATGATTAGTCAAAGAATGGGGTTGCATGCAGACGTGCGGGTCTGGGTCTGTGATGATACAATTTCATTGGTGCATAAGGCTCCAGGAAAGCTTTGAAGCTTTGGTCACGTGGAAGGTGTTATAGTTTTGAAGTTTTCAACATTATCTTTAAGAAATTGGGAAATATATGCAATGAATTATCTTGGAAAAAGTGAACGGCAAAGGGATATGGCACGCAGAACTTGGGATAGAGTTTGATTGGACTCTACAAACACTGTGGTCGTGCCTAGGAAATATCCAACCTTATAAATACATGAGGTTGTGGAGCGTGAAAGGCCTCACCAATTCAACATACAAACTGTCCTGCGCAAATTCTCGCTCTACGCGAAACCTTTCAACAACCTTGAGATTTTTATTTTATTTTTCCACCAACACATCTTCAATTTGGATAAATAGCACTGTTGCTGTAGAATCAGCCGACCGCGGAGCACCTTTAGTTTGGATAAACAGCACTGCGTCGAGGCCGACTGGTTATCTATCCAAGTCTCGGTCGAGAAGGATTTTCGAATCCTTGTTGGCAGAGATCATCTCATTAGCCTTCTCGGCGAAGTAAGATGTTAACAGGTTACTACATTCGGCACATTGAAAGCCGAATTTGATATTGAACTTCACAGAACTAGCAGTCTTGTCTTCAGGCTCTAGAACCCAAAGGCCGATATGTGTTCATTCCTCGGTCGCAATCGCAAGACGTAGAAGTCATCAGCACGCCCAACGCGACAATCAACATATTTTACTCTTCGACCGAGCTAGGCCGACGAGTTAGCACGCCCCGCACATTACCGAATGACATAGTTAGCTTATTAGTTACTTGGCATGCGCGCCACGTAGGCTTAGTAGTTTTTAGGGTCAACATTTTGGCACGCCCGGTGAGACCCAGTGCTAAAACTACGAAGTTCACATGATAGATCAAGATGTCAATCCGGCTCCATTTAGCCGATTGTACGAGCTTCTTGTGCAATTGAAAAGAAACAGTGAATAGGGTACAAAACGCCTTGAAGAGAATAGAAAACGCCTTGAGGAGGATAAAAAATCATGGGAAGGGGTAAAAGTTCTTCGTGGTGTGAGAGCCAGGCAAAAATCATTCACCTACATGTTGAGAATAAAAGCTCCTATTATCCTACAAAAGCAATGGGTAAACGAAGACAGGGCTCGATTTAATGCTTGGCTAGATGAAGAACGTTTTCCTTACATTTCTGATTACAGATCAATTCCATTTGAAAAATGGTTAGGTCCAAAGGCTGGGGGGCTATTTTTCGCTCCGGCCATAATCAAAATTCAGCCTCAGGAAATTGCCGAGACGGCCGAAGAAGAACCTAGACCACCTGTTTTTTCGATCGAGACTAAAATTGTGGTAGGCCTAGAAGAAAAATTTCAAGTTTCTGAGCCACAAATCAACTTAGAAAATGATTCGTTAGAGAAGTGCTTCAATGACGAACACAGCCGAGACATAAGCCTAGCCGAAAAAAATCACGCCAATCGATATGATTATTGGTGATAAAGCCGATATGGAGAAATCTCATTCGGCCAGGTTATTTGAATTAAAAAACCACGACGAGATTTTGTTGGCTACGAACAATTAATTTCCTTAACTTAATTTCTTTAACCATTCGGCTTACGAGTCGAAGCTCAAGGAAACTGGGGGGTTATGTTTGGACCCGATTTTACACCATCGGCCCAAGCGATCGAGGCCGTTGAATGAGCATGGTTCTCAACCGTTGGATAAGAAGATTAAGATATTTTGTTATTGTTAAGAGATAATATTATGGTTTTTAATCATAATAATGATCTTTTAATAAATTATCTCGGTTTTCTTGGACAAAATAAATGGGATTCTCATTATTTCTGAGTTTGAATTAATTGGGGTTTGTTGACAGAACGTGCAAAGATCAGCACTTGGCGTGATCAGATGAGTCTTGAATGATGGGATGGCGTGATCAGATGGGTCTTGAAGGGATAATAAAAGAATATTATTTTGTTTTCCTATATGGTCAAAACAAATTTGTCAGATAAGAGGATTAGGAAATAAAGATGAGAAGGATTAGTCAAAGAATGGGGTTGCATGCAGACGTGCGGGTCTGGGTCTGTGATGATGCGATTTCATTGGTGCATAAGGCTCCAGGAAAGCTTTGAAGCTTTGGTCACGTGGAAGGTGTTATAGTTTTGAAGTTTTCAACATTATCTTTAAGAAATTGGGAGATATATGCAATGAATTATCTTGGAAAAAGTGAACGGCAGAGGGATATGGCGCGCAGAACTTGGGATGGAGTTTGATTGGACTCTACAAACTCTGGCCGTGCCAAAGAAATATCCAACCCTATAAATACATGAGGCTGTGGAGCGTGAAAGGCCTCACCAATTCAACATACAAACTGCCCTGCGCAAATTCTCGCTTTACGCGAAACCTCTCAATAATCTTGAGATTTTTATTTTCTTTTTCCGCTAACACATCTTTAATTTGGATAAACAGCACTGTTGCCGTAGAATCAGCCGACCACGAAGCATCTTTAATTTGGATAAACAGCACTGCGTCGAGGTCGACTGCTTATCTATCCAAGTCTCGGTCGAGAAGGATTTTCGAATCCTTGTTGGCAGATGTCATCTCATTAGCCTTCTCGATGAAGTAATGTGTTACCAAGTTACTACATTCGGCACATTGAAAGCCGAATTTGATATTGAACTTAACAGAACTAGCAGCCTTGTCTTCAGGCTCTAGAACCCAAAAGCCGAGACGTGTTCCTTCCTCGGCCGCAATCGCAAGACGCATAAGTCATCAGCGCGCCCAACGCGACAATCAACATATTTTACTCCTCGGCCGAGCTCGGCCGAACGAGTTGGCACGCCCCGCACATTACCGAATGACGTAGTTAGCTTATTAGTTACTCAATCTGCGCGTCATGTAGACTTAGTAGTTTTTAGGGTCAACATATATATATATATATATATATATATATATATATATATATCCAAAAGACTTGATAGGATCAACGTTGACTTTAAGGTATGTATGATTGTGTGTGTGTGTACGTGGCCTAAGGGGGACGTTGACTCTTAGCCGATCGGTATATATATATATATATATATATATATATATATATATATATATATATATATATATTCCAAAAGACTTGACAGGATCAACGTCGAGTTTAAGGTATGTATGATTGTGTGTGTGTGTGTGTGTACGTGGCCTAAGGGGGACGTTGACTATCGGCCGATACCGATCGGCCAACGTACGTTGGAACTTAGACTTTTCAGCATCCTTTCTTTTAGAATGTAAATTACAAACTAATACATATATGCATACATACATGCATCTCAATCGATACAAAAGAAAAATGGTTTACATTTTACATTTTAGGGCATTAACAGTGGACGGTTTCTGAACTTGCAGAGTCATGGATGGAAGAAAGTTGATACATATATATATTCTTACCGCCAAAAGCGCGCGATTAGTTGGATGCATTCAAAAGGTCTATGATCACATCATATATGTATACATACATATATATATATATATTATATTTCATATATGAATTGTGACATATACCTGCCGTGCGTTGACAATCTTATATATATATATTTAATTTGACAAAAAATGAACATATATATATATTCGAAGATTATATTTCAGGCCGTACAGGCTATGGCACGTAATAATAATATCTCAGTGCTTTAGGGTTTCTTTTTCTTGAGTCAGTAAACTGATGTAGTCCGACTTAGGCTGGACTGGACTTCTTCTTAATTTATATGATATTCAGTCCCAATCAATTATTCGTACCAATCCTTATTATACTACGATGTGGTGTGTCTATTATTATAAAGATTTCGAATGGAACGCATCATGCATGGCCTCATTAGTCATTATATAATATGCATATGAATTGAGTAAATGTTTTATTATCCAACCGTCTAGCTAGTGTGTGAATTTGTAAAAATATATATGTATGTATAAATGGAATAAATGTTTTCTTATCATACTGTTTAGTTCGTATGTGAATTTGAACAATTTACAGTATTTAGCAGTCTTTTTGCAAAGTAAGGATAAGACTGTATATGATAAATGTTCTCCGATCCTTGTAAAGCGGAGAACCGTCGCCCTTTTTTTAGTACATAGTAGTACTGTTGAGACTGAATCTCACATTAGAAAAAGAAGGGTCATTGCATGTGTTTATAGTAGTTGTGATACTTCCTATATTACCAATTAGTTTTATGGTAAAATCTCAACTTTCTTCTTCCTATGAATTGATTAAACATTAGACGTAGCAGCAAGAACAATAAAATAACATCAACGTCAATATTCCTTTTAGAGTAACTCCACCATTGCTTATTACATTGAGATTGGCAACCCGATCCACTCTTACCCTTTCCAAAACACTCTAGCCCACTCGGTCAATTAGACCAAAGTGAGCCAGGAGAAATCAGGCGTCCATTTATCTCTTACCGAAATTGCAGCTGCCGCTGAAACCTTAGGTACCCTGCTATCTTTAATGCTAGCTTTTTCAGTTAAAGAAGTTAGGTGATCTTTCACTATTTTCATTCATTGTTGAACGTTACAATCCTTTCACTACTTAAAGGCTAACTACTCTTCTTTTCTTTTTTCTGCTATATATACTTCCAGAATTTCAATCATCTGATAAAGATATGGAGCAATCAAGAAACATGCTCATCAAAATGTTACTCTCCCTTCTCAATCTCTTCTGGATCATCAAGACACACTATTGTTGAGAGTGAATCTCACATTGATGAGAGGAGGAACATTGCATGAGCTTATAAATAAGTTGACTGGTATCAAAGCAAGTTGTCACACTTGTGAAGCCAAATGGTCATACGTGCAATTCCCCATATTGTCAATTGGTTTTATGATGGAACCTTAGCTTGCTTCAACTACTACTCGTTCATGATTATGTTACGTGATGATCAGTATCACAAGCTTCCAGGAATAAGTTATTCTGATCGTATTGCTCTACAAGATCACAATAATAAATTCCCGGAAGTAACCCCTTCGCCTTGGTTGGTGCCGTTACCGGTTCACTGTATAGCTGAATCCGTGAAGAACCAGCTCCCGGCGGTGCAATATAGAGGAGGCAACCGGCAGGGTTCGTATTATGGCTCGCACACCGATACGTGTATTGTGTGCATGGATAGAGTGGAAGGAGGGCAAAGGGTGAGAGAGCTTTCCAATTGTTCACATGTATTTCACAAAGAGTGCCTAGATGCTTGGATTGACGAGGGTGATCAGTTTACCTGTCCTCTTTGTCGATCCAATCTGTTCCCAAAGAATTGTACTACTCCAGAATCAAAAGGTCATGAACGGGCCTGGAGTTGGATCCATGGACGGATCATTTACTTGTTTGGTGACGATTACCAGCTCGTGAGGTAGCAGGCTTTGTTAGCATGCAGTAGATATATATATATATATATATATATATATATATATATATATATATATATATATTTGAAAATAGTATATTAGTTGTTATTAATTATTTTTTTATTTGATCGATCCTATTTTCATGAACATAAATAAATATGAAAGTATGAAAATATGAACGGTGATTTTGATAATCATTTCAGTTTTTTATTTTCTTAAAAATTGAAAACTTGTTTATGTTGGAGAACAAAGTCGCATTGAAGACAAATTAATATATAGTTTATAGTGCGCGATTGATTACTAATATCACATTTTATGATTCAACTCCATACCTAATAGAAAGCGGCTAATTTAGAAACCATAGTGACAATGATGGTCGTAAGACTTAGAAAGTAGCGTTAGATTTTTTGTTTTCAGTTTTCATTGTTCTTTTGAAACTTGAAAACAATCATCAAACAAGTTTTTAAGTTTAGGTTTTCAAAAAATTGAATGAAAACGAAACTGTGAGACCATGATTTTCCAAGCCTGGAGTAAAGTTGATCCGAATACTGTCACCTCAGAAGTCCGGTCATGGACTCACTAGCTCCGGGCGGAGTTGTATCAAACGGAGCAGGGTGCCATCATCACTCTACTTCGGTAAAGTTGATCCGAATACTGTCACCTCAGAAGTCCGGTCATGGACTCACTAGCTCCGGGCGGAGTTGTATCAAACGGAGCAGGGTGCCATCATCACTCTACTTCGGGGCAATAGATGGAGTCCTAACGACTACGCTGGATGACCATGCTTGTTCGGCAAGACATGTGATTTAATCCGATATGGACACAATCAAATCCTATAAGTCTTGAAGTCCCTACAATCTAGGGATAGGCATGCGCCATATGTAATCACACTTCTAAGAGGATGCAATATTTACTTACTAAATATCTTCTAGGATTCTCCCATCTTAGAACGAGGATTCTATCCTAAAAATGTCTCTCTCCCACGGTATAAATACACCCATCTAGGTTCATCTATAGTAATTCTTGCCCACTGCTTGAGTCTAAATTCATTCACTAACTTGACCGTCGGAGAACCTTTGGCCGGCACACCTCAGCCTAAGGTTTGCTTACGGCTGTTTTACTGTTTTGATGGTGGAGGAGCTAGAAAGGCATAGAGGTAGTGTGAATGCTATTGCTTAGGCCCCCAGAGTTTTAGACACATTTGCTTTGCTGGGGATGACACCCAGGAGCTCATTTGGGACCTGCCCACGGTTGCTGGGCCGAATGGAATCGACCGCATGTTGATGTACTCCGCAGGTGCGGAGACTAATCAGCTGCAGTGGTCTGCTGCACAGCCTGATTGGATTTCCATTGCATTTTCTAACAAGATGCAGCTTTTGAAGGTGTGAGGGCGGGAAGCTGGGTAACTTGTTTTCTAATATGGAATGTAAGTGTTCATTCAAGTTTTTTCTGCTTTGCTTGCTTTAATTGGTTTTATAACTGCTATACTGATGTAATTTACGCTAAATTGATTAGTTTGTTTAAAACTATTGAATTCATCACATTGCTTGCTCGATTAGTTTGTTTAAAACTAGTAAATGTCGCAGATATTTGGATCTGGGATAGATGTTCGTGTGCATCTGTTGCAGAGTTATTGAAAAATGTTTACATTTTGTGGGAGCAAACCATCGTCCTTTACAATTTTTTTCACGTTTTCTTCTACGATGATTTGATCTCATTGTTCACCTTCTGGCCTGTTTGCGAACGGTTCCTTTGAATTTCCAACCTTACCAATCTGTTCATGAGCTTCTTCTCTGTATACTATTATGCCACACTATGATGTACGGTTGAAACCTAGACAATGAAGTCTTCATCCGCATGGTAGCTGTCCGCATGTATTTGTAATTTAGTGGTGTTATCCACACACATTTTTTACCTCTCACACAACCCTCATTAATTTTACATCCTTTAATTAATAATTGATGAGCTAGTCATCATTGTTAACTGCTATAATCATATGTCATAGTCTGATTTCATTTTGATCACAATAGATCTTATGTTATTTTTTTTCATTCTCTTTGGTTCAGTCAATTTCTCCTGATTAACGGGATAAGTTGCATGTTTGACTTCTTTTGATGGAGGCATTCTGTCTTGATGGAAGCCGACATGTATTTCATAAAGGAGAATAAACTCCGGGTAACCAACAAAAGTCTGGGGAGTACATAAAAAACCCCGAAATAACAAAAGATGGTGAGATAAATACAAAGTCAGGTACCACCTTTTCCAGGAGGATATCGGGTGGTTCCTCGAACCAGGAGCATTCGCAAGGAGAGGAGAGGGCATAGTGAGCAAGTCGGTGAGCAGCCTTGTTGGATTGGCGGCGCGTGTGGGCAGCTGTTGCTCCTGTGATCCCGGACAGCAGAGCTTTCGAATCTTCTACAAAATGACCAATGAAGGACGTGTTTGCAGAAGGCGAGAGCAAGGCCGAATAGATCGGGAGAGAATCAGTCTCAAGAATACAGTTTTGGAGACCCCTATGCGTAGCCAACAGTAACCCTTCACGAGCCGCAAGGGCTTCACTGTGAAGAGGTGACGAGACAACTCGAAGGACATGGAACGAGCAGCCACAAAGCACCCCAACTCATCACGAATAACAATCCCCAATTCCCCCCAACCTGCTTGACTCCCTCCAGGCACCATCGACATTAACCTTGAGGAAACCAAGCGGCGGTTTACACCAGTTCTGGACGGGCATATTCCAGGCCGCGCGAGGGGTGTGATAAAGTTTGTTTATTTTAGTGTTTTGGTTGATTGTTTGGATGTGCTTCTTAGGGTTAGAATGGCAGGGAATGGAGAGGATTTTGGAGTGTTTCTGACGGCTTCAAGGCTGTGCAGTGATAGGGGCATATTTATGCACCTTAGTTAGCTTGTTCTTGTGCATTTATGTTGTTTTTCCTTAGTTAAAGTAATCTTTTAAGCTAGTTTGATGTATTTTTAGGTTTTAAGGGCAAAGTATGCAAAAGGATTTGTGTGCTTATATATTTCGCATCATGCAGAATGCATCGGCCATTACTTCATTAAGTAGAGGAAAGTTAAAGGGTATGGTGCATTGCCATGACCCATACTTGTTTAAGAGAGAGATTGACAAGAGGCTTAACAACCATTTCAGCCTTGCTACCCCAGATTACATCCTAGCCCTTCATTTGGGTTTTAAGTGATCTAATCTGGCGTGTACACTTGTCACTCACACACTCACACATACATTTAAATTAAACTAGCTGTTGGAGGCTAAAACCCTTCATTTCTTCTTCTTCTTCGATGCAGATGGCACCCTTGCTCGGGAGCTCCTTGTTGCCTTCGATCCGTCGACTCCAGGAGCTGTTTAGCTTCCAACATTCCCTTCTAAACTGCTTCTGGGAGTAATTCCAAGCAATCCCCTCAGGTAATTGAATCTCTCCTTCGGTAATGCTTTTGTGAAAATGTATGCGATCTGATCTTCTGTGCTGCAGTAGATTAGTTTGATTGTATTGTCCTGCAATGCTTCTCTGATGAAATGATATCTTCTTTTGATGTGCTTTTTTCTTTGATGGAAGACTGGGTTTTTGGTCATGGCAATTGTAGAGGTGTTGTCACACAAGAGTGGTGTGGCATCAACCTGCAATTCACCAAAATCTTTGAGTATAAACCTTAGCCAAATAGCTTAAGCCATTGCTTCTGATGCACTTACGTACTCCGCCTCGGCTGTGGACAGTGCAACACTTTGTTGCTTCACAGAGGCCCACGAAAACACCCATGAACCAAAGGTGAAAGCGTAGCCCGATGTGCTTCTGCTATCATCTTCACTGCCACCCCAGTCACTGTCACAAAATCCAATTAGGATAGTTGACTTCCTCATTTCATACTTGATCCCATAATCAAGTGTTCCTTGCACATATCTGAGAACTCTTTTTGCTATCCCCATGTGTGTCTTGCTAGGATTTTGCATAAACCTAGAAAGTAGGCTTGCTGAGAACATTAGATCCGGCTTTGTTGTAGTTAGGTACAATAGACTGCCAACAATGCTTTTGTAGAGACTAGCATCTGCAGGTTCACTTCCATCATCCTTCTTGAGCTTCTCATTTGCAATTAGGGGTGTAGAGACCGGTTTGCATCCCTTCAATCCAAAATTTTCAAGCAAGGTTTCAGCATATTTCCTTTGATGAATGAAGATGCTGTTTGCTTCTTGAATCACCCCAATGCCAAGAAAGTGATGCAAGAGGCTTAGGTCAGTTATCTCATACCTCTTCATCATTTCTTCCTTGAACTCTTCTATCATTTAAGCATCATTTTCAGTGTAGACAACATCATCCACATAGATTGAGATAATGAGTGTCTTGTTGTTGCTTTCTGTCTTGGTGTAGAGTGTAGCTTCACTAGGACTTTTCTGAAATCCTTTTTCAGTGAAATAAGAATCAATCTCACTGTACCAAGTTCTTGGAGCTTGCTTTAGGCCATAGAGAGCCTTCCTTAGCTTGTACACATTTTCTGGAAACTCTTGATTTGTGAACCCTTGAGGTTGTTCCACGAACACCTCCTCCTCTAGCACTCAATTTAGAAATGCAGATTTGACATCCAATTGATGTAGCTTCCAGCCTTTCTTGGCTGCAAGGGCTATCAAGGTCCTTATGGTGTCTAACCTTGCTATTGGAGCAAAGGTTTCATTGAAATCTACACCTGGTTTTTGTGAGTAACCTTTGGCTACCAATCTGGCCTTGTTCTTCTGCACAGAACCATCTAAGTTGAGCTTCGTTTTGTACACTCATTTCACTCCAATCACAGGCTTGTCACTTGGTCATTTTACAAATTCCCAAGTGTCATTCTTCTCTATCATTTCAAGTTCTTCCTTCTGCTTTCTTCCAAGCTTTGCCTTTCTCAGCTTCTTCATATGTTTATGGTTCCACTACACAGTAATTACATGTAGCATATATCTCATCCAAGTTTCTCAATCTCACTGGAGTTGAACTTGGAGTTGTTATCTGTGATTGACTTGATTGTGGACTTATAGTAGCTTGCTGTGGAGTCCTTTGTATGTCACCATTTTCTATGACTTCTTCTTGAACTGAGGTCGCTATAGGCTCCCTTGTTTGCCTTTTGTTGAGGTCAAGTTGTAGAGAGACACTATCCTTCTCTTCTACCCTTGTTTCCCAGTCCTATGTTGAGTCTTCATCAAAGATAACATCCCTTGATAGGATTATCTTCTGAGTTGACAGATTGTAAACTCTGTACCCTTTTTCACTAGTACCATAGCCTACAAAAATACCTTTGTTGCTTGATTTCTTCAACTTGTGCCTTAGTTGTAGAGGAATGTGAGTATAGCCTACTGAGCCAAACACTCTCAGATGCCTCACAGAAGGCTTCCTTCCACTGAACACTTCAAATGGAGTCTTCTTGTCCAATGCTTTAATAGGGCACCTATTCAACAGATACACTGAGGTGTTCACAGCTTCACCCCAAAATGTATAGGGCATGTTCTTCTCATGCATCATAGACTTAGCCATTTCGACTATAGTCCTATTCTTCCTTTCTGCAATGCCATTCTGTTGTGGTGAATATGCCACAGTGAGTTGTTTCTCCAACCCCACATCTTCACAGAATGCATTGAACTCAAGAGATGTGTACTCTCCTCCTATATCACTTCTCAGTCTTTTGATTTTGTGCTCACTTTGCAATTCCACCATTGCTTTGAACTTCTTGAATATTGTGAACACTTCAGACTTGAACCTCATGAAATACACCCAACACATCCGTGAGTAGTCATCAATGAAGGTTAGGAAATACCTGTTTCCACTGATTGTTGTTGTTTGCATTGGTCCACACACATCTGTGTGAATCAATTCGAGTGGCTTTGTTGCCCTCCAAGCCTTGCCAACTTCAAATGGATCCCTGTGATGCTTCCCAAATGCACATCTTTCACAGGTTTCATTGCAGTGATCCATCTTAGGTATCCATTGTACCATTTCATACTTCTGTAGATTTTCTAGGCTTGTCATGTTTAAGTGACCAAACCTCTTGTGCCATAGTTTCATAGAACCTGTCACACTTGCTTTCCTTGCCACTTCTTCTAAGTACTTCAAAACAAGTGGAAAGCTTCTGTTTTTCACTTCTACTTTGGTCACCAAATTTGATAGAGATCTGTCATCATAGATCTCAACCACAGTTCCCCCAAAGAGTAGGAAATACCCATGCTCCATCATTTGACCCACACTAAGTAGGTTTTCATCCAATCCTGGCACTAGCATCACCTCCCTTATGCATCTTCTTCCTTTCTTGGTGTTGATAACCAAAGTTCCTCTTCCAGTGGCCTTGACAATGTTTCCATCACCCATTTTCACTTTTCCAGTGAATTTTGTGTCAATGTCAATGAGTAATGACTTATGTGCAGTCATGTGGTTGCTGCAGCCACTGTCAATGTACCACACTTCATTATTTTTCTCCACTTTTGCACTGAAGGCACATAACACATTTGCTCATTCTCCCACTTGGTTTGCACAGTTCACTTGCTGCACATTCTTTGATCTGCAGTCATTCATAATGTGCCCAAACTTGTTGCATTTATGACACTTAGGCTTGTCCTTAAATCAGCACTCTCCAAGATGGATTTTGTCATAGTGCTTGCATTGCTGCTTGGTTCCTGAGCCTTCATTTAAGTAGTTGCCTTGGTTAGGTCTAGAGTTTTGATATCATTTTCCTTCCCATTTCTTGTTCTTGCCATTCCACTGTGGTTTTTGTTTACTTGCACTAGCTTGACTACTGGATCCGACATTGAGTGATTGAAAAGCTTTCTCAGGTGCAAAATCAGCATGCCTCTCAAGCCTTTGATCAAAAGCTCTTAAAGATGCCATCACATCTTGCACACTAAGAGTTTCAGTGTCTTTAGTTTCCTCAATGACACTTACTATTGAATCATAAGGTTTAGTCAAATTAATCAACAGTTTCTGAACAATTCTTTCATTAGGCAGTTCCTCACCATATGTTTTCATCTTGTTTACAACATCAAATAGCCTAGTGAAGTAGTCTTTTAACATCTCATTCTCCTTCAATCTGGTATACTCGAAATCTCTTCTAAGGGACTGAAGTTTTACCTTTCTGACTTTGGTGTCTCCTCTGTACTCTTGCTGTAAAACTTCCTAAGCTCCCGTTGCAGTCTCTTCATTTGCTATCCTCGGGAAAATGGTGTCTGAGACAGCACCTTGGACGAATCCAAGTGCTCTAGCATCCTCCATCCGATTCTGCTTCAGTGTTTTGAGTTGTGTTTCTGTGAGATCCTCCACTAGAGCATCGATCTCCATCTCAGGTAGTTCATACCTGTGCTGAACCATATCCCATAGATCATAGGATTTGAAAATGGTTGTCATTCTTATTCTCCAAAAATCATAATTCTCCCCATCAAAGACTAGAGCTTTTAGCTCACTGCTGCTGCTGGATCCCTTCATTTTCAGGATTGTTTGTTGATTGTTGTTGCTGAGGACACTACGTTGGTGCTCCCAAAGATCTCAATTTGCACAGAATACGCCCAGAAAGTTGTAAGATCAGTAACAAAGCTCTGAGGGCATGATAAAGTTTGTTTATTTTAGTGTTTTGGTTGATTGTTTGGATGTGTTTCTTAGGGTTAGAATGGCAGGGAATGGAGAGGATTTTGGAGTGTTTCTGACGGCTTCAAGGCTGTGCAGAATGCATCAGCCATTACTTCATTAAGTAGAGGAAAGTTAAAGGGTATGGTGCATTGCCATGACCCATACTTGTTTAAGAGAGAGATTGACAAGAGGCTTAACAACCATTTCAGACTTACTACCCCAGATTACATCCTAGCCCTTCATTTAGGTTTTAAGTGATCTAATCTGGAGTGTACACTTGTCACTCACACACTCACACATACATTTAAATTAAACTAGCTGTTAGAGGCTAAAACCCTTCATTTCTTCTTCTTCTTCGATGCAGATGGCACCCTTGCTCGGGAGCTCCTTGCTGCCTTCGATCCGTCAACTCCAGGAGCTGTTTAGCTTCCAACAGGGTGTAGCAAGGAATATGGTTAGTTGTGAGGCTTGTTTAGAAAGGAATATGGTTAGCTTTGAACTCATTAGAGACCTATTTATTGTTGATTATCAACTAGTCTTGGTCTAGACCCACAACGTGAGTAGTGTATCTTCCCCTCGCACGCTTTGCCCCTTTTTAGATCCAATGTTAATTGTACCTGTTGACCCCTCCTGTATCGCATGTGTTATGCCCTCGTGTTTGACAATACTCTACGTATTGAGAAAAGAAGGAAAAAGGAAGTTGTCGGAAAATTTTGATAGGTGCTATATATAAAATGAGTGGGGGGAATGGTTTGCTATACACTTTGCAGAGTAAGTGAGGATAGGTTATTTTGATATCGATTCCAGATCAAACGTGATCGCGTTGTTTTTCTGTAGTCGTTTGCAATGTGTGAGATTGTGGAAACCAAAAGCCAGGTGCTGCTGAGCTGAGATGCGTTCTTTCCATGGATTTACTGGCTACATATGATTTCGTCTCTCATTCATCACATAAGAGAAGTGCAAATTGTTTTTTTTTTAATACATGAGCTAGTTATAATAATTTAGCTCGAATTCGCATTTATCGAGAATCAAGCCTAAAACCTCTCACTTATAAGTGAAGAGGAATACCACTAGACCGTAATATTAAGCGGCAAGAATCACAAATCCAGAAAGCAAATGTCGGCTCAAATGTAATACGAAAACTATATGACACGAAGCCTTTGGGCCCTGTCATCACAAATCAACATTTCTCCCTGGTCTTAGCATCGTGTTCCCATCTGATATATATACGAGAAAGATACTTAAATTAGGACCTTTTCTAATCATTTTTGCTCATAAGTGTTTTTATTAAAAGTAAAGCAACAAGTTGAAATTTATTAAAAGTTCAAGTGTTTATTGAAAAACACTTGGAAGTGCTTCCTAAGAGCATCCCAATGAGGGTTTTGTCCTCCATGAAACTACTACATTTAAAGCCCTAATAAGAAATTTTATCCCCAATGAGTTAAAAAATGGGGTTAGATCCACCACTTGGACTAGCAACTCTCTTCCTTGAGTAGCAAAAAACTAGGCTACATGTAGCCCCTAAAAGCAGTGGGTCCCACGAGAAAACTAGCTACTCATGTGAGGCAATTTCTGTCACTCTCCCCCCACTTGTGAATACACTTATACTCTCTTTTAATACTTTATTAAATTCTTTTTCTTTACATATTTTTGTTCCAAAGGCCATCCTCCCTTTTATATGTATGTTTAATTCTTAAGACATAAAATGATATAAGATGTTCTACTAAAAGAGTTTACTTTTATTAATTTCTAAATACAAACACGCTACATATTAAAATGGCATTGAAAGTTTAGAGACCAAAACCGAAAACATAAACAAACAACATACCTAAATTGCCAGGGCATTACAATTTAGTTATGAGATGAAATCTTATGTTGTCTGATTTCAGAGAAACAAACCAACATATAAAATTGAGATAAGAGAACCTAATCCAACGATTTTCAAGTGATAAAATCCAACTTTGTCAGAAAATGAATTTTTTTAGGTTGAAATGTTCATACTTTTTTTTGAGATAACACGTCCAAAAATAAACTTAAGAAAAGTTAACACACAAAAAATTTGATCGCATAAAATTACTACTTAAATAAATAAATATATATAGCCCCATATAGAGCCCAAAAGTAAATTAGCCTCTCATTGGGAGATATTCTTTTATAAAGCCCCAATGATTCCTCGGAGCTCTAAAATATGTTATATCCACCACTTTTTCAGCCACATATAAAGCTCCTCATTGGGAATGCTCTAAAGAAGCACATGTTTCTCTAGGAAGCGCTTCTAAAATTCACACAAAACTCTTTTAAGTTCATCTGTCAAATAGTCATGAGTACTTTTTTGCTATTAGACAACACTTTTAGTTATTTTAGAAGAAGTCCCAAACAAACCCAAAATACCAACCAAATGGTCGATGACTAATTAGCAATAAGAGTTTGTTTTGGTTTGCTTCAACTAGAACAAACGAACTAAAACGTTACTTTTCTTTCATTAGTATTAGTTGAAATAATAAATAATAGATTACTAGTCTATGTGGTGATATGGTACTCGGAATATAGTCCATGTGATACAAAAATAAGGATTTAAGTCCCTGTGGTGAAAGTTTGTTAGGCTTTATGTCCAAAATTGAAAATTTCGTTAACTCTTCGTTAATTGTTAGCACATAAGGCTCACATGTGAGGCTAAAATGTTAAAATTAGCCTCACATGTAAGCCTCATGTGCTAACAATTAACAAAGAGTTCTGTTTTAACCTCATATATGTGGTTCACTTGCTAATAATTAATGGAGAGTAGACATAATTTTCAATTTTGGACATAAATCCTAACATATTTCACCACAAGAGCTTAAATCCTAATTTTTTTTACCACATAAGCTATCATCCAACTATTGTATCATCACTGGAACTAATAATCCAATCAGACCTAAATAGATAAACCACAGGTGCATTAATTACCAATCTTCTGATGCATCAAACATGGGTTTGGTTAGGCCAAGTTGACTAGGGGTTACGAGTGTGCTTGTTTAATTATGCTTGGGTCAAATTCTCCTTTCCGTACATTCACTCGTAACGAAAAATCCATCAACAAATATATGGTAAATGACGTTTATTTAGTTTTGACCATTGTTTATTTCGTGGATGAGTTCATTTGAAGTGGATAGTATCATAGACTCATAGTGGACGAGTAGTTGCGATGCTTTCACGAGGAAGAAAATTTGGTAATTGTCATAAACGTGTAACAACTACTGAAAGTTGATTCGAGAAAGCGCGCTGTGTTTGGATTAGGTTTAATTAAATAAGTCTATCTGATATTGCATAATATATTATGAAAGGACCAACGTTGAGATCAGAGTTTAAAATTTCCTTGATATAGTCGATATTTCTATGAAAATATCTAAAAAATCATAAAAAGATATGGAAATGGGGATGAAGTCTAAAATTCACTTTATATCGGAGAAACTCTTAAGTTTACGCTAAAATCAATATGTATTATCGATATTTCTGACACATCTGTTAAATATAAGAGAAACTCTTATATTTCGTCCAATATTTCGTCCAAACCAATACTTGACAAAAATTTCATTTCAAATTTTCATTATTTCCATCGAAAGCAATAAATATCGATATTCAATATGTCCACAAATTTGCATATCAATGTTTTCACCGATACTATATCGAGAGTCGACGTCCACCTTCGGCCACGCATATACCTGTATATGTATATGCCGAGGGTGGACGTCGACTCTCGATACCGATTTGCGGACGTACGTCGGAACTTAGACTTTTCTGCATTCTTAATTTCTTTCAGAACGTAAATTACAAACTAATCATAGACATATATGCATATGTAGGTTTGAAAAAGAATTAAAAAAAAAAAATATATATATATATATATATATATATATATATATATATATATATGCATAACAACGGAAAGTGAAGCTTTATTGTATATAGCTAACAAATATATGCATCTCGATGGATACGAAAGAATAACGTTTTCTTTCTACATTTTTAGGACATTAACAATGGAATAAATTATTTTATGTGCTCGAAATAAAAAATAATAATTTGAGAAAACTATTTTTTTTCAAGGGTTTTTCAAATTGTATAATAATAGTGACACACTGTGCTGTATTTCAGACACTCATAAATTTTTCGGACGATTTCCTAATTTGCAGAGTCATGGATGGAATAAAGTTGAGACATATACATTCTTACCGGCAGCCGAAAGCGATTATTTGGATGCACTCCAAAAGTCTATGGTCAAATCACATGTACATAGATAATATAATCTATGATTGTGATATATACCTGCGCATTGACAAAAATGAAGATATATAAATATTTAAGATTAGATTTCAATGCTCTCAAGTCCGTACAATCTACAGTACGTATAATATCTCGGTGCTTCTTGTTCTTTTTAGGTTTCTTTTTCTTGAGTCAGTAAACTGATGTAGTCTAAAGGCTGGACTTTTCATCATCTTCATTTATATGATATTCATTACCAGTCAATTAATAAATTCCCCACTTTTCGGCCCTTTTTTAGTACATGGTAGTATTGTTGAGAGTGAATCTCACGTCAATTGTTGAGAGTGAATCTCACATCAGGAAAAGATGATCTTGTATGTACTTATAAATAGTTTGGCTACTCTCAAATTGCTAATTGATTTTACGGTGGAAGGAACTCCAACTTTCTTCAAGTATGAATTGATCAAACATTAGACTTACCAACAAAAACAGTAAATTAACATCACACGTACCCTAAAGTTAAGCTGTCTGCTGTCATTGTACCCCTCAACCAATGTTTTAAAAAACTCGCCTCAAGGCACGCCTAGGGCGCCCTTGAGGCTGGGCGCCATGGATAACTCCTCAGTTTTGCTGGAGTGGGCGAAAGGCTTCGCCGGAGCCGCCTAGGGGCGCCTCAGTGGGTTTTTTTATTTTTTATTTTTTTTTCTTTACTCCCAAACCCAAATTTTGGGTAGGATTTTAACTGCCTCATACCTCTTCCTTGCACTTTTGTCTCTATGCCTTGTTTCTAATTTTTATTTTTTATATAATGGATGTGTGTTGTTTGCGTGCATTTTTATATGTGTGCTCATTGTGATTTTCATCCTTTATTTTATACATATATAATATAATATATGTATATATATGTGTGTATATATATATTTATAATATATGATTAATAATCTTCTTCTTTTTAATATAATATATGTGTATGCTCAGTGTATATGTTAAAAAATTTAGGTCCCATGAGGCTTCGCCTCACGCCTAGGCCGGACTTCCCCTCGGACGCCTCGCCCACGCCTCATGCTTTTAATACATTGCCCTCAACTCAAGTAACTTCATGAATCACGTATATAAGCGGAGGCCGAGACACACACACAGAGGCATACATTTATCCCCCACCGAAATTGCAGCTGCCGTTGAAACCTTACGTGCCCTACTATCTTTAATGCTAGCTTCTTCTGTTAAAGAAATTAGGTGAACGATCCTTTCACTATCTTCATTCACTGTTGAAGGTTGCAATCCTTTCACTACTTAAAGGCTCTGCAACTAATCTTTTTTTTTTTTTTCTGCTGTATATACTTCTAGAATTTTATTCATCTGATAAAGAAATGGAGCAATCAAGAAACATGCTCATCAAAGTGTTACTCTCCCTTCCCAATCTCCTCAGGATCATCAAGACACACTACTACTCGTTCTTGATTACGTTACGTGATGATCAATATCACAAGCTTCCCGGCATAAGTTATTCTGATCGTGTTGCGCTACAAGATCACAATAATTTATTCCCGGAAGTAACCCCTTCGCCTTGGTTGGTGCCGTTACCGGTTCACTGTATAGCTGAATCCGTGAAGAACCAGCTCCCGGCGGTGCAAAATAGAGGAGGCAACACGCAGGATTCGGATTATGGCTCGCACACCGATACGTGTATTGTGTGCATGGATAAAGTGGAAGGAGGGCAAAGGGTGAGAGAGCTTTCCAATTGTTCACATGTATTTCACAGAGAGTGCCTAGATGCTTGGATTGATGAGGGTCAGTTTACCTGTCCTCTTTGTCAATCCAATCTATTGCCAAAGAATTGTACTACTCCAGAACCCAAAGGTCATGAACTGGAGTTGGATCCATGGAGGGCGGAGAGGATGATTTACTTGTTTGGTGACGATTACCAGCTCATGAGGTAGCTGGCTTTGTTAGCATGTAGTAGATATGCAATGGTGAAGCAAGTATGATGTCATTAATTGGTTGTTCTTGACGCCAATAACTCCAAAAACTTCATGTGTATTTGTTTGTATTATTGTATTTGACCCCTATAAATTGAAAACTTGTTTATGTGTTATATGTTGGAGAACAAAGTCGCATTGAACACAAAATAATATACACTTTATAGTAGACGTTACTAATATCATATTTTATGATTCAACCCCATACCTAATAGAAGGCCGGCTAAGTTAGAAACTATATCGACAATGATGGTCGTAAGACTTAGAAAGTAGCGTTAAGGTTTTCGTTTTTAGTTTTCATTGTTCTTTTGAAACGTGAAAGCAATCATCAAACAAGTTTTTAGGTATAGGTTTTTCAAAAAAAAATGAAAAAAAAATTTGAACGAACACGAAATGATTAACAAACATTAACGAGGCTTTATGATAGGATATTTAGTACTTGCACAAAGAAGGTTTAAATCACATAAAATACTTGCAAGAGTACAATGTATGTAGTTATAATAAGAATGCTCATGCAAGGTCATTCACACAGGGATTATTTAAAACGATTTATGTAAAAACCAAATCTTAAGAAATTATTTGAAAACAAGGTTTAGAAAAGGTTGATTTTGTGACAAAAAAAAAACGAATTTAATAAAAACAATTAAAGAAATCATCAAGAAAACAATTTTAAAAAAAAATGAAATTAAACAGTTTTGAGAAAATGATAAAAAGACACTATGGTTCCGCTATCACCTTCACAATCCTATGTAATTTTACCAATTACTTATGGATTATACATGCAACTTTAAATGTTAGGTTTTTCTAATGCATATTCTACATGTGGCATTCAAAATATAATGTATATGAAACATGCAATCCATCTGTGGCATTCAAATCAATTATAGACATGCATGACTAATTACGGTTTGTGAAAATCCTTTGAAAAACCATGCAACACTTAAGCCATGACATTTTCCGTAAGTAAACTTACAATTATTAACCATAAGAAACGTTCCTCAATTTCCAGGTGGCATTCCAAGAAATTGCATCCATTTACTTATATAAATATCATAATGGTAGCTAAGCATTAAGATGTAAAGACCGTTTATGTCACATCCCGACTCTGCCGTAGCACGATATTGTCCGCTTTGGGCCACGCCCTCACCAATTTGTTCTTGGGTTTCCTCCCAAAACGCGTCATGCTAGGAAGAAAAGGGCATGTACATATAAGGTCAGGGACCAACCCTCACCCCGCCGATGTGGGATACTACAATCCACCCCCCTTAGGGAGACCAACGTCCTCGTCGGCACATCCGAACGGACGGTGAGTCTGGCTCTGATACCAAACTAACACATCCCGACTCCGCCGTAGCACGATATTGTCCGCTTTGGGCCACGCCCTCACGGATTTGTTCTTGGGCTTCCACCCAAAACACGTCATGCTAGGAAGAGATGAGCATGTACATATAAGGCCAGGGACCAACCCTCACCCCGCTGATGTGGGATACTACAGTTTAAACATAGTGATTAATAATTCAAAGTATGCATGCATAATATCATAAGCAATTAAATAAAGACTACATATTCATGCTAAGGCTCCTTCTCCAAATTGATGTTTAGAGAACCCTAATGGCTAATTAGCTTTATTTATACTACTATAAAATAAAATCCTTCATAGAAAAGGTCTTTTAAAAACTAGGAAACAAAATAAGTTAAAGTAAACTATGAAACATAATCCTAATCAATTAAGAAAAATCTGTCTAGCCACTTGTAGGACCTTAGACACCTCCAAAACAAGCACAAGACAACTCTTTTAAAGCTTAAGATGTCCTGAACATATTTGCAGAAAAGCCCATTGCCATAAAACATAATCTTGAACGCCAAAAAAGCTAACGAAGCCCAAAATGTCATTTTAACAGTTTCGCGCACTGGTCATTTATGTATGCGCCATAAATTAACTGCTTAGTAGAAATTTTGAAAATTTGACACAAACAAGTTGAAAGACTTGCGGTTGAAAGACTTGCGAACGCCCTTTACTTGGAATCACGCCATAATTCATCCGCTTGGTCACTTTTTGCTCAAGAGGAGGTCGCATGTCCTACAATTAAATTATAATTTAAAGGGTCAAAATATTGTCAAAATAAATACCAAAATATACTAAAATAAATTAAAACATATAGTATAATATTGACGCATCACTTTACAAGTGAGTCAAACGGTATATGATAATCAAACGGTACCCATGCATCATATCAGTTTCTTCTTACTTTTCCCTTACCCGTGGGTTAAAAGAAAACCAAACCTAGATTCAACTAGAAGTAATTCGCAACCCGTTAGGTCATTATAGATCACGGATTGACGGGTCACGGACCAGCTAGCACATCTCAATGGTCCCCATGCATGATCGAAATGTCACCGACTCACCATTCAAATTCAAGTATTCAAACTGACTCAAGATTAAGGCCGGTGAATGGTATAGGAAAAACGGACCGACCTCTTAGACGTAGACAACAAAAGAGTACTTGTCGTTGGCAAAATCTCTAGATCTTTTACCGATACCGATCCGTAATCAAATTGAAATGAATAGAATTGAGGAGGAATTAAAATGAGGTGGAGCCAGATGTAGATTCATGTTGAAGCTGTTTAGTTAAATGTTCTGAAATCGAAATAGAAATTACACTAATTCCATAAAGTTGTTTACTAATTCAGCAGAATCGGAATATAAACCAGTATGATTACTAAAATGCCCTTGTTCCAAATTAAATATTTTATATACTTTTTTTAATAAAATTTGATATAATAATATATAATAGTAAGAAAAAAAATTATTTAAAAATTTAACAATTCCCGTGTTTCTTATTTTTAATAAAACTTGAATTCTTTTTACGTTTTTTTTTCTTCACTTTTTACTCTTTAATGAGTAAAAAACTCATTCGACGAAAAAAGTTATAAAACCCAACAACAAAAATAACGGGAGTTGGGAGAGGTTTTGGAACCTTCACGGTTCCACTTCCACCACAACCTTCTTTACTCTCCCCCATCTGCATCCTCAATTGGTTTTTGCGATCATCTCCTGATCTTGTTCTATCGGCCTGAAAATCTCCTTCTGTCGGGTCATCGAGTTGAAAACGATGAACTCCTTGTTGGCGGCCATTCTTGGATCATCTCTCAGTGTGCAAATCATAAGGTTTGCTTTTATCTATATACTCTTCTGCATCTGTCTCTCCACAAATGGAATTGGATCTGTGGCTGTCGGAAGTTTGTTGGTAGAACTGTTGGGGTCGGTTGGTGGTGGGTCTTGGCAGTCTAGGAGGTGGTGCGGTGGTGTGAGTTGATTAAGGGGTGGGGATGAGTGTGCTTTTCGTGGTTGAATCGTGATGAAGGGGCAGGGTAGTTTTGGTAGAGAAGTTGATTCCGGAAGTTGGCTTTCTTCCGGAATTCAAATACCTCCTCCAAGTTGGTAATTGGATTCCAGCAATATTAGGAATCTGATTGCTGATTTTAGGTGGAACCCACAGATATTTTCATTCCCAAAATTTAGTAAACGCCGGCATGCCAGTTTGATGTAGCCCATTTGATATCTTCGTATCCGAGAATCAACAAATTCAACTCCACACTGTTCACAAAATCTCGGGTCTTTTTTTTCATCTCCGATTACTCGATAATTTCCACAAGCACAAATCCCACTTTGCAGTTGGGGAAGAATTCAATTCCCTTTCTTCTACCCCATTCCGGTTTCGTAAACAGGCCATGAGTGAGAAGCATCAATTAATTTGTACGTTATTCGTACATTGCCTACTTTCTTGGACTTGTTTGGCAGATGAACCGGTTGATCTGAAATCATTTTTTGTTGGATTAAATGGTAATCATAAGAGTGTTTTTCTTCGGAAAATCGTATTCGTGTAGTTTGTTCGCTAGAATTGAATGACTTAATAATTTTGAATTTGTCTAAATTTTGTAAGAATGATCTATTATAATGTACTAAAATATAAACAGTTGCCATAAACCGGTGCTGACTTTGGGTATCTAAACTAAAAATAGAAGATATATATATATATATATATATATATATATATATATATATATAAAGAAAAGAAAAGAAAGACTTACTTTGGGTATATATCTAAACCAAAAATAGAAGATGTATAAAAAAAGAAAGACTTAGGAGTAAGATTCCTAGGAGATGGTTTAATTTGGTGCATTTTTATGCATGGATTCTCTCTATCTGTCTCTCGTTGTCTCACAGCGAAGCACACATGATTGAATGGGCGGAGATGCGAATGTGTTCGCCCCTACCAAGACATCGTTATCATCTTCTTTTTCAAAGACTACAAAAAGTAGGCAGCAAATGAAAAGGAAGCCTAGCTTAATTAGCATGCATTGTTTTAGAAAACAAACCCTACTTGCTCATTGTTCCAATACAAAAAAGATGAGACCCTCAGAAGATGCGACTTTAATTTGCCGGTTCCCAAAATGTATCCATAAGTTGACAAAGTGAACACACAAAATTATTGAATAAGTAGGAAAAAAAAAACATCACTTGATCGCTATATATAGCTTGATTAATGTTCGTAACTTTCATTAGTTTGTTCTAAAGTATCCATAATTTGACAATATGGAACCATCAAATCTGGTCTACCAAGGAAGTCGGTAAAGCTCCTTCAGTGATTACGAGTTATGACTTTACTTGAACGCCAAAAAGGTTAAACAAGAAAAAAAGATTCGAACTTAAGTATAAAGGAAGGAACACATTACTCTATCCAACTTGGTTAACCATAGTCTGCAGCTCCTTGATTGATTAATTACAATCAACTTCATCCAATATTCAACAATACTATTCAGTATCCTATGATATTTCAATATTTAATTTATATGTCAAATTAAAAATAAGTATAAATTCTTATGATATTTCAAAAAATTTCTCAAAATTTAATTTCTCAAATTGCTTTGTCGTGCCCTAGATTATATATCAATATTATTGAGTATCCTAGCTAGATGGTGGTTGTTGATTAATATAATCATATATATAGTTGACTTCATCGAACTGACGTGTGATGCTAATAAAAGCCACTACATACGTAACCCTAATTAAAATACATCAACGTACGCCAGCCCGTTATACAGCCCGAGCCCTCGCATAAGAAAATTATCAACTTGTAGTGTATGATATTATATTTTTGGGGCATTTCTTGTGTATTTTAATTAGGGAATTGTTATTAGCACTTCAAAAATCTCATTCTACATTCTAAATTTTCTATATTAAGAAAGAAAAATACATTTATGAGGAATGTAGAATGAGATTTTTGAAATATCAATAACATTTCCCTTTAATTAATTAATTTCTAATTATCAAACTTGTTGGCCGGTCAAACCCTACCTGTTTCCAAAGCTCTTCCTTTTTTGCAAAACTGGTTAGGTTAAATGTCCACTTCGTAAAAAATAAAAATAAAAATGTTCATTTTGTTTTTTTTGGGTGAACTGTCGATTTTATTACTTTAGTAAACGATCCTTTCACAGTCTTCCTCCACTATATATCGCTTACGTTTGCTTGGTATTTGTGACTCTGATCTCTCTGTTTCTCTCTCTCTCTCTCTCTCTCTCTCTCTCTCTCTCTCTCTAGATCTCTTTCTCTCTCACATTACATTCATCTGATGGGTCGACCGAGAAACCTGCTTTCCAAATTGTTACTCGTTCTTCTCGATATACTCAACATGATCAAGTTACACTACTGCTTAATCATTAAACAACGTCAACAATTTAACAAGCTACATATTTATGAAGCCACTCCTTCATGGCGGCCTTCACCTTGGCTGGTACCGTTACCGGTCCACTGCATAGCTGAATCCGTCAAGAACCAACTCCCGGTGCTGCAATACCAAGAAACTCTCATGAAAACACGAAGCCAAGCAGAAGCAGAAGAACAGGACTGCCACGTGAATGTATGCATAGTGTGCATGGATAGCATGGAGGAAGGCCAAGCGGTGAGAGAGCCATGCAATTGTTCGCATGCTTTTCATAAGGAGTGCCTAGATGTCTGGATTGATCAAGGTCAGCTAACATGTCCTCTCTGTAGATCGGAGCTATTGCCTAAAACTTGTAGTACTTCCCCAAACTCAAAAGATAAGGATCCATGGAGGAAGGAGAGGATGGTTTACTTGTTTGGTGATGATTACCTCATGAGCTAGCTGGCTACTAAGCCGATCTTGTTTCAGAAATCAGAATATTAATTGTTGCATTTTCTTATCTGAAGTTTCAACTCTCAAGCCAATTAAATCAAAGTTTTCATTAGTTAATTTTTGTTTGTAGATTATTATGTTTGCTCGATCTTTCTTAATTCCAAGTAGTTGCCGTAGAACCTATAAAAAAGATAGAGTTGTAGCAAGAACTACTCTTGTGCCCGCACTTCACCCGGCTCGGACGCAACCCCTCCCCTTTATTTTATAGAAGAATTGAACTTATTGCTGGGCTAGTTATTCTAAGCCCCAATTGGCTGCAGGATTTCGCTCTGCAACTAGATGAAGATCGCTTGGGGGGTTACTGGGGCGTGGCTAAATATAGAGCAATCCGCCCCTCCAACGTTTGATTAGTAGATTACATAGAACTTCGGAAGATAATCTCTTATATTAGGATAATGCTAAGGAAACTAAATTTGTAGACAAAATTTGCAAACTAGTTAAATAATATGTCACCAATAGAAAATGAACACGTTTATCAACATTTGGTAATATTCAATCATCAATTTTCATGTTAATTAGTTTACTAATTTTGTCTACAAATTTAAGTTTTCTAGCATTATTTTGTCCGTACAAATATAGTTAGTGGATAATTTGTCATAATATTTTTCACATATAGTCGTGAGGTTAGGTACACATGAAAATGGCTGACCTCATGATTCAAGATTATTAAGGTTTCTAGGTTCCATCATTTTATTTTTGGACGCTACCTTTCGAAATCAATTGCCCAGTCTACGCACATAGCACATTTTCATCTCATGAAAACATAGTTTCTCTCGTGATCTAATTTTTAAATAATTTCCCGAAATTTAGATTTCACAAAGATGCTGAAACTTCCACATGCGTGGCAAACATCGATAGGTTTGAAATAGTCTGCTTCTGTAATCTAATCTTCCACGCTTTTACAACCAAATGTGATGGTTACCATGGAGAGATTTATAAGTGTGTCACGATGTGATATTTCATGTCATAATACAAATGGTTAGATATTTTTAAAAAAAAAATTGAATTGCTTATATTATAATACCTGGTAAAATTTCTCAATGCTATGTATCTCTCCTCTCCCCCAAGTTCCAATAAATTTTTTTTTTTTGGCATATTCGGAACATCATCAAGTCCACCTATATCATAACATTTCGAATGGTAATACCAATTAATTTCAAGTAAATATCTCTTCCCAAGCCACCCAACGTAATGTGGTGTTACTTGTGTCAATTTATCCATGGTACGCTAAATGTATCTATTTATGATCGAATCTTATACAATACCTTCATAAAATATATAATTTTTTGACAAGACGATTTTTAATATAACGATATTGTTTACATTAATAAGTTATATATTTTAAAGGACATGGTACTTACCAGGAATGGACATTCTCGGTATGAGTATTGTTCTTTTCATGACACATAGTGAGTCTGACGTTGAAAAATTATGCAATGCTGAAACAATTACGTATAAATATGTGTATCATTCTCATTCATTACTCCATCATTATCGGAATAAATAAACGAAATTGAAAAAAGTACATACATGTATTTAATACAACCATCATTTCGACGATTAGATAACAATTGTATATACATAAGCATGGTAGCCATCCTAAAATAAATACATGCAAAGACCAAAAAAAACTTTGGGCTATCTAAAGGCTTTTGTAAAATAGTTTCTTGAAGGCCCAATGTTTCTTATGGACCACAACCATTTTGGCCACAATTAATATAATTCTGTCGAACCGGTTCATCTTTGTGGATTTGCTCAAATTCCCCACCTCTTATTTTTTCCCCTACAAAACACCAACACAACCCTTTCCCCGATTTCGTATTCACTCTTATCCATCTTGGATTTTGACTCTGATCGAAGAGAAGAATGGAGCTGATCACCAAAATTCCATCATCCCTTCGCCCAACATATATCTCCGATCGCCATTGTTATCATCATCTTCGCAGTTGTTGACATGCCGCCGCCGCCGCCGCCGCCGCAACAACCGATCAGCAACAACCTCCCAACGCTACCCGATCTCCTCCTGACGGCGCTCTCCATCTCCTTCCTCTTCTCCTCCTCCGCCCGAGCTACCCTCTTCTCCAAAACCCCATTTTCCCATTTACCTTCCTGCCCTCGCCGCCTTTTCAAAATCCCCACCATGTCTCTCCACCACCACCCCCAGCAGCACCGCTTTGCCACCCCGCAGTCCCTCTCCGAGTGGCTCAAGCCCCGATTGCTCTCCGACTCTCTCGCCTCTTGGGGGGTCAAGCCTGGCACTAAGAACGTCCACAACCTCTGGCTCGAGCTCTCCGAAGGCGAAAGCTTTTTAGCCGATTCATCCCCGCCGGTTCGAACGGTTCACGTTGTCACGGTCCGGATCATCGACGATAAATCCCGGGTTTTGATCGAAGCCCACCAAGAATTATCGGATGGCAGCGTCAGGAGCCGAGGCCGGCCACTGTCAGAGAAAATGAAACCCGGAGAGGACCACGAATCGGCGGTGAACCGGGCGGTTATGGAAGAGCTCGGTTCGATATTGAATTCGGAAAGCAGCGGCATTGTGAAGATTGTTCCAGGTTCTTATGAGAAAAGGGTGGAGGAGCGGCATTCAATGTCGTATCCGGGCTTGCCGGCGTGTTACCTGCTGCACTCGGTGGATGCTTGGGTGGAGGGCTTGCCGGAAGGTGAGTTTTGCACCGAGGAGGAGCACGAGTATCCGAATGGCGGAGCGATGAGCATTGCCCACGAGGCTGTGTCTGTCAAGAAGCATTTTTGGAAATGGGTTAGTCTTGATTCCATAACTTAACCACTTCACAATGTAGTTCTATAAATTGTTGGATTTGTTGAACTGTTTAGATTATGATATACTACTTATAAAGATACATGACATTAAAGCGATCCTGTAAGAAAATGTCGTTTTGAGGCTTTTGGTTATTGTTTATGAGAGGACATATTGATTCGATTTTCGGTTGAATGTGTATATTACTTTTACTTTGAATCATCGTAATACTGGTTGTTTTGCTTTAGCTGTATCTCTGCGTACTTCGCTTGCAGCATTTACGGTGCACTAATTTTTGACTTGAATGCTTTATCAAACTCGTTCGTCTCTTTTGGGAGCTGTTATTTGTTCAGGAAGGACTTCAGGACGTATTGGCCTTATGATCCAGTTGTGAATTAAATTGCTAACCGAAAATGCAGCTTGATTGACCAGTTAGTCCCACACAGTGCTTGATAATCTACGAACGAATGCCTGACCAAGGTGCTGGGTTACTTGTGTTCAAGTGAATGAGAACGGATTTTTGGTTAAATTTACCGTATTGCATTAGCTTAGGCAATGTTTAACAGTTTCTGATCGGTGTCTGGGAATGTTGTTAAATTCTGGTGCAAGTAAAGCTTCACAGAATAGTAGCAGGCTACTAGTTGATATAGAAAGACAGTTATAAGTAGTCTAGTAATTTCCTTCAGAAGATGCGATTATGAGACAGAGGCTCGGGTAAAAAAGGTAGAGGAAAAACTTAGGAAGACTTAGAAAGAAACTCTAAGAAAAGACATGGAGTACTTGGAGCTAACGGAACACTTGGCGCAAAAACGAGTGTAGTGGCGTTCTGGGATTCATACAGCGGATACCACTTAATGGATAAGGCTTTGTTGTTGTTGTTGTTGATGTTGTTTCACTATCTTTATATGAAATTGCACAACAAATCACTCTGTGTGCGTTGCGTTCTCTTGTTGACTATAACATATGCACTCAAAGGTCTTGAATATCCTAATTTAGTGCTTGGTTATGTCTAGGTCTTTGATTCCTTGGTGTTTCTTGCATCAAGATTTGAAATGGATTTTTATGTTCTTCCATTCTAGTTCATGCTCACCCTTGAATCTGGATCAGCTTTTTGGAAATTTTTCTGTAGACTTAGATTCGTTGTTGCTACTCAAAAGATTGATCGCCTTGTTCATTAAGTTGTTCGCCAACTAACAACTGCTGCAGTATTTCTCTGTAGAATGTAGACATTTATCATCTCAATTATTTGTGTTTCATCTTAGACCTTTAAGCATCGGGGAATTAAAGTCGCTCCTCTCGTAGATTTCTCCTGTAAGATTGATGTAAAACTTCTTCAAGTTCTTGAAGTGTCCATAGAAATTACCGGATGGATGTTGAAACGCAATTATAGAAGCGTCGTTGTTGTGAAGTTTGTGTGGTTTTCTTATTAGGTTGGTTGGAGACGCAAGCTTTCTTTCGTATCGTTAAAAAGTAGGTTTACTTTTGATATTTGTGGGACTAGATTTTTTTGGCCACAATTATTTCTTCTTTTGCTTTTGAGGACGCACTGAAAGATTATGTATGTCAACATCTTAAATTTGAAGTATTGAAGCGTTTGTGTATTGCAAGATATGCCAAGATGGCCGTTCTTTAGTGCTATCTAGTATTTTAATGTTGGGAGGTCCCAATGTTAATGCAAGTTTTTTATTTTTTTTGTTTTTTATATAAGAACAGAGCACGAAGCGCATAAAAATAAAAAAATCAGTTTATTCATTAAGGAATTTCGTCGAACACTTAGTGAGCTTGTTGTCAGCCATCCTATGTTGCGCATATCTCAACAAATATCGGCATATGTCGAAACAATTTAATGAGTGATATAGAGAGAATTTGTCGAGTGTTGTCAACGCAATCTGTTGAGAGATGCCTAACATTCATTACATTAAACAATTAGTAGGCACAAAAAGCTCTTGTACCAAACATAAGAATGATCCTTAAAAGACCCTCACATGCATATTTAATTTGTTGGCATTTTCGCAAATTCACGTTGGACAACCTTGCGTGATAGCCACCGGCCAGCTCGCAACTATCTCGCAAGATTTGTCCCGCATTGGAAATTTTTTTTATAAATAGATGCTTTCAGCTGCTGTTTAAGTGGAGTCTCGAGTTCTTGGATGAAGAAGGGTACTATAGATTGTTGTATTCAGAAATCTATTTTTATCTTTCACGCTTTTTTGTCATTAATCTTCTTTAATTCGTTCAGTCCGACGACCTAAAATTGAAGAGTATGTGAAAAGTAAAAATGAATATGAGGAGAGCACCATCCTTTACTAATTGACGGAACTAAAAAGGTTAACATGAAGTCAATGAAACTGGAGGCTTACCACAAAGCTGTAAAGGCAAACCATAATTGGTCATATTTTCTCCCATAATTAGGTGGTTGTTTCAAAGTGGTCAATTAGTTGACTAATTGCAAATTTGCAGTTTAAAAACATTTTGATATCTTAAAGCCGAAGGTTAAAGTTCATTTTGTTTAATTGCAAGAACAAAGAGTTTCTCTCTTTTTTGAAAGAATAAAAATGAATAACTGAATTAGTTTTCAGATACAAGCGTAAGAGTTATTCTAGTAAGAAATTCTTAGTAAATATCTTTTGTTTATCCTTTTTGACCGGAATTAGCACATTCTGATGTATATTCTTAGGTTGATAGAATTATGCTCAAAGATTATGTTGCGACTTTGCTTCCATGCATTACAAATTACAAGTCCACATGACTATTAAAGGTGAAGGGTTGAAGTGTAAATTTGAAGATTCCTTAACGAAGAAAATAATGAATTTTCCCTCCTTTTTTATCTTTTTCTTTCTTGTTGGCATCTCACCTATCATTACTCTTTTATGACCTTTTTCCCCTCAATCTCTTTCCTTTCTCCTGCCTACAGAACCACCACCAAACTAGAAAAATCAAAACCAAAACCCACTGTTGAAAAAGAATATATGAGAACATGATCTCCATTTCTAAGCAGTTTAGACCGTTCAGACGTTTCCCGACCCTCTCAAAACAGAAAGCCTTGTTGGCCTTGGAGTTGTCTTTTATCGTTATTGTTGAGGTCCCGTGTTTGAATTCATTCTCACTCAGTATCGCTTGTATCGTAAAGAAACTAAAAAGAAGATAAGATCGACTATACAATTAAGCAAGCCTCTCATTCTCACTCATATATGATCATTACTTCCAGTCCTATATATCAATCATATGATTAATTGATACAAATTTGCAAAAACTTAGGCGCAGAACTAAACATCAACAAACATGACCAAGCAAATATTCAAGAACCAATCAAGAAACATACATGTTAGTAGTACGAAGTAGTCTTGGTGGTTTAGGGAAGAACTTCTCTCTATGCCACTGAGGCGTTATCCAAGTCCTGATGTGGGTAAGTTTCTCTTGTAATTCAGACGTTGGTAGAGCATTGAGTCCCTTGCCTTGCAGTGAGAGGACCAGTTGGAACAGAAGGACCAAAAGCCATAACAGCAAGACAATCCACGGTAACCCGATATTTCCCGGAAACCCAAGTTCCAACCTTCCATCGAATTCGTCCTATCACTTTGAGATTCAAAACCAGTCTACCAGCCGTTTGATCACGTCCTACTTCATAGCCAAACGAGGGATCCACCGGCAGACCTATTCCCACAAGAGAAGCTGTCAAGACATTGCTGTCTTCATGTCCTTGGTAAAACGGAGGAAGAGAAGTGTAAAGAGTGATTTGCTGGCCCTTGTATACAGAATAGACTTGAAGCTCGTCATAGTAAATCCCGACTTTCTGATTAGGGTTTTTCGAAAGGAGGGTGAGTTGGACGGACGAGTTGAGGAGGTGACCGCCGGAGAGGTTCAGCTGGTAGATATCGGCTTCTTTGAGGGAGAACTCGGGTTTCGTGGGGCGAAGGATGAGCCAGACGAGTAGTATTATGGAGAGAATTGTGGTGGCAAATGTAGAGAATAGTAAGAAAAGCTTCCTGTAGAGCTTGCTAATGTTAAGTCCTTGTTTGTTGCCACAGTGTTTAGGAGATTTTGTGAGGGCTTCAGACATTTGCAGCTACAAATGTTTAGAGAGAGAAAGAGAGAGTTAGACAGAGGAGGTTTACAGGGTTAAGCAAGAGGAGGGAGGTCATGGGGTTAATAAAGGGTGCAAAAAGCGGCAATAATTTGCTCTCTCTTGGACTTTTGACTGGCAGCTTCCTCATATGGCGGTGGGAAGTGGCTGTAAGTTATGTAGTTGTAAACTTAAAGAATGCGCTTCTAATTGAAAAGGGTAAATGAAAATATTATGTTGTATGACTGTTAATTTAAGTATATTATGTGATATTGGATTGACCGTTAAAAACATATAACATGTTCAGATATCCAACGACGAGAAAATATTACATTTTTAGGTAAGATCATGCACATATATTAACCATTGGATCATTGTACACCTGTTGATCGATGTTGGATGGTTGATCATTCTTCATGATTGATGTGCCTTGCTGTGGATCGATGTAGCACATCAGATAGGGTTGTGGGATGATTCACGAATTGGCCATCTCAGGGGTGGGACGAGCTTAGCCTTTTCCTAAAAGCAAACTGGATTATATTCGTCTGTTTACTAACTTGCAAATGCAAAAGTTTGCATGAAGGAATATTAGTTGTGCTGCGTGAAAACGACATGAAAATATAGGAAGTTGTGCTGGTTCCAAGTAAAAAAACCCCTTTGCGGCTGAAGAGTCCAAAACAACTTAAGAGTTAGGGTTACGGTGGAAAAGTTGTTAGTTAGGAAAATAGAGTAATCAAACCAATTCTTCATCCATCATCTGTTTTGATTAATTCATGAATATTCTATGTTGTTCATATTATTGTCATTATTCCCACACATAACATAGATGTGCAAATGAGGGTTAGGTCAGTTGACTTACACCGATATCGCCTTCTTGCACCCGAGTTTGATTTCTAAACCCCCGTAAATTAAATAATTTTAAGTTATTGCCTTGTCAAGAAAAAAAAAATGTGGGGAACAGACATCATTGAGTAGGTTTCAAGATATCATATGAGTGATGATTCATGAATATACATGTGTGCCATGCAACAAAGTTTGAAAAGTTGAATTTATGGACGCTTCTCATATCTGATTATGCTTTACCAACAAATATAATGTAAAATATACATATAGGGTACCATGATGAGGACGATCAAAATTCAAAAGCAGATAGATGATATTGCGGATATCTCTGTACGTAGATCTATCTTAACCAGAATCAGAGATTGGGAAGCACTTTTGGAATAATTGAGAGGAAAATGAAGGCTTTTAAAGAGCAATAAGAGATAGCATAGCCAATAGGAGATATAGCCTGTCTCATTGATTGAGCGTAAGTGAGAAGAAAATGGTGCAATATCCGCCAAGTGGCCTGCCCCTCTCTTAGCTTTGTCCTCCCTTGTTCTAGTAAATGGAAGATTAATCATTAAAACCTTGAGATTAGGGGATTAAGAGATGACTGATTGACGGTGCAGATCTTGCTTAATTAGGGTCTAAAGTCTAAACACAATGAGAGAGAGGGAGTTTTCAAATTTATTTATCAGAAAGAGTTCAAAAGGAGAGAAGACATGGAGAATCTGTAAACAGGCTTCTTGGAAGCCACTGGGAAACATCACCAATCATTCATTTTTTGTGGTTTTTTATGTCTTTATGCAGCTGTTGCTTTTGAGTTAAGGAAATGCTAAAAGGCTATTAGTTGATGAGCCTCAATATCGTTTTTTATTCGAGAGATATTCTAGTTTATTCTAAATGACGGGAAAATGATTCGAACTTTGATGCGGAAGAAGACACACTATTCTAACCAACTTAGCTACCCCCGAGTTTTGCAATGTGAATACTTGAAAAACTACATATCTTGACAGAAAATACCACTGATTTACTTTGTATTATGGTTTGGTCTATTGTTAGGAGGGACCCTCATGTTAAGAATCTAGAAGAGAATATTATAGATGACTTACAGTTGCTGCTCGATCGTTTGAAAGCTGAGAGGTGTGTTGGTTTTTGCTTTTTTGAAACTTTTCATATGAGTGATTTCTCATCTACTCATCTATTTAGTCTTCTTTTGTATATAAAATTTTGCTTCTTTCTCCATCTGGGTCCAAAAAAGGAAGTTCCTTTATGACTTTGATTTTAAAAAGGGCCAAAAAAAAGACCTAGGGTTTTTTCATTTCACTGATTGTTTAGAGATAAACATGTTCTTCTTGGGGCATATGATAGTAGCCCTTTGGTTCCACCACCATCATATTCAGCCAATCCAGGCTAATAGTGTGTGTTGAGTCATTGATCAACTGACGAGGAAGAGAAACTTCAGTAGGTGTGCGTTTATATATATATATATAGGAAACTTAAAACACAGGATACCATCACAATGATATGTTGAGTGTTTCGTTTGTTCAGCTGGGCCCAGAATGATGGCATTGGGAAGATGACCATATGACATACCTGCAAATTGGTGGTGGTAAAGACTGATGTTGCTGTTCATATGCATTTGTATCTTTCTATCCCAGCATCTGCAAATATATCCCATGCATTATTTCAACTAATTCACTGCACAATTTAAGCACGGCATGCATTACTTAGTGATGTTATATTTATTAATAAAGCCAAATTTAGTACTAGAAAGACTGGTGTTACAAGTTGGGAAATTACCAACCACAATTAGTGGGGAAAAAAAGAAGGCAATGAGTTTTCCAAAAAAAAGAAGGCAATGATCACTTTGTGGACACCGACGACGACTTTGACAAGTCCTTTTGGTTTTGGACAGCATGCATGTAATTGTAGGCTGTATCCAAACGACGACGTGTCTGTCTATATCAGTAGGCTGTTTTGGTGGTAGAAAATGATATTTATGAATTCAAGTTGCAGAGTGGAGCACTCACTTTTTGTTCACCACGGTCAGAATTTAAATGTACAAAAACAACTAATGCTTATTTGTTCATGGAAATGAGCACCTATAGAAATTAGCCGACACTACGGAATTTAGCACTCAAACTGTGTCGCTGTTTGAAGACGCCACCGCCATTGAAGTTGTTGAAATTTTGCGAAGGAAATTGAGGTTCGACTCTAAAAGTAATTGCTTATAAGTTTTTGCAAGATTTTATAACTTTTCGAGGTGGGATTATTCTTCACATCCTCACTTTTTTTTTTGCAACATTTCAAGCCTGACACACGGGTGGACATACTCTAACGTTATGAAAGAAGTTGAAGTTCGACCCAAAAACTAATTAGTAAAAGGAGAGTAACGCAACTCCTTGTAAGCGCTTACAAAGTTTTCTTTTTACTTTCCATCGTGGATAATTATTTCCTCACACTCGGAAGGGGCACCGGATGTTAACAAAGGGGTAGTAAACCGTGGTTAATATACAACTTATACCTTGTGGATTCCCTCAAATTATTTAGTTAGTGATAATAACACAAGCACAAATGATCAAATGAAGTTTGTATACCAAATGAGATTTGAAATCTTGAATGAACAAACCTATGTGATAACAAACAAATATAGAATGACTAAAACATCCCTAGGAACAAAAATATACAACCCCATTTTACAAAGGATACATTCGTCAAATGAGTTAATACAATATATACTAAGAAGATGAACGTAGAAGTGATGTCAGAAGCTTCTTCAGGTCCGTACTACTCTCCTCATCTGTGTTTCTTGGCATAAAAAACTGAAACAATGGTGCAACAAAGCTATATACTCTACTTATAGTGCCATCTTAACTTGAAGTAAAAGAAACTCTAAGTAGTTAACCCTAAAATAAATTGCCATCAGTTTCTGCAGGTGAAGGATCAGTACTCGCTTGACGCACAAACTGCCCTTTTATTCTGGGACGCTGCTCGGCGAGTTTCTTTCTGCTCTCGTAGCGAACCTGCAAAATGAACCATACCGTGTTAAAATGCGAGTTTCTTTGGGGACTAGGGTGGGAGAGGCAGAAGTAGTAGTAAAAATGAGAGCAATGGTAGAAAGGATGACAGAGATAATGAAGTACCTTCTTGTCATAGCATCTATCTTTGCGCTTCAAGCGGAACTTGTTTAGAGCTGCTTCTCTTTGGATGGATCGATAAGAATTTCCGTTTTGATTAAAGAAACTGTCTTCATTCTTGCTCTCTGGCGCCGCCCTAAACATAGCCACCTGATCAACATTGTTGCTTCCACAAGCACTTCCATACCCCATGCTACTAAGATGACCAGTATTGCCATTACAGAAACTACCACTCGCACTCTGATCGGTTGCTGAGGACATATGCCCTCGATCCTCATCAAATCTTTGATCCTGATTCTCCATTGTTTGGTCCACGGTAACTTTGGTATTTTGATGAAGAGTGCCGTAAACTTGCTCAGTTTTATCTTTCTGAAGATTTGCGGGATAAAATGTATTCATTAGGAACGAGGGTTCCTGCTGGGCAGCTGAACTAGGCATTGGCGATGGACTTGATTGTGTACCAAACATTGGAGGTAGTACCGTACCGTACCCATTGCTCAGATTGTTAAACCTTATGCCTTTCACGGGAACTGGATGAGGAAATAATCTCTGCTCAGGGCATGACGTTCCAAATTCAGATTGGTCCGATTGACCGGTAGCCAGAGTCATAATACTCCTGGGAGTACTTAAAGTTGTAGGAGGAGTATCACAATCAGCATTGGTATTAGATGTTTGCATCTCACATGTAGCATCATATGCCTTTTGCTGATCGCACAGTGATGCTTTCTGGGGCTGCATTGGCCTGTTGATGTATCTGCAAGACAGGTTGTTGATTGAATTAGATAATAAGTCTAGCGAAAGAGAAAAATTGATGTGCACAGGTCACAAAATTCCAAGCGTAGAAAATTGAAACTCACCTTGAAAAGGCGGAAGCATTAGAACGGCCAAGGGCGTGCCTTTTCTCATTAACTCGATTCTCAAAGCCACTGGAATCAGGTCTTCTCAAGGATAGATCCAACTGTGGAACAGAATCAAACATGCCAGCTGTATGACTTGATGAAGCATTTCTCTGGTTGCTACTTGGATATTTACTGAATGCTCCAATGAAGTCGGTGATATCTCTAGAAGAGTTGACAAGTAGATCGTTGTTGTCACAAGCTTCACTAGTCATATTATCATCCCTCCTCAGACTTTCTGCCTTGGCACCCTTGCCTGGTGAAACTGCTGTGTCAGTGTTTTCATCGGCAGCCTCAGTTGTTCCTAATTGGATTGACACAATCATAAAACGTTAGGAGGCCTTCCTACAAAACTGAACAGACAAGAAGCTACTAAATTGGAAAGGTATAGATGTTATACCTCTAGCTGCATTTTCACGCGTAAGCAATTTCTCACCAAATTTGGCGTGTGCTTCATCTTTCTGCTTTCTCAAGTCACCAAGAGAAGTTTTTCCCTGTGTTTGCGGTGAATATTCCTGCATATCTACAGGGGCACTCTCAGTTTCGAAGTCTGGCTTTGTACAAGAGCTCTGCAAGAGAATAAATTGTACAGTCAGTCTACTGAAAACTTCATAAAAATCTACACTGTTTGAATTCATATACATGTTAAGAATGCTTTTGCTGTGCCATTTAGAAATTATGAAACACAAACCTGAGAATCGGTCCCTTTTCCCATGTTTTCCTGAACACATGCCATATAGCCACTTGAATGATTGCTTGCAGCATCGTTTTCAAAAGTGGCTTCGATCTTTTGTTGTCCAACGCTCTCATCAAGGGGGCCATTTCGGGCTAACTGACAGACAATAAAATTTAGATTTAATCAGAAACAGTAAGACAAAATTTACAAGCTAAAACCAAATAACAGAACAGAAAGTTGAGCAGGCATACAGATTGTCTTCTCCAAACATGCTGCCACAAATTCGTCAGCTCATTCTTCCTAATAGGCTTGACTAGATAGTCAGAAACGCCTCTCGTCATGCATTTGTAAACCGTGCTAATTGAATCCTGAGAGGACATCACTGCAAGATCACAAAAGAAGAGCAAATTTGTTAAGCACCACCATTGTGGAAAATCAAATCAGTTACTATTCAAATCCATGTTTATTCCTTCTTCGTATCGTACTTATAACAGGAATGTTTTTGCAGATCTCATGCTCCATGATTAGCGTAAGCAAAGCAAATCCAGATATCGATGGCAGATCGACTTCTGTCAGTATGAGATCTATGTTACGAGGCCGTGCCTTCAGTATCTCCCAAGCCTTTAAGCCATCGGCTACAGCAGCAACTGCTCAAACAAAAAACAGGAATCTTAATAAGAAGAGTCTCAAAACATTCATGCTTAACTATACGCCTTTTCGTGAATAACAAACGAAGGCCAAAGCAAGTGACTCGAATCATTAGTCCCTTTGTTCATTGAAATCAGAACAGATGGTAATAAAAACATAGCACTCTCTTTATGTAACGCCTTCGATACGGTTAATTTTACAAAATTTTACAGTCTTTTTAATAACTTAACAATTTGGTATCAATGGAAGTTCATAAGATTCAATAGCAAACAATATATAGTTGATCTTACAGACTTTTACATCGATTTTAATTGGCCTATATTTATTTCCATTAAGATAAGCCAATATAAAAGCTTCAACTTCATGCTAATTCAACAATAATCTTCAAATCTTCATCCCAAAATCTTTCATTTTTTTTCTTATCCAACAAGGTAAGAAAGTAAAAAGAGAAAAGCAGCAAATCATCCAACTCACTGATCACAAAAACTCTAAACACCAACAAATCCACACCCAAAAATCGCCAAAAAAAAAACAAAAACCCAGTTCATCATTAATCAAAATCCGCCACAAAATCCATCAAAACCAAAACTTTAAGCAAATTAAACAAAAACCCAGATCATCGTTCAGCAAAATCCCCTACAAAATCCATCAAAACCAAAACTTTAAGCAAATTAAACAAAAACCCAGATCACCATTCAGCAAAATCCCCTACAAAATCCATCAAACCCAAAACTTTAGGCAAATTAAAGCAAAACCCACTAACCTCTGTAGCTACATTTCCTGAGAAGCGCAGCTATAATATGCCTGGTGGAGTCATCAGCTTCCACCAGCAACACCCGCATGTTCATCGTCGGCAGCAGCCTCTCCCACCGCATCGTCCCGACGGAAGAGTCGCACTCGCCGCCGTCCTTCTCCGCCTCTGCTCTCGACTTCGCTTCCACGTCCTCACTATTCATACCCACCCCGCCCATTTCTCTCTAAATTTCTCTTTGCACCCACCGGAGGAATCAGGGAGTCGCAATGTTTCAGTGAAACTGGAGAGTTTCGAAAATGTCTCAATTTCTTCTTCTCGTCCTTTTTTCCCCAACGTTAAGACCTTTTTGTCTGTACAAATATCTGAAACTCCAAGTCCCAAATCTATCGGACGGCGAATATGCCGATTCCCAATCAATCTAACGGTGAAAATTTCCTCAGCCTACCAGTGGGGTGGAAAATATCTACACCTCTGATGCGGGTGGGACCCGTTCTGACACGTCATCAACCCAATCTTAGACGAAGGCCATAAATCATCAACAGGCGCCGCGTCATTGGCTTCCTCATCGTGTGGTCCAAATTTAACCAACAGGTCTGGAGAGGATCTTTAGAATCCGTGAATCATATACGTTCATCGTACATTGGGCGGTTAGTTTTTATCAAGTAATATTTGTATTTAATTTTAAATAAAAATATTTAAAATAATTTTTTACCGCGCGATGTACGATAAACGGACAACATTGATGAAACTCTAAAATTTTAATAAAGAGCATCCGGATTCGAAATTTAAAAGAAATCAGTTTTCTTCTCTGGGAGATTTTTTGGGAGGGACAGGTGGCTGAGAGATGAGGCCCAGCGTGTTGGGATATTTGGAGATATTTTTTTGGAGATGGATTGTCTGTCATCCCTTTCCCATGCCTTTCCCATCATTTTTCTATTTGTGCGGTCACGGTTAAATCACATCAACATTTTATATTAATTTTTTTATAGAAATAATAAAAAAAAAAGTAATATGAATATAAAACGTTAACGTGGCTTGACCGCGTGACCGCAGAACTATGAAGGGATGGGAAGGGTAAAGGAACGGGAGAGCAGACAATCCTTCTCCGTATTTATTAGTGCTTGGGAAAGCGATGGATCTAATGGGTAGAATTGAGCCACGTGGAGTGCTAGTGGAGGGACGCTGATTTGTGGCTTTAGGAAGTGGGTCTTGGACCAAATGGGCATCTTTCTTTTTTAATTGCTTTTTGTATGATTTTGGTACTCTCTTATGTGTGTACTTGCTTTCCTATTGGTGAAGGCAAACGTGTGGTTGTCAGCCTTTGATTAGGTTGACTTCACTCGTTGTTAGCCTTTGATTGGTTTTGCCTCACCAATGACGTGATGATATATCATTATCTTAATCTAGTTACCTATATTAGAGAGATTTTTCAGTGTACTGAAAATATGATCCGATATAATAAGTGGAACAATACAATTAGTTGGAAGTTTGAAGAAAAAAAAAATTCAACCAATTATATTATTATACTTAGTGTACTAAACCATAGTTCGACACACTAAAAATTTCAGTGCTCCCCACGAAAGGCTCTTAAACCATCGCGTTATGTGATATTTTGTGTCCATGTGGAACAATTGTGTCCTAAGAAGATAAAAACAAGGGAAAGGGATCCTCTCCAGATCCTTTCCTCCTAATCCACCAAGTTCGAGGATCCGGATTATTGAAATTTGATCCAACGGCTAAAGTTATTATAACTTTTAAAGTGGACCCCTGTTTGTAGCCGTTGGATTAAATTTTAACGGCACAGATCCCCATACTCAATGGATTAGGAGGAAGGGATTCGGAGAGGATCCCTTTCCAAAAACAAGTTCAACTAATGTGCAATCACTAGATTAGTAATATGATGTGGAGGTGTAGTAGTTACATTAAATTTTTATAAATACACATAATATTCAGTACTAATCTACACTAAAATAGAGAAAGAAAAGTTTAAACTCAAAACATTTGAGTACATGATGAGTCAATATTATATTATATATTTTACCCTATTCTTAGTATAATTTGGGAATTATTTTGGTAGAATTTTAATACTTTGCTTTATATTTTTAATATAGGATATTTGACTTCATTTAGAACAAAACATGATCAAACGGATGAATTTTGGAGTGATTCAAATTGGAGGACGTTCGTGTGTCTCTTGGCTTGTTCAGATCAAAATTTGGGATTTTTCCACCAAGCGGTTATTTTCTGGCAATTAAATAAAAGAGCAGTGCACGTTGCTGGAAAGTGACATTTCTGGGCTTAAATTGCGTTTTTGGAGCCCAAGATAACCTCAGATGGGTTCGTAGCCCTATGAGAAGTGTTCAGAATTGTCCAAGCTTTAAATCCAGCTATTTTGGGGCAGTTTTGGAGCTGATTTGGGTCCAAAACGTGGCTGTGCAGATTTCTAAGCGAATTTACCAAGTCAATTTTGGATTATATTTCCTATTTTATTTCAATTTATTAGGTTTCCTGGTTTTATCCTAAAACCTTTTTACTAGGAGGATTTTATTTAGAGTAGTATACATAAACTTTTTGGCAGACCTAGGGTTTTTGGGGGGAGAACGTACGCAACATTTGAGAAGAAGGATTTGGCTACAGCTTAGAGATTTTCAGATGTTTTTTCTACAAGGTGTTTTCATTCTTTTTTCTAGTTTAATACAATTATGTTGATTTTAATTCTGAGTATGCGTAGCTAATTTTCTTTTGCTAGGGCGATGCCTGAGCTTTAGCATGAATATGTAGTTTTTACTTAATTGCTTATGATATTATGCATGCATACGTTGAATTATTAATCACTGTGCTTTAAACTGTCTTTGTGTCTTAATGATTCGTGACCATTAGGATGTTTAGATAAGTAATTGGATGCAATTCGATCGGAATACCACCGGGGAATTGAGTATTACTTCTTGTGATTAATAGTTGTAATTTCATCTATGATGAATACCACGTCTTAGGGGTTGCATGGTTTTTCAAAAGGTTTTCATAAAGCGTAATGAGTCATGCATGTTTATATTTGATATGAATATCACAGACAGATTGCATGTTTGATATACGTTCTAGCTTGAATATCACGAGTAGAATATGCATTAGGAAAACCTAACCTTCAAAGTTGCATGGATAATTCATAAGTAATTAGTATATATATATATATATATATATATATATATATATATATATATATTGTTAAAGGGATGGCGGAACCCTAGTGTTTTTCCAAATTTGTTTTCTCAAAATATTTCTCTTTGATTTGTTTTTTTCTAATTGGGTATTAGTTGCTTTCTCTAAATTAATTTTATTAAAATTCGTTTTTATTACTTTCAAATTTCAAAATCAACATTTTCCAATCTTTATTTTCATATAACTAACTAGGATTAGGGTTTTTCATAAATTGTTTTAAATAATCCCTGCAGAAAACGACCTTACTTGAGCCGTTTATACTACAACAACCTTGTTCTTTTGCAAGTATTTTGTGTGTTTTTATCCCTACTTTTGTAGGTGGTAAAATCCCAATCAGTACAAAAAAAAAAAAAATCTAATTATTAGGACAATCTACCACTTGCTATACAGAAAAACTTATAAGAGAAATACTAAGAAGACTATATCAAAAGTGGGATCTTCATAAACTCCCTGTCACTTCACAGTTTAACGTCAATTTCTATAATAACATTGTAAAACATTGTATGAGAAACGTGAGATAACATAAATAACTTAGTGTTCATAAAGAATCCCACTTTTTGAGTCTTCTAAGCATTTCTCAACTTCTAAATACCAAAGATACCCTACAAGGTCGGCAGACATGCAGTTAGTGTCTCAGAAGTTGGTGTAGAAATTTAGACCCGCATTAGTGGCTCTTAATCCTTCATCATAACGACTAATATTGTTTGTTTAGTGGATTAAGATAAAGCTCAAAGAAAGTTTGATTCTTTTGTATGGGGCCATGCTAGATGGCACCTACTAATTGAATCCTCACATTCTCAGAAAAATTTGTGTGATTTTCGTTTTGACACATTGCATTTTATATCATTTCACTTTTGATGGAACGATTGTCGTATTTGCACAAAATGGTATTGTATAATTAATGGAGTAATTAGAATCATAAAATAATGGATTATGTTCTAAAGTCGCAATCAAAAATTATTGTAGAAAAGTCTACGTAGTCTACCAATCACTCATTCCTTCTTTTTAAAAATTAAAAAAAAAGACTAACTAATGGTATCGTCATAACAGTCTATCTTTTTTAAGGCTGGGAAGATTCATAAAGGCATTTCAGTTTCCTTCTGACCACACCAATCACATATTCTTTCACTGTATATATCATATGATTATCTAACAAAGACTTCATTCTCTCAAACTCTTGCGTTATGTGCTAGCAAAGAATTCTATGTTGTGTTCTTTTGTAAACAAATATTCCAAGATCCATGGCTCAATGGTTGCATCTTGGCCCAACATGTTAAGAGTGTTTCCGTATTCAATGTCTTCGTTGGTCCACTCGTTCGACTCTAAAATGACAAAAGCTTTTTTTTTTCCTTTTAAACTTATATGTGAAGAAGAACTTGTATGTCACGAAAACAAATCATCTTTTTTTTTTCTCACTCATGTAAGAAGTTGTTACATCTCGGTCCACTTATTATTATCATGTGCTTTAGAGATATCAAGCTTCCAAGCAAGCATTTGAGGACCCTCTTCTAAGTGTGAATCTCCTCAACCAATAGAGAGTTGAAAATCAGAGCATGCATAGCGACGAACAAACAAATGGATTACAAAACTATGAATATTATTGAAAAGGAAGAAACACTATAAGATTTGCCAAGAAGGCTACATAAATGTAAAACTACATTGTAACGGGCTTATTCTCTTGAACTAAATTTATAGAGAACTAAACCTAAACCCAATAGGTGAAGAATCTAACACTTAACGGGCAAGGAATCACAATCATTGACCCACAAGAAAACAAATAATAAAATATAATTTCCAACACCCTCTTATAAAAACAATACGAGTTTGCCAAGAAGAAAACTTATCCTAATTTCCGATGCCAATTTCAATACGAAATCACACCAATGCAAGTGCAAGATTCCAATGCAAGTGCCAGTGCAAGATTCCAATGTAAATGACAATTCTAATGCCAATGCCAACATAATATTCCAATTTCAATACCAATCCAGACACTCGAGCAATCATTGTAATGGGCAACAACAAACTTCATATACAATCCAAACAAAAGAAACCCTTGTGTGAGCCTTCAAAACAAGAAGTTGCCTAACAAACTCAAAATGAGGCCAACTTCTTCTTCTTCACTCCAACTTCTCGCGGTCAATAACTTATTTTCCTTCTTCCTGGGGCCTTCTTCAGAACAAACTAAGATTCGCGGTGCAACTTCAAAACTCAGACAACAGCATGGTGGAAGTCAGATTAGGGTGCAGGTCAGGGGGTGAGGATGCTCAAAAGCGAATTCGGAGTTACCGAACCGAAACCACCCCTTGTAAGGAGTCTTTTTTTCCTTTAAAAAGAACAAGTTGGTGACTTTGTCACATCAATTTACTATTTTGGGGTCCGAAGAACTTATAGATGCATTTTAATTTTTCATAGTCATCATCGTGTGATTCACCTGCGTCAAAAAACGAACTTAAGATGTATTGTGTGATAAATAGGTCTAGAATTTGTTATCAACCATTCGACCACCCCATGGTAATTCCTCGGAAGGGGCGCTCGATGTTAACAAAGGGGTAGTAAACCGTGGTTAATATACAACTTATACCTTGTGGATTCCCTCAAATTATTTAGTTAGTGATAATAACACAAGCATAAATGATCAAATGAAGTTTGTATACCAAATGAGATTTGAAATCTTGAATGAACAAACCTATGTAATAACAAACAAATATAGAATGACTAAAACATCCCTAGGAACAAAAATATACAACCCCATATTACAAAGGATACATTCGTCAAATGAGTTAATACAATACATACTGAGAAGATGAACGTAGAAGTGATGTCAGAAGCTTCTTCAGGTCCGTACTACTCTCCTCATCTGTGTTTCGTGGATAAAAAACTGAAACAATGGTGTAACAAAGCTATATACTCTACTTATAGTGCCATCTTAACTTGAAGTACAAGAAACTCTTAAGTAGTTAACCCTAAAATAAATTGCCATCAGTTTCTGCAGGTGAAGGATCAGTACTCGCTTGACGCACAAACTGCCCTTTTATTCTGGGACGCTGCTCTGCGAGTTTCTTTCTGCTCTCGTAGCGAACCTGCAAAATGAACCATACCGTGTTAAAATGCGAGTTTCTTTGGGGACTAGGGTGGGAGAGGCAGAAGTAGTAGTAAAAATGAGAGCAATGGTAGAAAGGATGACAGAGATAATGAAGTACCTTCTTGTCATAGCATCTATCTTTGCGCTTCAAGCGGAACTTGTTTAGAGCTGCTTCTCTTTGGATGGATCGATAAGAATTTCCGTTTTGATTAAAGAAACTGTCTTCATTCTTGCTCTCTGGCGCAGCCCTAAACATAGCCACCTGATCAACATTGTTGCTTCCACAAGCACTTCCATACCCCATGCTACTAAGATGACCAGTATTGCCATTACAGAAACTACTACTCGCACTCTGATCCGTTGCTGAGGACATATGCCCTCGATCCTCATCAAATCTTTGATCCTGATTCTCCATTGTTTGGTCCACGGTAACTTTGGTATTTTGATAAAGTGTGCCGTAAACTTGCTCAGTTTTATCTTTCTGAAGATTTGCGGGATAAAATGTATTCATTAGGAACGAGGGTTCCTGCTGGGCAGCTGAACTAGGCATTGGCGATGGACTTGATTGTGTACCAAACATTGGAGGTAGTACCGTACCGTACCCATTGCTCAGATTGTTAAACCTTATGCCTTTCACGGGAACTGGATGAGGAAATAATCTCTGCTCAGGGCATGACGTTCCAATTTCAGATTGGTTAGATTGACCGGTAGCCAGAGTGATAATACTCCTGGGAGTACTTAAACTTGTAGGAGGAGTATCACAATCAGCATTGGTATTAGATGTTTGCATCTCACATGTAGCATCATATGCCTTTTGCTGATCGCACAGTGATGTTTTCTGGGGCTGCAATGGCCTGTTGATGTATCTGCAAGACAGGTTGTTGATTGAATTAGATAATAAGTCTAGCGAAAGAGAAAAATTGATGTGCACAAGTCACAAAATTCCAAGCGTAGAAAATGGACACACACCTTGAAAAGGCGGAAGCATTAGAATGGCCAAGGGCGTGCCTTTTCTCATTAACTCGATTCTCAAAGCCACTGGAATCAGGTCTTCTCAAGGATAGATCCAACTGTGGAGCAGAATCAAACATGCTAGGTGTATGACTTGAAGAAGAATTTCTCTGGTTGCTACTTGGATATTTACTGAATGCTCCAATGAAGTCGGTGATATCTCTAGAAGAGTTGACAAGTAGATCGTTGTTGTCACAAGCTTCACTAGTCATATTATCATCCCTCCTCTGACTTTCTGCCTTGGCACCCTTGCCTGGTGAAACTGCTGTGTCAGTGTTTTCATCGGCAGCCTCAGTTGTTCCTAATTGGATTGACACAATCATAAAACGTTAGGAGGCCTTCCTACAAAACTGAACAGACAAGAAGCTACTAAATTGGAAAGGTATAGATGTTATACCTCTAGCTGCATTTTCACGCGTAAGCAATTTCTCACCAAATTTGGCGTGTGCTTCATCTTTCTGCATTCTCAAGTCACCAAGAGAAGTTTTTCCCTGTATTTGCGGTGAATATTCCTGCATATCCACAGGGGCACTCTCAGTTTCGAAGTCTGGCTTTGTACAAGAGCTCTGCAAGAGAATAAATCGTACAGTCAGTCTACTGAAAACTTAATAAAAATCTACACTGTTTGAATTCATATACATGTTACGGATGCTTTTGCTGTGCCATTTAGAAATTATGAAACACAAACCTGAGAATCGGTCCCTTTTCCCATGTTTTCCTTAACACATGCCATATAGCCACTTGAATGATTGCTTGCAGCATCGTTTTCAAAAGTGGCTTCGAGCTTTTGTTGTGCAACGCTCTCATCAAGGGGGCCATTTCGGGCTAACTGACAGACAATAAAATTTAGATTCAATCAGAAACAGTAAGACAAAATTTACAAGCTAAAACCAAATAACAGAACAGAAAGTTGAGCAGGCATACAGATTGTCTTCTCCAAACATGCTGCCACAAATTCGTCAGCTCATTCTTCCTAATAGGCTTGACTAGATAGTCAGAAACGCCTCTCGTCATGCATTTGTAAACCGTGCTAATTGAATCCTGAGAGGACATCACTGCAAGATCACAAAAGAAGAGCAAATTTGTTAAGCACCACCATTGTGGAAAATCAAATCAGTTACTAATCAAATCCACGTTTATTCGTTCTTCGTATCGTACTTATAACAGGAATGTTTTTGCAGATCTCATGCTCCATGATTAGCGTAAGCAAAGCAAATCCAGATATCGATGGCAGATCGACTTCTGTCAGTATGAGATCTATGTTACGAGGCCGTGCCTTCAGTATCTCCCAAGCCTTTAAGCCATCAGCTACAGCAGCAACTGCTCAAACAAAAAACAGGAACCTTAATAAGAACAGTCTCAAAACATTCATGCTTAACGATACGCCTTTTCATGAATAACAAACGAAGGCCAAAGCAAGTGACTCGAATCATTAGTCCCTTTGTTCATTGAAATCAGAACAGATGGTAATAAAAACATAGCACTCTCTTTATGTAACGCCTTCGATACGGTTAATTTTACAAAATTTTACAGTCTTTTTAATAACTTAACAATTTGGTATCAATGGAAGTTCATTAGATTCAATAGCAAACAATATATAGTTGATCTTACAGACTTTTACATCGATTTTAATTGGCCTATAGTTATTTCCATTAAGATAAGCCAATATAAAAGCTTCAACTTCATGCTAATTCAACAATAATCTTCAAATCTTCATCCCAAAATATTTCAATTTTTTTCTTATCCAACAAGGTAAGAAAGTAAAAAGAGAAAAGCAGCAAATCATCCAACTCATTGATCACAAAAACTCTAAACACCAACAAATCCACACCCAAAAATAACAAAAACCCAGTTCATCATTAATCAAAATCCGCCACAAAATCCATCAAAACCAAAACTTTAAGCAAATTAAACAAAAACCCAGATCATCGTTCAGCAAAATCCCCTACAAAATCCATCAAAACCAAACCTTTAAGCAAATTAAACAAAAACCCAGATCATCATTCAGCAAAATCCCCTACAAAATCCATCAAACCCAAAACTTTAGGCAAATTAAAGCAAAACCCACTAACCTCTGTAGCTACATTTCCTGAGAAGCGCAGCTATAATATGCCTGGTGGAGTCATCAGCTTCCACCAGCAACACCCGCATGTTCATCGTCGGCAGCAGCTTCTCCCACCGCATCGTCCCGACGGAAGAATCGCACTCGCCGCCGTCCTTCTTCTCCGCCTCTGCTCTCCACTTCGCTTCCACGTCCTCACTATTCATACCCACCCCGCCCATTTCTCTCTAAATTTCTCTTTGCACCCACCGGAGGAAACAGAGAGTGGCAATGTTTCAGTGAAGCTGGAGAGTTTCGAAAATGTCTCAATTTCTTCTTCTCGTCCTTTTTTCCTCAACGTTCAGCCTTTTTGTCTGTACAAATATCTGAAACTCCAAGTCCCAAATCAATCGGACGGCGAATATGCCAGTTCCCAATCAATCTAACGGTGAAAATTTCCTCAGCCTACCATTGGGGTGGAAAATATCCGCACCCCTGTTGCGGGTGGGACCCGGTATGACACGTCATCAACCCAATCTTAGACGAAGGCCATAAATCATCAACAGGCGCCGCGTCATTGGCTTCCTCATCGTGTGGTCCAAATTTAACCAACAGGATCCTCTCCGGATATTTTGGTGACGATCCCGAGAATCCGTGAATCGTATACGTTCATTATACATTGTGCAGTCAATTTTTATAAAGTACTGTTTGTGTTTAATTTTAAATAAAAATATTTAAAATAATTTTTTACCGTACGATGTACGATAAACACGGACACGAATCGCTAAAATTCTAGTAAAGAGGATCCTGAGACAATCCGGATTCCAAATTTAAAATAAATCAGTTTTCTTCTCCGGGAGATTTTTTGGGAGGGGACAGGTGGCAGGGAGATGAGGGCCGGCGTGTTGGGATATTTGGAGATATTTTTTAGTGCTTGGGAAAGCGATGGATCTAATTGGTAGAATTGAGCCACGTGGAGTGCTAGTGGAGGGACGCTGATTTGTGGCTGTGGGAAGTGGGTCTTGGACCCAATGGGCATCTTTCTTTTTTAATTGCTTTTTGTATGATTTTGGTACTCTCTTATGTGTGTACTCGCTTTCCTATTCGTGAAGGCAAACGTGTGGTTGTCAGCCTTTGATTAGGTTGGCTTCACTCGTTGTTAGCCTTTGATTGGTTTTGCCTCACCAATGACTTGATAATATATCATTATCTTAATCTAGTTACCTATATTAGAAAGATTTTTCAGTGTACTGAAAATACAACCCTATACAACAAGTGGAACAATACAATTAGTTGGAAGTTTGAAAAAAAAAAAAAATTTCAACCAATTATATTATTACACTTAGTGTACTAAACCATAGTTCGACACACTAAAAATTTCATTGCTCCCTACGAAAAGCTCTTAAACCATCGCGTTATGTGATATTTTGTGAATAAGATAAAAACAAGGGAAATTGATTATCTCCAGATCCCTTCCTCCTAATCCATCAAGTTCGGGGATCCGGGTCGTTGAAATTTGATTCAACGGCTAAATTTATTATAACTTTTAAAGTGGACCCCTGTTTGTAACCATTTAATTAAATTTTAACAATCCGGATCTCTAAACTCAGTAAATTAAGGGGAAGGGATTCGGAGATGATCCCTTTCCAAAAACAAGTTCAACTAATGTACAAACACTAGATTAGTAATATGACGTGGAGGTGTAGTAGTTACATTAAATTTTTATAAATACACATAATATTCGGTACTAATCTACACTCAAATAGAGAAAGAAAAGTTTAAACTCAAAACATTTGAGTGCAAAAAAAAAAACTCTAATTATTAGGACAATCTACCACTTGTTACACTGAAAAACTTATAAGAGAAATACTAAGAAGACTATATCAAAAGTGGGATCTATGTCACCTCACAGTTTAACGTCAATTTCTATATTAACATTGTAAAACATTGTATAAGAAACATGAGATAACATAAATAACTTAAAGTTCATAAAGAATCCCACTTTTTGAGTTTTCTGAGCATTTCTCAACTTCTAAATACCAAAGATACCCCACAAGGTCGGCAGACATGCAGTTAGTGTCTCAGAAGTTGGTGTAGAAATTTAGACCCGCATTAGTGGCTCTTAATCCTTCATCATAACGATTAATATTGTTTGTTTAGTGGATTAAGATAAAGATCAAATAAAGTTTGATTCTTTTGTATGGGGCCATGCTGGATGGCACCTACTAATTGAATCCTCACATTCTTAAAAAATTTGTGTGATTTTCGTTTTGACACATTGCATTTTATATCATTTCACTTTTGATGGAACGATTGTCGTATTTGCACAAAATGGTATTGTATAATTAATGGAGTAATTAGAATCATAAAATAATGGATTATGTTCTAAAGTCGCAATCAAAAATTATTGTAGAAAAGTCTACGTAGTCTACCAATCACTCATTCCTTCTTTTTACAAAATAAAAAAAAAAAGATTAACTAATGGTATCGTCATAACAGTCTATCTTTTTTAAGGCTGGAAAGATTCATAGAGGCATTTCAGTTTCCTCATGACCACACCAATCACATATTCTTTCACTGTATATACCATATGATTATCTAACAAAGACTTAATTCTATGAACTCTTGCATTATGTGCTAGCAAAGAATTCTATGTTGTGTTCTTTTGTAAACAAATATTCCAAGATCCATGGCTCAATGGTTGCATCTTGGCCCAACATGTTAAGAGTGTTTCCGTATTCAATGTCTTCGTTGGTCCACTTGTTCGACTCTAAAATGACAAAAGCCTTTTTTCTTCTTCTTTTAAACTTATATGTGAAGAAGAACTTGTATGTCACGAAGACAAATCATCTTCTTTTTTTCTCACTCATGTAAGAAGTTGTTACAACTTGGTCCACTTATTATTATCATGTGCTTTAGAGATATCATGCTTCCAAGCAAGCATTTGAGGACCCTCTTCTAAGTGTGAATCTCCTCAAGCAATAGAGAGTTGAAAATCAGAGCATGCATAGCGACGAACAAACAAATAGATTACAAAACTATGAATATTATTGAAAACGAAGAAACACTATAAGATATGCCAAGAAGGGTACATAACACGTAAAACTACATTGTAACGGGCTTATTCTCTTGAACTAAATTTATAAAGAACTAAACCTAAACCTAATAGGCGAATAATCTAACACTTAACAGGCAAGGAATCACAATCATTGACCCACAAGAAAACAAATAATAAAATATAATTTCCAATACCCCCTTATAAACTCATGATCGTAAACAATATGAGTTTGCCAAGAAGAAAACTTATCATAATTTCCGATGCCAATTTCAATACGAAATCCCACCAATGCAAGTGCAAGATTCCAATGCAAGTGTCAGTGCAAGATTCCAATTTGAATGACAGTTCTAATGCCAGTGCCAACACAATATTCCAATTTCAATACCAATACAAATGTAAAGTCAATGCCAATACCAATAACAATGCTAGTGCAAACTTCCCTAATGCCAGTTGCAAACTTCCAAACAAAATAGAAATTCAATTCACCAAGTACACAACATCACTCCAGCAATCACCAATCCAGACACTCGAGCAATCGTTGTAATGGGCAACAACAAACTCCATATACAATCCAAACAAAAGAAACCCTTGCGTGAGCCTTTAAAGCAACAAGTTGCCTAACAAACTCAAAATGAGGCCAACAACTTCTTTTTCACTCCAACTTTTCACGGTCAATAACTTCTTTTCCTTCTTCCTGGGGACTTCTTCAGAACAAACTAAGATTCGCGGTGCAACTTCAAAACTCAGACAACAGCATGGTGTGAGTCAGATTAGAGGGTGCGGGTCAGGGGGTGAGGATGCTCAAAAGCGAATTCGGAGTTACCGAACTGAAACCACCCCTTGTAAGGAGTCTTTTTTTTCCTTAAAAAGAACAAGTTGGTGACTTTGTCACATCAATTTACTATTTTGGGTTCGGAATAACTCATAGATGTATTTTAACCTCTCACAATCATCATCATGTGATTCACCAGCGTCAGAAAGCGAACTTAAGATGTGTTGTGAGATAAATAGGTCTAGAATTTGTTTTCAACCGTTGGACCACCCCATGGTAATTCCTCGTAAGGAGACGTTGATCCATCTCCATGAACTCTTGACACTTGTTCCCTTCTAGTTAAGCAAAAACAGACATCCTATGTTTGTTTTAAGAGTAAATTGTACGAATGGTCCCTCAACTTTAATCAAATTAGAGCAATGGTCCCTCAACTAAAAATCCATTACCATTGGTCCCTCAACTTATCAAAATGTGTAGCTATAGTCCTTCTCATCAATTTTGTCAAAATTTTGTCAAAATAAGCTATGTTGGAATGACCATTTATACAATTAGAATCCCTCAACTCATCAAAGTGTATAATTATGGTTCTTTTCGTCAACTATGTCAAAATTTTTGTTAAAACGAGTTATATTGGAATGACCATTGCTACAATTGGGTTAAAGTTAAGGGACAATTTCTCCAATTGAATTAAAGTTGAGAGACCATAGCTACACATTTTGATAAGTTGAGGGACCAATGATAATGGATTTTTAGTTGAGGGACCATTGCTCCAATTGAGTTAAAGTTAAGAGACCATAGCTACAATTTACTCTTGTTTTAATAACAGACATCCTATTTGGCAGGTCATTCTCATACCGAATAAAAATCTAAATATCATGTGCCATATAAACGCGTTGGACTGAAAGTATCTAGAGACATGCCTATCCAAAACGGAAGAACTGGACAAAAGAAATTGGGCCCTGACCAAATTGGTAGGGCTTTGAGATCCAAACCACGCCCCCATGAGGTCGAGAAAGTTTTCATTGTGACGGGAATACGAATAGTACACCACATGTTTTTATAAAAGTGGTGGAAGATTTTATTTTTTAAGTTATTAACTTTTTTGACACACATATCCCACCATTTGTATAGTAACAAATGGTGTATCACCCCGTGTACCGATCACACTGAAAAGTCTCTCTAGAGGCCCATGCTACGAATGAACACGTGTAAGTCAATGAGTGGGCCCAAACAAATGCAGAGCTGCATCCAACTTAAACCGTCCATCTAACTATGAGTACAAGATAAACGGCTGAGGTTTCTCCTGTGCCTTACACCGAACCGCAGAGGATGAAGTGGATAACGTAAGAGATTGCCACGTGTGGCCAAGGTATATCCATTTCTGTCACCTTGTCCGCTTGCTCGCTCTGTAAAACCCACAGCTGCTAAACCCCCTAATTTTCTCGCACTTTCCTTCCAATTTTCCATCGATCCAAACACTCCTTATCGCTTTACCACAAACCCTAAATTCTGCGTTAATCAAATCCAATGGCGACTCTGTTTACTTCTCCACAATCAATGGCAACACTCTCATCGCCGATTTTCCAAAAGCCCCAAATCTTCACATTGTCGTCTAGCTCTTCCAATTTCTTGAATCCGTCGAAGAATCTGAAACCCATTGCGATTGCGATTCGACCCCGAAAGTGCCGCGGCAAGTCGCTCTCCGTGCAGATGTCCTGGGACGGCCCGCTCTCCTCGGTCAAGCTGATCATACAAGGAAAGAATTTGGAGGTATTTTTTAGCAGTTTTTCAGGTTAAAGTTTGGTTACTTTTGGAAGATTAGAATTTTTTGTTTTGTTTTTAAAAATTGATAGCGGAGGAGGAGGATTCGAACACAGGACGTCGACCAAAAAATTAAAATTCCAAAGTCATATTTTGAAGAAAGTTTTAACAAAAAGCTCTGAGACGGTTCATTTTAATGAAAAATCACATTTTTACACTAAAAAGTCAAACATGTTACTATTTATTTTATCACTTATTTTATCTTTATTGTTAAAACTTCAAGTTTTCAAACCCTTTTCATTAATTTCCTTATTTTGAAATGAGGTGTTGGCCAATTTCCCTCCTGAACTTTAATTTTAGTCAATTACTTCTTTTTAAACTTTTATAATTAGCCCTTTTTTCCTTCTAAATTTTAGTTTTACCCGATTACTACTTGAATTTTTATAATTGGCCAGTTTCTTGTTAAACTTTAATTCCCCCGCTGAACCCCAAACCCTAAAATTCAACAAAAAAAATGTACGAAATAAACTAGCGAAAGAGAAGAAGAAGAGAAAAACAACACACATTACGATAAAATGACCTTTTTGCAATTATAAAATTAAAGTACAGGAAAATTGATCAATTATAAAAATTCAAGAGGTAATTAGTTAAAATTAAAGTTTAAGAGGAAATTGGCAGGTCCTTAAAAGTTCGAAGGAAAAATCTACAAATACCTCTTTAGAAAATCCCATTTCGATAACGTATTAGGTGTAGTGAGAAATTTTTTTCATGTGATCAATGTGGAATTTGAATGAGAAACTTTCACTCTGTGAATGCAGTTATCAGAGGCAGTGAAGAAGCATGTGGAAGACAAGGTTGGCAAGGCAGTTCAAAAGCACAGTCACCTAGTGAGGGAAGCCGATGTTCGGTTGTCTGTTCGAGGTGGAGAGCTTGGAAAAGGCCCCAGGATTCGGAGATGTGAGGTATTGCCGTCTGATGAATTTCATGAAGTGTTAGGTTATCTGCAATTGCAGCATACGGTTTGTTCCTGTGAAGCACATTTGTGTGCGTTTGTGTTTTGTTTAGGTGACTTTGTTCACGAAGAAGCATGGAGTGTTCCGAGCTGAGGAAGAAGCTGAGACACTTTACGCGAGCATAGATTTGGCGTCTTCGATTATCCAGAGGAAGTTGAGGAAAATCAAGGAGAAGGAATCGGATCACGGGCGGCACATGAAAGGCTTTAACAGATCGAAGGTTAGGGAGCCTGCAATGCAAGTAGCGGCGGAAGATGAAGAGGAAGAGGCAGTTCCCCAAGAGCAGGAAGAAGACTTCGTTGACGAGGTTGTCACTTGGAACTTTCACTACGCATCTGCTGATTATCTATAGAAATGCCATTCTCTCCATCGTATTCTCATTGTTCGGTCATTTTTACTAGGTTGTTCGAACGAAATACTTTGACATGCCGCCTTTGACAGTTGCTGAAGCAGTTGATCAACTGGAAAATGTTGATCACGACTTCTATGCTTTCCGAAATGAAGAAACTGGTAAGAAACTACAAAACACCCCTGCTGCCTTCATTTTCTCGAACATCAGTTTTCGATTTCTGTCATCCGGTAGTTGAAGTTTTCCTCCCTTCTTGCTTAGGTGAGATTAATGTAATATACAAACGAGAAGAAGGAGGTTATGGACTTATTATACCGAAAGGAAATGGTAAAGCGGAGAAGTCACAGCACGTGGTGGTCGAGCGAGCAAGAGAACGCTCCTTGGCGGAATAAAGAGGCCTAGGTATCGAGTCTTGTACGGCGTTGTTTTTTAAAGTTTGAGGGGCGTAGTTTTTGTAACGTACGAATGGAAGCTTATAAACATCAATTCCTCGGCTGCCTCTGCCTTTCTTTTACTCGACTGACTGAACTGATTTGTTAACTGTTTCTGCATCTCCTTTCGGAGCCTAATACTAACTGAGATTTAACAAAACATCAACGAAAAAAACGTAGAAAGTCGATATGCAAACTGCTCGAAAGGTAGAGCTTTCATAACAAGGAAGCTGAGCAGATTTTACCATGAGTAAACAGCTCAAATTTGTATCATGACTCGTTTGTATTACAAACGTTTTTATTTAGATGATCCGACAAAACTTTCATTTCTTCGTTTAGATCAACAAACGCTGTCTTCTTTGTCGAAAATCTCTCAGAAGAAACGGTTAAGAGCTTGTTCAGTGACATTCCTTCCCCCAAAACCTTCTTCCTCAGTTCATACCTGGCCTTGATTCTGTCATCAAGCTTGTAACCAAGGAATGCCGGAAAGTTCAGTAACTCTCCGACTTCACGACCCATCCCATTTATCAAGTACTCCATCTTCTTCTCCAAAGCAGCATGGCTGTATTGCAGTATCTGAGGATGTTTGGTGCTCATGACAACAATGTCTGAACACGAAAGCCCGTAACTCAAGAACAACCCGACCACCTTTTGCAGATTATCGCAGCTTGTTCTGGTGGCGGATCCCATTGCTGCCGCCATGTCTTTTGTTCTATGTTTATACCCAATCTTCACTAAAAATGCAAGCTTATATGCAATGTTGTCTTCAAAAGACAACCCTAGAAACAATGGAGCTTTGATCAAGAACTTGAAGATGTCATTCGAACTCAACCCGCATTGCTTGAGAAAATGAATTCTCGGACGCAATTTCCTCTCCCGACTGGCACTCACCACGTTGGGAAATACAAGCAGAAACCTGAAGATTTGATCGTCAGTTAGGCCGGCATTCGACCTCAACAAATCGACATGGCCTTCCGTGTGATCCACGGTATAGCTCAAGATTGCAGGGAGCTTACCCAACAGAGTCCCCGTGGCCTCATCATCTCCGCCACTGAGCTCCGCCAGGAACCCTACTCTCGGAACCAGCTGGGTCTCCAGATCAAAATTGAGAAGCGTCGGACGCATTACTATCAAATCAATGCCACCAAAGCGGTCGAAGAAAGCGATTGTTCTTTCGATTTCTTCAAGTGACTTGAGACACAATGCCTTGTACAGATTAACCTTGTTGAGAACATCAAAAATCTTGTCAACTGGAACTCCGCGGCGAAGAAGCAATCCGACTTTCTGATCAAAACCCACCAAGAATCTTGCTTCTGTTGTTCTCAAAAGCCGCTTCAGCTGCAGCGGCTCGACCTTCCCTTCCAAATCGTCGAGAACAAATTGCAGAAACGGGCCTATTTCCTCAGCTGTTAATAGACTTGGGGATTTTGTAATCAACTGAGAAAGCACAAGGCCGTCGATTCCAACGGAACGGAAGGAATGAACCCGAGCTCGCAGTGAGTCCAAAGATGTCGACGCCACAGCTGGATTCTTGTCCAAAAGCACACGGCTTTCATCCTCGCCGACCCCAATTTCTTGAAAGAACGAGAACAGCATTCCTGGCGCAAGATATAACGATTAAACTCATGCAGGCAATGTGTTTGATAAAAGGCCTCTCAGAGTTGCTTACCTACTTCGGCGAGGACATTGGCGGGGGAGTTGATATAACGGCATTGGAGAAGAAACTGTTGATTTTGACGGAGACCCAGTTGGGTTAACGACGGTTGTCGTTCAAAATTCTGGGCTTTGGTGAACTTTAACGGAGAAAACCATTGACGGGCGCGGAAGATTGAAGGTGAAGGCGGCGAGAAATGAGCGGCGGCCGGCGGCGGAGGAGCTAGTGAGAAGGAAAAGAGAGAATCGGAGGAAGAAGAAGAAGAAGCGGGAAAAGGGTGAGTGAACAAAGCGTATACAGCGACCATTTTCCTGACAAAAAATGGTTTCTTCTCGGCGTTTGGAAGGATAGAGCTTTTGTTTACAGTCGTTTGTGGCTGTGGTGAAGACGATGTCCGGGCCTTACCTAAATGGGCCTTTCATACAGCCAGAAATCAATAGTATTATAGGCCCAATAGGCCCAATGATTATCTAAATCGAAAGGGAATTCTGTATGGCATTTCCATACACTTGTTTTCTCCCAATGCACAACTCTGTTAATTTCCGGCATTTCGATTGAATAAATTAAATAAAAATTGTGAGAGAAAAAAATACAGGGTGGAGGTCGTAGAAGGAGAAAAGGGGCGCGTGTAATCATTTCCCGTTTCGTATCAATAAGTTTGTAAAAATTGCAACAAGAAAAACAGAAAAATCCTTTTGGTGAACATATCTTCTGTTACGACATTTGTAAACACATACAAAAAGTTCACTATTTCACAACATTTTGATTCCCAAGTCAGCTTGATCGCCGGCAGCGCCATCTCGAAGCCCTGTGCGTGACCGGAACCTCCTACATTCTTTCGGAGAGGGAGATGATACGGTCAACTAAATTTTTATACCGAAAGAAACAACGCTGGTGCCATCATGTTACGTTGTTGCATTGCCGGTGGCTAGCTCTTTCCGGTGCAAAACTCTTTTTCCGGTTTCTGGTTCAATCACGCTTTGTATTGTTTTTGGCTGTCCTTGAGAGTCTTTTTATGAAGCTTTCCTCCATTTTTATTGTCTGTAGGAAGGCCTCTTATTAATATAACAGAGGAACCGCCCTTTTTCAAATTTCGCGGTAATCGGTTCAAAGAAAACCTGCATGAAATTCAACAAGAGCAGAATAAACACTTAGGTGCGTACAGGCAGCAACACAGAATATCAAAATCAGATAGTACTTTCAAGTGCACTTGCCCTTTTCTTATATCTTTGGTTTTATTTTCCGGCAGGTGTTTGCCGAATTCTTCCCCTCTGTCATTCAGATTATCTAGGGTGTCATTCTGTGGCTTCTGTCCCTGAACAATGAAGCAAGGGCAACAAACTTACATTTCTTTGTTTCATAATATTATGCACAGCAACTCTACGACTATGGCATCAAATCACAAGCCGTGATTCATACTTATTTACGTTAAGCAACAACTGCATACTAAACTCAGAATCGAAACATAAAATCTAATATCAATTATTCAGCAAAACACTTGAAATCCAAAACCAGAAGGTGGAGCGGGCTACATCCAAAGCATTTAAGGGGTGCCAAAACAGAAAGATTCAGAGGCCATGCATACTCTCTAGAGAACCCGCGGCATTCTACTTTACACGGCCTTAAATCAGATAAACAAATTATTCACACAAATAGATCAGTTGAAGTGATATCCTTTCCCCTTCGATACTAATAGTTGTTATCAATACAATAACAAAGAGCACGGAGATTAACTGATTAGAACTCCTAATGAACAAAACCCGAAGAGGTTACTCGGGCACAATTCAAGCCTTAAAGTTTTCAGCGTTAAACTTATCCAGTGTACCAACTAGAAGACTTACATAACTCTGTGAATTATGAACCAAGACACATGCAATCACAGTATATGCAGACGAAGAGAAGGCAATGATCATACTAAATCCTAAAATCGAAACAGAAAAACACATGCAATCACAAGCCAAAGGTACGAACTATCACACTCGTTAGAGAATAGAGATGACATCGCATGTTGCATTCGGAAAGAACCAACGAAGATCTTGCCGCCAAGAGTGCATCATTTTTTGTAACAAAAACAGCATCAAGCAATCGAAGAATCGCAGCGAAAATGCCAGCGCCATCCACACAACCACTTCATTTCCATACCAAACAAATCAACACATGCAATAATTGGTAATCCGATATTGGCATTCGTAGATAAACAAAACTCACAATAATTAAGCACAATCAAGAAGGAAATATGAAACCAAATTAGCAAATTAATCAAGACAGAATCTTTGTATCTTACTTGAATGGAGCTGAGAGCTATACATTCATCCCCACCAGCTTCAACATCCAACGCGGAAACCGAAACCTTAGCTTTCTTCTTGTCAATGTCATCACCAACGTGTTCCTCAACAACCACTTTCCTCTTATGTCTCCCAAAGCTCCTCCCTTTGACCTTCTTCTCCCTAACTTTCCACACATTCTTCCTCCTAAACACCAACTTCTCCGTCTTCCAAACCCCACAGCTCGTATCAATCACCGTCACTTCGCTCCTCGAATACCCTTTCATCTCCCCCTTCTCTTCCTCCTCATCCTCCTCCACCTCACATTGCCCACCACCCACATTCCCTCCTAGTTCCTTCTTCTTCTTCTTCCCCACCAAGCTGTTGTTATCCGACGCCACCTTGTCGAGGGTATTTTCGATATTTCCTTCGCTTTCCGAGCTCTTCTCCTCCGCTGCATTCGCAGTGGCGGTGGCGTCGCCGTTAGAGTTGGTCGTGGAACCGACACAGACTCTGGGGTTTGCTTGCTTTCTAGGAATCTTTTTCCCGGAAAGTCTGGAACTTTCGTCGGCGCCGCCCATGAAAAATAGCTCCGACAGAACGTTGCTCATCATTCCGATGATTCCCCCTCCCTGGTCGTCTCCGTTCGGACACGAGGATTCGGAGCGATTCCCGACACGGTCCGAATCCGGCCGAGTCGAATCCGTGGACGATGAGACGACATTGGGAGCCGGGAATTCAGAGAGAGAGTTTGCGTTTCGGGTAAGGAAGTGGTCGAGGTCGGAATTGTCGGAGGTCGGGAATCCCTTGTTGGACCGGAGCCGGTTCAGCCAGTTCGAACCGGACTTGGTGGCCGGCACCGAACAGAGCATTGCTGAGGTGGACGGATCTGATTGGCCAGGTGGATACAGCTCGATGGGCTTCGACGCCGACAATTGCAGGCGGAGATGGAGAGAAATTAGGTTTTCTAAGTTCGAATTCGAAAGCTTGAAACTTGAAACGACCGTGAGAAGCTCCGCGGTCTGTTTCGTGTTACGTGGTGGTAGGTGAAGTTGCTTTTACTTTTTACTATCAAGCATGAAACACGTGGGGTTTTGTAATTACTATTTCGTTATCTCATACTCTGTAAGTTTTAATTTTAAGAAAGTGTAGTCGAGTTAAGATTTTAAAAGATTTTCGAATTAGGATGTCAAGAAAGGATTTTAAGAGACCTTGAAATTATGATGTAGTCAAAATATGATTTGACATGATTTAAAAGAATGCATCAAAATTCAGGGGTAATCAATTAGGATTTAAAATTCACGGTGCAAGTCTGTAGGTATTCAAAATGTCATACGTGGGGTTTTGTAATTACTATTTCGTTTTCTCATACGCCGTAAGTTTTAATTTTAAGAAAGTGTAATCGAGTTAAGATTTTAAAAGATTTTCGAATTAGAATGTCATGAGAGGATTTTAAGAGACTTTGAAATCATGGTGTAGTTAAAATATGATTTAACATGATTTAAAAGAATGCATCAAAATCCAGGGGTAGTCAATTAAGATATAAAATTCACGGTGCAAGTCTATAGGTATTCAAAATGTCATAGATTTTAAAAGATTTCATTAAGTAAGAGATTTTGTAGGATTTGTGAGTGAATTTTACGCATACAAAGATTATAAAGAATCTCATCTCGACCCCTAGGATTTCTTTTCAAGTTTCTCTCTCAAGCTTACTTTTCTATCTCTTGCATTCAAACCTCACTACCTGCATTCAAACCACTCATCACTATCAGTGTGTCATCTCATCATCTCCTTTTAGCACAAAGCCCACAGCTAATTCCAACAACTGGCAGGGTCTCGAAGTTCCAATTCAAAGGCTCTTAGGTCACGCATGTTTTTGTTATCCCTTTCTAAAATTCCATATTTATTTAACACAACAACAAATGAATTTTCAATTAACCAAAGAGCCGTGTGAAATATATTACTCAAAATAGATAAATATGTAAACCATTACTACTGTGACAGCGCCACCTCTTCCTTCATACACATCTCTAAACCTGCAAAAAGCTCACATACTTCGTACCTAGGAAAAGAGGATACGCAGGGCATTTTTGGTGACCTCAACATTCTTATGATTCATCAATTTCATCAAAAGTTGGAGTGAATAAACCAGAATTGCTTCCAAAAGAGTTTAGCCTTGTAATTGAAAATATATAACCATTGTTGCCAATTTAACAAATTAATACACACAACTATTGTTCGAATCTCTACACGTTGGGTCAATGTTTTGATGTAAGTTAGAATTTTTACATAAGGTTTGGTGATGTTTACAAGTTGGGTCGGAAAATAAAGAAAGATAAATGATTGAGTATCATGTTCATATTGGTTTGGTGATGTTTAGAAATCCTAAGAAGTTTGGTGATGTTTAGAAATCCTAAGAAATCCAAGAGACAAGTTCATACAAATCCATAAAAATCTATAACAGAAATCTATATAAATCTGTTGAAATCCATATAGAATATACTCTGTTAAAATCTTTTGAAATTTGTCATTTAAAAAAAGTCTATTAAAATTATGTGAAATCCAAATTAACTACACCCATTACTCATTTAAATTTTAGTCTCTCTAACATCACTTATTTAAGTAAGATTGTCACTTGAATTGGTGCGTCTGAAATACGGACACATACGTCATATGTTCTTGATTTGATCTCATTTTGTTAGATTTGTAGAGACATGCTACTGTCCAATGTCATTCGAGCTCTAAATCACGTGACAAGTAAATATTTTATGCAAACATATATATACACAAGGAGTCAAAGCGGAAAATGGGCGAGACCGAACTAGGGTGCTTTATGTATGTAAATGAACAACTGTGTTTCGGTCGTCCACACTCAAAGAATTTTTCCTAAACTCAACCCTAGCATTTTTCTTTCTAGAGTACACATTGATCAAATAGATTATTGGACTCTATTTAGCAATACTCCCTCAAAGTTCTAGTAAGCCCAAAGAAAAGACCAATATATTGAGGATCTCTCATTCCAAAATTCAAAGATCAAAAAAGGGCTTTCATCCTTTTCATCTCTCAATAGTAATAGAAACATCACTCGTGGACCCAAAGCATAATGATTTGCAATCGAAGAACAATTTTTATGACACCGATTTATCGTTACATAACATTTTAATTTAAGAATATAATGTTACGTAAGGAAAAACTTACGTACATCATTTTATTGAAATAGGAAGCTAATATCACGATAAACTCATTTCATGTAAGTCTTTCTTTTAAAACTAACCAAATTCACATCTTATTAACTGGCACAAATTGGAAGCAAAATTGGTGCCAATGTGTCGTCTCTTGTTCACTTGTTTATATCTTACGTTTGTGTTAACCCATGTATTGATCAACACTTGCCGTCCGAGATTTGATCATTTATACCAACTACGATTCGCCTAACAAGTAGTTGATCACTTGGCATATAATAAGTAGCCTAAATACTGGTTATATTTTTGGCATCAAATAATCAAATCTTTCACTTCACAGTTACACAAACTTCACATCATATTTGCTTTTTGAGACAAAAATATGAGAAGACAAGTGGTCGAGCGGGAAAATAATCCCCTCCGGACCTATTACGTGGGTTCTTAGGAATCCTTACATCTTAGCCGTTCATTATGTATCATATGGTTAGTTTTCGTCAAGTACTATTTGTGTTTAATTTAAAATAATAAAAATAAAATGATTTCTGACCGCAAGATGCACGATACACACGATTGAGATGTGAGGATCCCTAGCCCCACATAATGGATCCGGAGGAGATCCTTTCCCGGTTGAGTGAGAGAATTCTAACACTGCCCTTTGCGGTTTGCCCCCCAAAATCCAAAAATAGTCACACAAGATGATGCCGTCGCCACAACTTAAACAACAAGAACAAAATTTTAAAAGGGTTTAAGCCAACGTTAAATCCAAGAAAATTTGAAGAGCCACTTGCAGTGGCAGGAAGGCAAAGATATGTACTCGGAAATTCGTATGTAGAACGACAAACGTACGATTTTTGAGAGTTTTTTTGTTGTGTTCTTTTTCCTTCTGATAATTCTTCTATTTTTTGCTGCTTCTATTTTTTGTTTTTCGTCATTTTTCTCCCGCAATTCTCAGTGTATGCCATTGAAACGACGCCGTCACATGAACCCCGAACTCCACCTTCCCGCCTCTCAATCACTTTCCCTGATTTTCCACCCACTGTTTTCTGATATCTCCTTGTGGGTTCTTTTTCTTCCGAAGTTTCAAGCTTTATGCATTTTTTTTTGTTTATATCTATCGGCAGCAAAAAACCAACTTGATTAAATCTTTCAAAAAAGCATGCAGCTTTCTGTTTAATTTCTTTTTCTCTGGTATTTCTTCTTGGTGGGGTTTCCTAGGTTTGGTAGGTTGTTTTTATGTATGGATTCTATGGAGGCTTTGTCTAGATTGTCCTAGGTATTGGAGAGAGTGGAAACACCAACAGATACTACAATGGAGGTCGCAGGTTTTGATTTGATGGTGTTTCTGGGTATTTCGATGGCATTTTTTGTTGGATTTTTGATCGGATGGTCGTGGAAACCAAAGATGGCATTCTCTGGCAATGATAAGGACAAACTAGGCTGCCCTGTGCCTAAATTTTTTTATTTTTCGCAGCCTTCTTCGCCGCTCAGGTCCCAAGGTTGTGAAGCTTGCTGCATGGGTAAGGGAATTGAGAAAACTACTTCTGCATCGCCTCCGGCTGCCGAATTCGATGAGGGCAGCAGGTACTTGGTATTTGTCAGAACATACTTTTGTTACCATGCTATTACAATTGTTTGTTATTTGTTTCTGAATTTTTATCTCTTGTATCGATTGAAAAATGGTTACTTGTACCATGCGCTATTATAATTTGGGTTTTTTTAGTTGTTATTACTTTTGCTGTTGGCGTCTTTGATGTCTTGTAGACGTTTTGATGTACGGTTGTAGTTTATCTGATAAATATCGTTTACTATAAAAAAAAAAAAGGAAAATGGTGTTGAAGTTTCTAGTCTTGATTGGATAGATTTTTTATGAAGTTGAAAATACTCGCTAATTGATTGTACTTATCCAGCACATCGCAGCTGAATGAGGAGAAGCCGAATGCAGTGACTGAGGAGGATTTAGAGGTTTTATCCGAGCTTGTAGATATGAAAGATGGAGGTCCTCCATGGATACAGATGATGGATCGCTCCACCCCAACTATGACCTACCAAGGCTGGCGTAGGGATCCAAAGGTAATGGTTTTCCCTTAACTTTTACTTTCTTGGCCAACCGCTTTGTTGAGCTCTTTGATTTTACCATTCAGTTGCTTCAATGTTTTGTCGTATTCTTTTTGTTGGGGATTCGATAGGTCGGTCCTCCTCAATGTCGTAGCAGAACTGTCTATGAGGATGCAACGCCGGAATTAGTGAGGGACTTTTTCTGGGATGACGAGTTTCGACTAAGGTGGGATGACATGCTTAGGTATGCGAAAACCATAGAAGAATGCCCGACCACAGGAACCATGGTGGTGCGGTGGATTAAGAAGGTGATGCTTCCCTTTAGTGTGTTCTAACTGATCAATGTTTGTTTTACTTTTACTGGTTGATTCTCCCTTGCATATTCTTTATCTCTGCCATGCCTTCCCTTCTGCAGTTCCCGTTCTTCTGTAAAGACAGAGAATACATCATAGGTCGTCGAATTTGGGAATCTGGGAGGTTGTATTATTGCGTGACAAAGGTATGCGGAGTGGAATTTTTTTTCATTCATCGATGCACTCTTGTTACACTTCCCTTGATGACACATTGTTTGTACACCGGAAATAAATTGATGAATCAAACTAAAAGATAGCAGCACTTTCTCAATTTTTGTTTGATGAAACATAAGAAGCTTTCTGTCTTTCATGTTTCAGGGAGTACCCTATGCTTCTATTCCAAGACATGACAAGCAAGTACGCGTTGATCTGTACTTCTCAAGTTGGTGCATTCAAGCAGGTAAGTTCTGCCAATCTTCGATCTGTTTTCATCAAAATAATATGTTTATATTCGGCTTGTGACTATGTTAGAGTAGATAGAGCTGTTCAATCTGTAATAAAGTGACATTTTTTTTAACATAACCAGTGGAATCAAGAAGGGCTGACGGCCAGCTGACTGCGTGTGAGGTTATACTCTTACATTACGAAGAAATGGGACTCCCATGGGAAATTGTAAAACTTGGAATACGAAAAGGGATGTGGGATACAGTCAAGAAGATCGAGGCTGGCTTACGCACCTACCAGAAGGAAAGAGCAGCAGGATCACCACTTTCCCGGCCAGCCTTTATGGCTCAGATCAACACGAAAATACATCCCGGGTACTTAAAATCCTCAGGAGCCACAGAAGACTCATCACAAACTGAGGTGGTGACTGCATCCAAGAAGCCTGAGGGTAGGCACATACCCAAGCTCTTAATACTTGGGGGGACAATAATCATTGCTTGCACTCTTAATAGGGGACACCTGATGAAGGCGGTGATATTTGGGGTAGGCAGAAGGCTTGCAAGGGTAGGAAAGAAATTGCAAATAAAGAGTGATCGAGATTCAAGTTGATCCTAACCAAGAACGTTGGCTGGTATTTGGTAAATGATCCTGAATAAAACCTTTTGTCTATTGTTCAACGGCAAAGAAACAATGAAAGATTGCTTTTCGGTTGCATAAACAATGTAACTGTTACGTTTGAATTGTATCCAGAAAACAGAGATATTTTGTTGTACATAAACTTAACAGATTGTTGAAGTTTCCAGCAGGCTGCTGAATTTAGGGAGTTCAGCATGTGTATCTTAGATGATGAGGAGATATAATAATACCTAGCTATTGTTCTTGATTTCTTTTTCTTTGATATTGCAGGAAAATTTAAAATATTGGATGATAAGTAGATCGATCATATTTTATATTGGATGAAATATGTACCGAGGGAAGATATAACAAGAGCTGAAAGATTCAGTCATGTGTCGCTACGATTCTTTAAGTAAATTAAGAGCCTGGAGGAGCAGATACTCATGCTTTCGTACAGGGTTTAGGGGTGCTAACGACCGACCAAGGTTTCAAAGGAGTCTAATCCGTCAAATTGGGGTGCCAACTTTGGCATCTGAGTAGTGTTCACCTTGGCCTTCGCTTTTGCTACAACATCTTGGATGGTTGCTCGAATCCCAGCTCCGAGTTCCTGATTCAAGAACTTTCAAATATCAGCTGGCGAACGCATCAATAACGGAAATATTAGTAGAGAGGTGGACTAAACTTAGGTTGGTAATGGTTTTTGTCTAGGAAATATATCCCGGTTGCGGCAGCAACTAGAAAAGGCATCGACACATACACAGCCATTGCAGCCTGAGAAGAAATAATTGCTCTTTAGGTGTTGGTGGATCGGTGATGATAAATTTGTGGGTAAATATATATAGGTTTAAGTTTGAATAGAGAGAGAAAAGGTGATGAAAGAGAGGCGGGAGAGAGAGTAAAGCGAAGGAATGTTGAGATGCCTTGGTGGTCAAGACAAGTAAAGATTGTTGTCAAAAGAACGGAAGGTGGGGAAAATATAAAAGAAGCTGAGAAAGAGGGTAAAGTGAGGAAAAAGTAAAACCCAATGTCATTATCACTATTCACTAGTAGGCAATCCCAACCAACAAGGCTCTCACCCTTGAAAGGGTTGGGGAGAAGATGAGGGTCTATTGTATACAGTTTTACTTTTACTTTTGCTTTGTAAAGAGGCTGTAATCATGACTCGAACCCGTGACCTTTCGGTCAACAAAAAAGTAACCATTTCATTGTACGAAAGAGGAAACTATTCACTAGTGATCTGCGTAAATAATTCTACTTATGGTTCCATATAAATATCCATGTAATTAATGAAACACTTGTTTGAAAAATGCTTTTATATGATTAAATGCATTTTTAGATAAAATGTTTTCAAAACCAATCCTTAAAAAAAATGCAAGTTAATCATAAAATATCACTTGAACTACTTCCTGCAAAAAACACATAAATCATGTTTTTGGAATAAAAAATATCTTCTCTAAAAACGCTCAATCATTTCAAATCTTCCCAAATTAACTAACCCTGACTTAAGGTAATGATCCAATTCGATTAATCTGATTCTTGAGGTTAGCTTTTGGAGTGTTACATGGGTTAAAGTGGAAGAGTCGGTGACCCCGCCACTATCGGACGTGCCGCCAACCACATCCAAATCCACATGCATCCGATTCTTTCCATGGTCTAAGCAACTTGCAGACTTGCAGACTTTAATTAATTCATTAAACTTTCAAAATTATGATTTTAATAATATTACGTTGGCAATTTGTAGTGCATACATTGATTAATCATATTACGTTACGAACGACGATTACAACTTTTCTTGTGCAAAGCTACAACAAAAAGACAGCATGCACAGACAGCGACAGATTTGATTTGGATTTAGTAAGGAAGATGGTTTCGAAACAGTGCACCCCATCAAGTTCCAGCTCGAACCTCGGCAGTGTTAACGGCATCATCCTCCGCTGCCGTCCTTGCTGCTGCTTATGCTGCTGTGCTTGTTTACCACCGGGCTCTGCGGCCGCTGCTGAATTATTGCAAGTATCCTTGGAGAAGCTCCATCCCAGCTTCTGAATCGTATCTAAGGACATCATCGTACGTTGCTGTCACCTTGAACAAGAAAATCTACGGCCCTGATCTGATTCTTGACTTATTTGCAGCAAAGAAACGAGTAGAATCGGGTACTTAAAGGGATCAGGGAAGTGAGAGCAGAAGAGAGAGAGCCGACAAGAAGGTCGGTGGGAATTAGGAGGACGTTTGGTACGAGTTTCCACGTGCATGGCTTAAATCGCATTTGTTCGGTCTAACATGTTGTCGTTGCACACGATGAAGTTGTGATATTTTTTGTCGACTCTATCTGTATGCGCAGCTGAAAGAAGTTTCGGAAGAGTGCGAGGATGATGTCGTGTCCAAATTCCCGTGGCTTCTGGATGAAATTCGTACGTACCAGAAATGCCAACCACATATAATTTATCTTCAATAAGAGATGCAAAAGATTAAATTTGTAACTAAATTTGCAAATTAAATCATGATACATAAGAATAAAGCTGGGAAGATTAATTTTGCAACTAAATTTGCAAACTAAATCATGTGTCACGAATAAGAACTAAGCACATTAATCAACATTTAAATAATAATTCAATCATCGATTTTCATGTTATTTAGTAATGTTATCCATGATCATGAGCGTTAACCACTTCGCCACATTTATATCCCTACGCCACATGATCACATCAATCGACGACGAGATGATGACACAAATCTAAATTGTGAATAGTCTACCTCAAGGTTGGTGTGAGGTTGTTCAAATTTTTTTAATTAAAAAAGTTGGAGCTAAAATTGTGTTTTGTAAAAAAAAAAAAAAGTGTTTTTTTTTTTTTTTAAATCATAAGTTTAAAACAACAGTAAACATAAGAAACTTTAACCATGCTTCTCAAAATAGTGTTTTTTTCATAGAAGGTGGGTAAACAGTAATCTTTAATGAAACTTCCAAATTGATGTATACCTCCGTCTTTTTTATTGCTAAAAGCACTTTTAGCACTATAGTTTACCAAACACTTATTTGCATAGCAACCCCAAACTAGTCTTTAGATATCTAACATATCAACTCCATCGGTCCAATAACTATATTTTAAGACTATGAGACCCTCGAGCTCTATTTTCTCCATCACAAGAATGTACAATTACCTACTTAGTACTACGATTTATTGATATTTTCTTCACTTGTAAGTGAAATGTTTTAGATTTTTTAGCATGGCATGTTTCTCGCATTCAACAAACCATTAGTTACTCTGTCCACAATAGTCACAATCCTTCAAAACAGTCTTCACCACGCACACCAAAGTGCTACCAACACCGCCGCCACATTCCGTACAAATTGTCATAGCCAGGGCCAACGCTAGCGCCCCCTGGGTACGGACACTCGCAATCGAAGTAGCAGGCACAAGGAAACTATAACGTTGTACGTCGTGTTTATGTTGCTGGCTTTTCAAGGAGTTTCTGGAAAAGTTGAACGTTCTCAATTAATGTAAGTCAATGTAGCCCTTTCGCGATCAGGCAAATAAAACCGAAAAGTAAACCAACTCCGAAAACAAACACATAAACGACACAACTAAATCTTCCAGCCAATTGCCAAGCCAAAAGCTTTTGATAAGAATTTTTCTCAGTTTAAAAAAAAAAAAATATGAAATAGCATTGTTCATGAATTGCCTGAAGTAAAAAAGAACGCAACGGTTAAGACAATCTCTAATCGAACAAGCTGAATACCATTTCATCATCGCTCTCTTCCTTTGCTTCTTCCTGCAAATACAGAACCGGAAAATGTAGATAACAAGATCGACGTAACATCAGAGGTCGAATTCAAAGGTAGCATGGAAGGTTAGATTCTGAACAAAATCTAGGTTAGATTCTGAACAAAATCTAAGCAGGGATGAAATTCTCACCTTCTTCTCCTCGACTGCAGGAGCAGCGGCGCTGGTAGCACCACCTGCACCAGCAGCAGAAGCGGGCACAGCTACTGGAGCTGAACCACCGCTAGCGCAAGCATTCAAAAAAAGGTCCTCGAGGTTCCTCTTTTCTGCGAGCTTGGCAAAGAGGCTAGGCCAGCATGACTCCACTGACACATTAGCAGATTTCACCAAGGCGCCGATCTTCTCAGCCTATTTAAATCCAGCGTAAAACAAATTTATAAACGAAAGAAACTCGAAAACCTACGTCCTAAGTTAAATATAAACTGCACAAATAAATATATAGATAAAATTATAAGGTGTATATATATATTCGTAAAAAGGAAGAAATGAGGAGCAGTACTTCAGTGATCGAGATGCCATCGTCCTGAAGGATCATGGCGGCGTAGGAGCAAGCAAGCTCAGCGGTCGACATTGTATCCCTTAAGAAAGACTGGGTGGCGCAACGCACAAGCAAAGGAAACAATGGAGGAAACTAGGGTTTTTGGAAATGGGGGTTTTAAATAGGAATTTATCACGGTTTTTTAAATAATTCTGGACCACGGCAATTATCAACAGGACCAATTTTCCTTTTTCTTTCTTTTGGGGCACAATTTTCATGTAATAATGGGATGCGGCTTCAATGATACGGGTGCTTTAGTCAATAGATTTGATTTCACACTTGAGTAAATCTTCTATTTTCAATCAATCATTCAATACTTCATAGTACTTACGAAATCTTTCCAATAATCAAGACAATTAGTTAATTAGCTCCATTTCGAAACTGCTTTTGAAGGAGCCAAAAGCACTTTCTAACAGGTTTCTTAAAGCACAAAAACATCGATAAAGCACTAGCGAACGCCCTCCTCTTGGCAAGATTTTCGATGGTGGTAAAATATGTAAAAACATAATTCGAAAAATAAAAAACTAATAGCCATTAGCCAACATACGTAAATAGCAGAGTTGCGAGTCCAAAATGGTAAGAGCTTAAAAAGTACATGTAGCATCACAACCTTCATAACCAATAGATTTTTGTTTTGTTTTGGGCGCACACAATCAAAACAACCAAGCAACAGAAAATCCGATGATATAACCTTGGGGAAGATGTCCTGAAACAGACCAAGTATTCTCGACAACATTACGCAACCATTAAATGTAAAATCACTAGGCATTATAAAAACCACATACTGGACACAATACGGACAACTAAGGTTCTTAAAAGTGACATTTTCAACGAGTCGGACATAACAAATCCTCGCATCTAACACCAAGGAAGCTGTGAAGATGACTTGTCAAAGAATCAGGCACTACCCGACCGCGCCTGAAAACAGATCAAGTTCAAAGTAAGCATCAAGGATATCACATAAATGTTGTCATGTCTCAATAACGCGGCAAGCTTTCAAATTCATAGAGCTTGATAAAAGCATAAACGATTTTTCTTTTATTTATCATTTTTTCCATCTCTATGCACTTCGCTTCCAACTAGCTGTTGGTGTGGCGTATTTCTTTAACGTTTGCTTTATGTCATTCTGAGTGCATCTCGCACCAACGGACCTGTCTTCTCTGCCCTCCCACTTCCCATACACTCTCATCCCCTCCTATTTGTGCGGTCACGGTTAAACCACGTCAACATTTTATATTACTATTGTTTTTTGTCTTATTCTCTCTATAAAAAAAACAATATAAAATGTTGACGTAGCTTAACCGTGACCGCACAAAATAGGAGGGGATGGGAGTGTGTGGGAAGTGGGAGGGCAGAGAACCCGGGTCCCGCACCAACAGCTAGTTGCTCTAGGTCATTCTGTGAATCCTATTATCCTATCCCCAACCAAAAATATCCTGCAAAAATCTGCTTATGTTTTTGAGATTATACATGCAAGTTTATAAATATTGCCCTTCTATGTTATGTGCCACCAAGAGCTAGTTGCTCAAGGTCATTTCTAAAAATTCTATTATCCTACCCCAAACCAAAAATATCCTGTAAAATCTGCTTTTGCTTTTCGGATTACACTTTCAAGTTTATAAATATCGCCTTCCAATGCTATGTGCCACACAAACTTGTTTTATCAGAGCAAGATTCCACTTACCGGACGAGGTGATTCTGACCTTGATATTGATCTTGGCCTGCAATAATATAGACATGCATTAAATATCACAAACAAAAACAAGAATAAAGGACCAGAACCACCTAGTGGAAAATGTATAACAAAGCCAAATACCTGGAAGATTTAACAGGATATGGAGACCTAGATCTTGATACTGATCTTGATACCGATTTTGATACAGATCGCTCCAACGACTTGCTGCATAATACAGAATAATATGTGGCACACATGGAAGCAAGAAAAACAGAGGAAAATAATGATAAAAGATAATAAATAAAAGAACTGGGACGGCTCCAGTACCTCCGATTCCTTCTTACACTCCGGCTTCTGCTACGACTTCTACTACGGCTCCTTGAGGGGCTCCTATTGTAATATTTAACCTGTTCAGTTGATGCACAAACACCATGACAATGTTCTTACAGTGCACCTATGTCCAGCTGTCAGCATCATTAGTGTAATGCTTAAGCACATAAACTACCCTAGGCCTCTCAAAAGACACATTCCAGGATTACAAAGAAATATATTTGACACAAAAATCATGGATTTACGATGGTCTAGGAAGCATAGAAACATCTATCCCAAAGAGACGATATATAAGAAAACTTCCATAAACATAAAAGTTACCCGAATATGAGTTCTTGCCCAAGGATTTTTAAATTCAGTATCATCAAGCTTCCGGATCTGAAAAGGAAAAAGAAAAACCAAGTGAATTAGCGTGAAGCTTAATGGCAGATAAAGGTCCTGTATTTCAACAACTCACAGCATATTTCATGTCATCAGAATTGGTATAATCAACTAAGCCATAAGTCCCTGCATAAAAACAACAATACCATTTTATGAGAAGATACAAATTTAAAAGCATATAAATTCAGGACCAAGATCAGCTGCATGGTAATCAGAGCTTAAGTAATGTCGATCTTTGATAAAGTAATATGCTCTTAGGAGCGTAGACATTTTATTCTCTGATCCTTAAATCTATACCTTCACTGTCACGAGAAACCTCAGCAAAACACACATCACCAGCTCTACGCATATGATCCTGAAATCAACAACCAGTTAGGACACCAATATTGCAGACATTATTTGAATACAAAATTGTGAGTAAGAGTTTCCACACCTTCAAGTCTTGCCAAGAGGCAGAAGAAGGGAGACTACGAACAATAACTGGACAAAATGAAATTATGGGTCAAGCAATAAACAACAATTAAGAAAAATATATAACCGAACGTTACTTAGACAATTGCAAAGCATGTTTAACTCATTAAAGTAATGTACTATCCTAGAAAACACACCTCGATATTCAGAATGACGTGAAATGCCAAACCGACCCCCACCACTGCCTCGGTCATATCCACTACGACGATCACTTGAAGATGGTCCCCTACCACCATGGGCAAGTTCAACCTGTATTGAGATTAAAGGAGACATCAATAAATGAAGCAAAAAAAGACATGAAAGAACAAACATATTGTTTTAGTAAGCCTAGGGATCTTTTAGTACCCTTAAACGGCAACCATCAAAGTTATACCCATCACGCCCTCTTATTGCATCTTCTGCATCCCGAGAACTTTCAAACTAAAAACCAAACACACGCAGAGATTACTAGTAATCATATAACAGGTGGTGGCCAACCACACACAGAGTAATCCATAAGAGAACCAACAGGGTCCAAATGCATGCATCCAACATAAAACCATTATAAGTACCTCAACAAACGAATAACATGGAGGACGTGGTGGAATCTTCAGTTCAATATCCACTATGCGGCCATACTGCAAAAGTAAATCCATTTTAGAATGATTTACTACCTTAAGCATTCCTCACCACAAACAAAACAACAATACTATCATATAACATCTTTTCTATAGGAAGCATTAGAAAGACGTGTGTTTTATATTGTTCTATATTATAACACTATTATCAATTTATCATGAAACAACTTTTTACATCAACGAATCAGATGAACAGCACAAAAATATGATGAAAATAAAGTGCAAGCACTTAAACTAATTTTTTAATTTTCAACAAAAACTGATACTGCATATCATACACATACATTGAGTAATGTGTTGTTAAGTACATTAAGCATGGAAATCATTGAATGTACTTTCATATGCATCAGAAACTGGAAATAATTCAAGACACCATGATGAAATGCACTGGTTATGCTAAAATACAAAAAAGAAGCGAAATTCTATGGAAAATTTCATGCAAACCTTGTAGAATAGATCTTCAACCTCCCATTCTTTTATATCTGAGGGAAGGTTGCCAACATAGATTGTGCGAGAAAATCGACCACTCATTTTTGACACCAGAAGACTTCGGCTCAAAACTTTTTACTGCATTAAAAAAAACAATTCCGATAAATGTTTTGTCCAACAATTTGAAAATAGAATAACACTACAACTTCGGTGTCCAATTATCATCTGCATACACTCTGTTGACAATATCAAAAGAAAAACAAAACCAAACTATGAAGCAAACCAAGAGAGCAATCCTCGAGGTGAGCCGTGCTCCACAAGCTCCATTGCTCATTTGCTCCAAAAGTGCTCCAAAGCAATATTTATATTGAAATAAAATTTGATCTCCTCATCCTCTCCAGAATTTTAGCAGATGTATAGATCTTCTGAGAGTGAGCAAGAATCTCCGATAATAAAAATAATACCCATAAGTCCAAAATGATTTCTCCCACTCCCTCTCTATATCCCTATGTACGATTGCAAAGCTCATATTTGTCCAAGCGCTTGCCATCTATCATAAAGAAAGCATCTGTGTCATGAGATCAGGCAAGATTGACATATATTTATGAATTTACCTTATTCAGCCCTCTTTAACATAATTGAAAAACCAAAAAAAATGAAAACCCTGGAAAATTAATTCATATCCCTTAGTTAACTTACTTTCACTAACTCTTGCAGAGTTGCATAAATATATACCATATCCAGGGTAGGGGATCGAGATATGAGTCTCTAGGCTCACATAATTGATAAATCATACAACTACATTCTGAATTTTATCATGGAAAAGCTTGTGAAATGGTGCACTTTCCCAGCTTCATGGATTCTGTTTCTTAACCCAACTTCTCATTAAATTACATGTAGGACAAGAAAAGGGTGTAAAATTCTTCCAGTGTAACTTAAAAAAATTTACAAGCTGTACTAGTTGGAGCAATAATAGGGAAGTCCATCATCCTGATTGATGCTCCAATCTGAAAAAATTCAAAACAATACATAACCCCGGGAAAGGCAAGAAGGATATAATATTGCATTGCATGCAGGGGGATAAGTGAATGAGATGAAACTCATTAATCAAACAATAACACTTTACCTAGAAATGTAAAGAACCCTGCTCGGTAGAAGTTCCCTAATCTATCACCCATAGCTGCTGAACCTGTAAGGTATTTGTCTAATATCTACTCCCACAATTACCGTCTGAGACCAGTAAATGAGGCGACAATATGAACAATATCTCCTTCCACCTCACATCCAAGTGTCCTCGGGATAAACACCAACCCAGCACTGAACCCCTTGTCCTAGTCTTATGTTTAGTAAGCCATGATAAAGTAACCTTGATAAAGCAAAAGCTATTCAATATTTCCAAAAACATCTATGGGTTGACCACTTACATAATTACATGTAAAAAACCAAAATGAAGTCGCTTCGAAACAGTACAGCAACATTGGTAACAGAAATCATAAATACTTTTTTGATGTCTTTCAATATCAAAAACAAAAGAAAGAGTCCACGAGGTAAATACCAATTGTAAATCGAGATTCCTTCAGATGAAAAACCCACTTACAACAGCAATCAAGTTTCAAACTTTACTACATTTTACTCCATAACAGGTATTGAATGCAATAGTCAGAGAAACACATCCACAAAACGATATCAAATTCAAAACCCATACATAATCAAAGATTCAAACCCTATCGGTCGCAGAAAACCTAAAACACAATTGCGCACAGTGTTAACAAACAAGACATGAATCGAACACTCAATGAACAATGACAACGCCTACGAAACCCTAGACATAGAGTATAATTAATCCCACATAACCCCCAAATCAAAAACCCTAATTGCACTGATGCGAACAGAAAGAAATAGATGGGGGAAACAGGACGAGTATCAAACCGGAAATTGATTGGAGAGCTTGAGAGCTGGGCGCGTGCGAAGTAGCCGAAGAGCTTGAGATGTGATCGCTAGGTTCCGCTTTCGCTCCGTCGAGAAACGCGATGGAGAAAATTGGGCTTATACAGTAAACTGCAAGAGAGGAAAACTGAGGTCGATTTTCTGATTAAGTAATTAGGGAAGTGTATTGGACCTGATATCAAAATTATAATGTCGGCTCTAATTTCAGGATCAACTTGCAAGTGGCCCTTATCGAGTCTTTGTATGACGGTATGGGTTTAAACTTGATTGGTGGCTAATCTAACATCTAATCTAATAAAATATATCGTTTGAAAAAGAAAATTTAAGGATCAACTTGGGCGAAGGACCTTGGGCCTTAAAATGAGATAAATTGTGTGACCCAAGACTAAGATCCAGTTTGAAATGCTCATCTGATAAGCACTTGCTAAAAGCGCTTCGCCGGATTATAGCATGTTTACCAACTCGAAATGGTGAAGTAAATGAATCGGAGAAGTAAAAAATATGAAAGGTAATGAATTATAAAGTAATTTTGGGTTAGGGTTTCATACTTAAGATTTTTAATGCATGGGTAAATACATCATTTGAACCAGAAACATTTTCTCAAATTTTCAAGTATTAAATTACTTATGGCTAAGAATAGAAAGTAATCCTAGTTAGGAAAGCGTAAGACTTTGAATGTGGTAAATATTCTTAATCATTTGAGTTACAATTTTTTTTTAAAAATTTTCAAGTATTAAATTACTTATGATAAGAAACTTACATACTTTTTTATTTTGTGTGTCACGCAACAAATATTGAAAATCAAAATAATTTCAATTGTGTCAGCAAATGTAAGGAAAATCATATGAATTGTTTCAGTACCCATGTCAAATAAGTAACACGTGAAAACTAATGTCATTTTTTTTCCAATAAAGGGGACAAGTTTGTGACTTCGTCATGACAGTCCATCATTCTAGAGGGATCGGGAAGACTCATTGAGGCTTTTAGCCTACCCCTGGCCACCATCGTGTGATTCACCGATGACAAAAATCGAATTCATGACGCGTCGTATGGAATACGAGCATGAACTCGTCCCCAACTACTAAGTCACCCTGTAATGGTTGAAAACTAATATCATTTTGTACTTATCCTTATTGACTAAATATAACATTACATCCTTTATTTTGCTTCCTCTTCTTTTTTCTCATTCTTCTGGTCTCTTTCGGAACGTTTTTCAAAGTTTTTGACTTGCGATGTTTTTTCCCCGCTCATTAATCTGTTAACTAAAGTTGACCATATAAGAAGTCTTGGTTGTCAAGTTAGTCTATTTTTTTCCAAGATCATCCACATTCCACGTACCTTGTGTGTTGGTTCTAAATTATCAGCTTACAAGTTGATCTATCCAACGTGTTCGATTTAAATGGGAGAGTGAGGACATTTAAATAATTCAATATATCATTAATGTAAAAGGACGAGTCTTGACGCAATGAAAATGTTGGTCTTTTGTCATCGAAATGTCACGTTCGAGTTGGAGAAACAATCTCTTTATAAAATAAGGATAAGATTGCATACGATAGATTATCCCCTCACAAAGCAGAGAAGCTTATTAACTTTGGATCACCCTTTTATTACATATTAACGTAAGCTTAGTTAACTTAAACGGCTTGGCCTCATGAGGAATACTTTTGACCTACATGCATATCAGGCTTGGCCTCATGAGGAATACTTTTGACCTACATGCATATCACCATATGCGGAATGTTGAATAAGTCCATCCCTACACAGACAAAAATCGACATACCTAGACCATACATATGAAAATATAACTGTATAGAGAAATTTTATCGTATGTATCAGTGTAGAGTATAAACCGAAATCATTGGTTGCACGTCTAACTATTCATGACACACCCCGACCTGGAAATCAGAGCGTGATGGCCATCACGCCCTGATTTCCAGGTCGGGATGTGTCAATTCATTTATTCAAAGTATGTCTACGTCAAAGTATAGCATATATTTCGCTACATAAAGAATTTTTTTAATATGCACTAGTGTATAGTATACACTAGAATTCTTGGTCGATTGGATCCTTGGGTGTTGGATTCTTAATCACACATCTAATAGTTTATTCTTCCAGTACGTCATATCTTGTAACATAGTAGAATTTTCGATATTTATTAGAATTTTCTAGTGTATTATACACCAAAATCTTGAGCATTGGATCCTCAAACCAAACAGTTCCTTTCCATGATTCATTTTTATACTGATTTACTATGATAATGCTATTCACACACCTATTTTTACCTCTTACACACCATTGTTATTTTTTTGTCATTAATTTTCTTCAAAGGTTTCTTACTCCTGCGCCTGCCATCGCCGGGCCCATGTTAGAATACATAGATAGTGGTATAATGACAAAGCCCAACAATGGAAGCTTGGGATGAAGATGGAATCACATTGTGTAGGATTTGAACCTACGACATCGGATTTTGGAGAATCACGTTCTACCGGACTGAATATTTATTTGATCCATAGCAAAAAATTGAAATGAATGTGTAAGAAGTAAAAATAAATGCATGAATGGGACAGCCCTCTCATTAGCCTTTGCAATGGCGGTCAGAGTATCAATTTACCCCTATCTTTTACTTGTAGTGCAAACTGAGTTCGAAAATAACTTGGGACTGAGTGCGAGGAAAAGTGACTCCCTTGTTTACATATTTTTCGGAAACAAGAAGTTACAACCCCCTTTTATTTACATTTTGTTGTTTTGCTTTGATGGTGCAATGCAGAAGCCATGCGTGAAACTATCGAAATCTTTGATCCATTTTAAGCACACTGTTGCTAGAGAAGCGATCTGACCAGCCCACTTTCAGTTGTTGTCTATTAGCCTAAAACTACATGCATTGGGAAATTGCAATATGCTGTCTAAACCCAAGAAGGATCCCCAGATAGAAGTTGAGATTCTCTTTGAATATCTATGTTCGGAGTAATTGAATTCAAAAATTCAGACTGTTTAATTTAAATTATGCAGTCCTTATTAGCCTATCTCACTGACTCATCTCACAGAAAATGAAGTCTTTCAACGACCTAGATCTCTCTCTTAAACGGCTCGAATTTCCGAGTCCTGTTGCTCCAGACACATAGATTCGAAGAGGATTTCAACTCCTTAGCTAGTTGCTGAATGAACTTTCTGGCAGTTTAATAGTTCACTACTAATTAGTTCACCACTGATATTGTTTTAAACTAAATCACTTGCTAGTTCGATCGATAAATGAACTACTAGTTAATAGGTGTGAGAGTTTATCACAAAAAATATTAATGCAATTAGTGGTGGAACAACTCAAATTAAGTTGTATATAATTTTGTTATGCTTCTGAAGTGGGACTTATATTTTTCAACATGAATGTGATATGGTCTGAAAAGGACACCACTTAAAACCTCTACAATCGAGTTTTTCTACGGTTTTTATTCGCTTTAGTTTTGCTTTTCAGTTGTTGTATTTTAGTAATGTTGAGATTCATCTCTTACACTCTTATTGAGATTTTTCGATGAATATTGTTAATTTCATAAATAAAAAAGATCAAATTTTGTTGCCAAGATCATTGCCAATTCCAACATTAGATCACTGGTTTTCTAAATTCACTCTGGCTTTTCCTACTCCGTTGGATTAGTAACTTGTTAATTGACTTATAGTTGCAACTGATTAGATAATTGGTAGTAAAAGGCATAAGTTTTATTTTTCGGTCAAGGGGTAAATTTTACACCAACGAAGTTATATATAAGTCTAGAGACAAATTAAGCATAAGAATAAAAAGGGAACCTCAAAACACACAAAATAAAGCCTAAAGTCAGCTTTAGATCCCAGCACAAACAGGGAAAAAAAAAAACTTTAACGAAAAACTTCCGGCACTGTTCATTTTAACAAAAAATCGTATTTTTATACTAAAAAATCAATTCTGGTTCTATTCACTTTACCATTTATTTTGTCCTTATCGTTAAAACTCAAAGTTTTCAAACCCTTTTAATTAGTTTTCCTAAAAAAAAAACCCCAAGTAATCTATAGCCCCTTCTATCACCATAGCATCGGAGATTCACCACCACAATTCAGCCTAAAATTCGACCAAACGACGCCCCAAGAAGGAATGAACACAGAGCTCCATCATCTTTGAAACAGCACCACACAAACCGCCTCCACAAAACACGAGTAGCTCATGGGAATACATAGCCCAAATGCAACAGTGCCAATAAAAATAAGGGAACTTTAACGAAAAGTTCTCGGTACTGTTTATTTTAACGAAAAATCATATTTTTACACTAAAAAGTCAATCTTGATACTATTCATTTTACCATTTATTTTGCTTTTATCTTTAAAATTCAAAATTTTCAACCCATTTTTATTAGTTTTCTTTAAAAACAAACGTATAAAAAGTAAACACCTAAGCCAAAGCACTACACACCCTCCGACATACCAGCGTGAAAGCGCAGGAAGGATATGTGGATGCATATCGATAAGCCAAAAGATTTGGTTCGACTAGTTTTGGTTAATTTTGTTTCGTGAGTGGATAATCTTAGCATGGCAACTAATTGGATGTCACAATCAGATTCATTGCCTTAAAGAAATAAACAAGAACAGTTTGGATTACGTGGCAATAAGGCAACCCTTGAACAAATTTAGGGCAACTGAAATCTTGGCAGAGCCCCTTCATCATCTGGTGTGGTCCACCACCAAGACAAATATGGTCGATTTTGTGATCGCAAATTAGCAAGAAAATGGATGGATCATAAAATTCAAAACATGTTTGAGAAGTCCCTATGCCCATCATTTTCAACATGTTTTATTGTCGAGAAAAAAAAAATGATTACTGCACATTATTTTTCACTTATGCACACTTTTATGGTTTTTATTTAGAGAATTTTAACGACAAGCTTGCAGTATTGTTCATTTTAACAAAAAATCATATTTTTACACTAAAAAGTCAATCCTGATACTATTCACTCTACCATTTATTTTGTCCCTATCATTAAAACTCAAAGTTCAAACCATTTTCATTAGTTTTCATTTTTATCTATTGCATTGAAAAAATCAAATAAAATCACGGCTAGAATTATCACCAGGTGACTAAATAGTTGGAACGAATTTTAAGCTTGTATTTTACACGGCATGTTATAGATTTGATTTTTGGTGCTGATGAATCACATGATGGTCAGGAAAAGACTGAAATATCTCTATGTTATAATTTGTGCTGCTGTAAATAATCTTTTAAAAAAAAAATGAATGATAATAACTATATACATTGATGGTGAGTTAATTGAAACGACAAAATGATCTTAAAAAGAGGCTCCTATCTTGAGAAAATATATGGAGCACAAATTGGACGAAATGCGCACAAACTTGACCACATTGGGCAATATGACTATTTCTGAAACAGAAAAGGGAACACTTATTCTCTTATTCTAAAGTCTAAACATCACTGTTTAATCATGTTTGTTATTTTTGTTTGAATTATATAATGTGATTCTCATAAATAAAACAGACATGTGTCAATTTAAAAATGATGTGTGAAAATCAGCTTTAAAAAATATAGTTTAGGTTGCAATAAAAATGACCTCATAATTCAAGAGCTAGGGGGAATTGACGGATTAATCTTGTAACTTTTAGAGTAATAAATTTTCATCTCCGAATCTCTCCCTTCCGTCCACCTCCTCTTTCGCTTTTTTATTTTTCTATCTTTATAAAGAAGTCAATATAACATGTAAACGAAACGTAATCGTAAACTTTCAAATAAGATGAGAATGGGGAAGAGATAAACTGGAAAATGAGAGAATCCAGATTCGTAGCTGCTATATTTTGCGTAAAAAGACGAAAAATATAAAGACAAAATTTGTTGAAGTTTCGGCGATGGGGGTGATGACTGATAGTTCATCTTGTTGTCATTGAATACTACCAGCAACAAAATGAAGGGCCACTGCCTGCAGAAACCGCCCTCTTCTATCGAGCGTTTATTTCAATTATCGATGAAATTTTATCCTTCAATTTTCAATAAAATTAATTAATTAAATTACGAAAATTATATTATTTGTTGTGTGTTTTTTATTTCAATATTTTTTTGTAATTGTTTAGGAAAATAAATTTGGGAACATTGTGATGATATATATTTTGTTTTCTTTGGCACCAACTTGGTATTCTGTCTGGGAATTCCAAACAGCATCTAATTATCGACATGTATTTTTTGTAAATTATGCCATAATATATAAGTAGAATAATTGCTTCTTGATTACAAAACCATTTGTTTCACCAAGTAATGAACACATGAAACATTTAAGTATGATCAACAAGCAAATGAGAAATTTTTGTAATGTGCCGGAAATACAGACGGTACTCATGTGTTATAATATAAGAGGGTGAATTTTTTTTTTTGTAAGTATCGAACAACTTGTATTATGATACTTGGTGTATCCGGCCGTGTTCTCCGCACATTCTCTCCAAGCAAATTATGGTTTTCTCTTTTATGATCTCAAATTAATTATGGAGATTTGAGATAAATGCCTCTATGAATTCATTCTATAGATTTTTCTCTCTTTTATCGAAAGAAATAAAGTGTGTTTGGTGCACTTTTGTAAACATTTTTCCATGTTTGGGCAAAGAGCTAAGAAACTTCCTATGGCACGCACTCCTTAGTAGATGATACTGTTGTCATAAAATCTTCACATCAAGTCATTTGTGATAGGGTTGTGCAAACGTTCGAAATTACTCGTCTAATTCGATTTTAACTAGTTTAACCTAATACAGTAAAACAATGTTGGTGTCACGGTTACAGTAACATTTTTTGACAATTCAAATAATGAGTTTCACTTTTGTTAACTGCGTGAACCTAACCGGCTTACAAGTTATATTCATTTCTAGAATCGTGCGACACGCGTCGTGTATCTATTAGGTATGCATTCTTGTAGTGGTCATCTCCTTACAATATAACCTTTACTCTTCTAACCCTAAAACATAGCCTATATTTTCTCTCGTCTCATATCCGCCGCTATGCTCAAACACCTTTCCTCCCCTATCTAGGGTTGATGTTTGCTCTCCTCCTCGCCTCCTCAATGTCTTTTTTCAAATTTTCCTCGTTTATCAAAACTCTTCGAGTTATCATTTCATCATTCTTCAGGTATTTATGATTTGTGATTTTTTTCCGGGAGTTTTTCTCTCTCGATTTAGTTGTCCATTTACCTAATTATCTTGTTTCTTGTGCCAAAGAAATGTTTCTAGATATTTTACCTATTCAATAGCGTTGATCTATTTGTTGCTTAATTTCAATTTCAATTTATGCTTTTGTTTGGTTGTTTATGAACAATTATAGAGATAAAACAATGAAGCAGGAACGAGCTTGCAGTGCCGAGTTGTTGTCACATGATAATCCAATTTGATTTGATCAACTTCTTGAGAGATGGAATGGATAATGTGTTCTGGTTAGCCGACTTAAAATTTGAAACATCAAAATTTGAGTAGGTCGGATCGTCTGGCGGACGGAGTCATAACCCTTTCCAACCAACTGACTTGACCTAGCACTTGTCCAGGTACTATCCGTTGGAATTGGATCCTATCCTTAGCAAATGCTCGGGATCCTCCTGATCCATTAACACGGGCCGTTGGATTTTGATCAAACGGCTACAAACAGGGGACCCCTCTAAAGTTATAATAATTGTAACCGTTGGATCAAAATCTAACGGCTCATGTTAATAGGTCAAGAGGATCCCGAGCATTTGCTCAGGACAAGATCCAATTCCCTATCCCCTATGCTTTGCTTGGATAAGAGATTTCCCAAATTCCAAGAAAGTTGGACCAAATTATGAAAAAATGAACTATAATTTGTTCGATATAGGCGATTAAAAATGCTCGCCGTGAGCATAACAAAGACACGAGAGAGGTTAATCCTCTCCATCTAACATTTTATAGTCCATTTCTTAATAATTTGATCTCCATCCGTGGAGGCTTGGAACTCCCATACCCAAACATAGCCACTATATTTTAACATTCATTTATTTATTTTTGCCTGGAAAATTGTGAAATTGAACTAAGCAATAGTAGTTATTGTTGATTTATCATATTAATAGTAGTTGTTGTTTATTTATTATATTATACACACTTATATGCACAAAATTTATAATAAATAAACTAATTAGATAAAGATATATAGCTCAATTGGTTCAGAGTACTTACTCACACATTCGAGATTTTAGATTCGATTACTTGTTTCTATATTAACTATACCGCTCATATCATTAGTAGCTGGATTGATCTCTTTGTCAACTATACTTTAAAAGAAAGTGTTATCCACACACTCTCGTTAATTTTTATCTATTGATTATATTCTATTTATTAAATCCGACAACTAAAAATAAAGAAGATGTATTTGAAGTACAAATAAATATGTAAATTCCAACAACAGAAAAACTAATACTTAAATTGGTAGGCGACATGGTCAAATTTTCATTTGTTTTCTATTTTTTTTTCAAGGGGCATTTGTTTTCTATTCAAACAAAACAGATAACAATCCAAAGTTTGTTTTGATCACCTACGAAAACAAAAACCAAAGAATCATATTCCTCCATTGTCAACGTCAACTTTCAAGCATATAACATGCTTCTGTAACATGCTTCTGTATTCGATTTCTCCATTTTTTTTTCATAAATAAAACAATTATACTTTTGTGAGATGCTTAAAACTAAATAAATAAATAAAATTGTATCACTGCTCCAAATGGTAATTACGTTTCTGTTTCTTTATTTGAAAATTTATTTTTTGGCATTTTCTGGTCAGAAAATAGTTTTTTTTTTTTAGTAAGATTTTTAGTTATAATCGAAAAGAAGTTGTTGGCTTGAAATTTAAATTGCATCAACAACAATAACAAAGCAATATATCATAAGTGGAGTTGAGTTGGTCGATTATATAAATTCTAGAACACTAGTAGGCTCTATTTTGTCCTAAATCTTTCGTTGGAAAGACATAGAGCAAACCGAGCTTATTGGTGTTTTAGGATTCATACGACCAACTCTACTTAGCGTGTTAAAACGTTGTTGTTGATGCAGTTTAAATTTAAATTCGACAACTTCTTTTGGATTATAACGTAACAACCTCACTAAAAAAAATATTTTTCTGACCAGAAAAATGCAAAAAACGTTGTGGGGATGGATGCATATCCAAAACTTTATTGATATGGTAAGTAATATGAACCCTACTTAATTTCTTTCCTTATATGCTCTCCCTAATCCATCTCAACGCATGTATGTAGGTCACACATGTTCGATGCATGTCATTATCTATATAATAATATATAATTTTACATATTTAATATAATATTTATTTAATTGTGTAAAAATATATGGGGAAAGTGCAGAAAAGAAAACACATGGGTTATTGTGGCAATTAAAAAAAAAAAAAGGTAATTGGGTTGGTGGGTATTTTTCTTTCCAAATCATCTAAATTTTTGCAGCAACATCATCATCATCATCATCAACATTTTGGTACGTTGTGAGAGAAGAGAAAGTCCAAAAAGGCAGTGCTCCGTCGTTCTCTCTCCTCTGCGTAAAACTGACGATCCCAAGCACCAAAAACAAACACCCTTTATTCCTCTCTCTCCTCTCTCGCTCTCGAGACTCTCATCGTCACTGAAATTTGTAATCTTTTAATATAAATAAGAGGGAATAAGAAGAACGAAAAAAAAAAGGTAGTGCTCTGTTTTTTATTACCCATTTGCTTATCAAATTTGCAGACTTTTTTTGCTCTTTTTGTTGCTTTTGCCTTTTTAATCTCTTGTACTTAAAAGCGATCTTGAGGTGGGTTTGATTTCATTTCAATGGAGTTGGTCTAGAAAAATCCGGGTAAGTTTTTCCTGTGAAATTCATCATCTGGGTCTGTTTAGAAATTCAATTTTGTTTTTTGTTGATGTTAATTTTTTTTAATTTTTATGATCAGTAGTGTCGGGTAACAATTTTGCAGAAATCCAATTTGGTCTTTTTTGGTGTGATAAATTTTCGAGAAGAATAAAAATCAAGTCTTTGAATCGAATAAAAGGGTTGCTGTTCTTTGATCATGGCGGTTGCTGAGAATGCACCAAATTTCGACAACACAGCAGTGTCGTCAGACTCGAATGCACAGAACGATCTCGGAAACCCAAAACCCAGAGTCGATTCCTCTGTTGTTCTGAGTGTTGAGCCCAATGTACAGTCCAATGGAGACGATCCGAGTGTCGAGGGGAAGTTTCAGGAGCAGGAGAAAGTGGCAACTTTCTCAGTCGCCACTAACAATCACAAAGCTCCATCGGGTCAGACCCCAAATGGGGATTCCAATGGGGTCGATAACCATCAGATGGAGGAGGCCAAGTCTGATGGTTATGTGACTGATCAGAGGTTGAATGGCAAGGGCGATGAGAATTACAACCGTGATATGAGAGATTTGGCGGACTTGTTGTCTAAGTTGAATCCCATGGCTGAGGAGTTTGTGCCTCCTTCCCTTGTCAACAACAATGGCGGCTTCGATTTTGCTGGTGGGTTTGGATATACTAATGGTTTTGTACTGCACGGTAACTCTGGCAATGCCAATGGACTAATGGGTAGGAAGGTATGTGAGGTTCTTCCATTTCCTTACCAAAGTTCAAATTTTTCTGTTTGGTTGCTGAGAAAATGCAGGAAATTAATTGACCAACAAAGTGGTGTTGTTTTCCTTTTGTTTGGTTGTTTTTCCTTGTGTTTGGTTTCTGAAAAATGAATGATACACTGATAGGTCATTGCATGATGATGGTTCATATGAAAATTTTGATTCTTTTTCGACTTTTAGTTATCTAGAATTTTCATTGATCAACTACCAATTTTTGTTTAATTGTGCTTTGCTTATTGTTTGTTTCCTTTATTTTGTTCTGCAGAAGAAGAATGGTTATAGTCAAGGTCGGCGTAGGAACTATTACAAATTGAATTTGGCTCAGAGGGAGGAAATGATTAGGAGGACTGTGTATGTTTCTGACATTGATCAACAGGTAATAGTTGCATTGTAGTTTGTTGTCACATTTTAAAAATTTTATGCAGCAAATGTTAATCTTTGTATGACTGACACTCGATTTACTTCGTATCAGGTTACTGAAGAGAACCTGGCTGCTCTTTTTCTTGGCTGTGGACAGGTAACCAAAGTTTTTTCGTTTTCTTGTTTGTACTGGTTCAATAGAGATAATGCTAGAATGGTGGATTATAATCTGAATTTTCCTTCCTAAAGGTTGTGGACTGTCGTGTCTGCGGTGATCCAAATTCAATTCTTCGATTTGCCTTCATTGAGTTCACAGATGAAGGTATTATCAAAAGCTGACATACTTAAGTTCATTGATGGGTCTTGTTATGATTTCGATGTGCTGAATCAACTATTTTATCTACCCTTGCAGAAGGTGCAAGGAATGCTCTAACTCTGTCAGGAACCATGCTTGGCTATTACCCAGTGAGGGTGCTGCCTTCAAAAACTGCAATTGCACCTGTTAACCCAACATTTTTGCCAAGGGTGAGGACCATATTTTACCGCTTGTCATCAACATTTTTGCCAAGAGTGTTAGAAAGTGATTCATTGAATTGCGCTGATTTTGCCTGTTCTTACTTGGGTTTCTTCTGTTTATATTATTTAGTCTGATGATGAGCGTGAGATGTGCTCAAGGACTATTTACTGTACGAATATTGACAAGAAGGTAATTTCAACTTTCCAATCTCGTTTGGGTTCTAGGACCAGAACTGGTGTGCCTTTTCCTGATTTTATTTGTTTACTCGTGCAGGTTACTCAAGCTGATGTCAAACTCTTTTTTGAATCACTTTGTGGAGAGGTTGGTAGTTCTTTCTGTGACAAATTTTGATTACTTGTTCTAAAATTGCAATCTTATTGTATGGACTTTTTTCTGGCTCGTGTAGGTTCAGCGCCTGAGGCTGCTTGGAGACTATCAGCACAACACTCGTATTGCTTTTGTTGAATTTACTGTGGTAAGTATCTAGTGGCCCTTCTATATGCAAGTTGGATTTTTGAGCACTCATCGGCCTCACTGTGTTCTGTGCTTTGTGAGTGTGTATGCATATCGGATCTGCTCTCCAAACATGCTGAAATGGAGTTGTATGGGCATGGCCAACACCGAATTGATTGCAAATCATTGATGTGGTCTGTTGTTGCACATATATATGTTCAAAATCACCATCACCAATAATATTTTGATTTAATTGGTGAACTATTTTGAAGATCATACATTATTTTGAACAAGGAAATGGTCCTTCTGTTGTTTAAAGAAGTGCGATTAGATTGAAGGTTGTCTATTAGTCTACTCATACTTTCTGTTGTGCTCTGTGTTTTCACTCTCGCAGGTTTAAAGAAGTGCGATTAGATTGATGGTTGTCTATTAGTCTACTCATACTTTCTGTTGTGCTCTGTGTTTTCACTCTCGCAGGCTGAAAGCGCAATTGCAGCTCTTAACTGTAGTGGTGTGGTTTTGGGATCGCTGCCGATAAGGTCAGTTTGGCAGAATGTTTAGCTTAACACGTTACATCTCCCCACAACATCCCCCACCTCCCACACCTCAAATTTTCTTTTAGGAGCAATTTACTTTGGACATCCTATCCATTCTTATGTATTATGCATGCAGGGTAAGCCCCTCAAAGACACCAGTTCGACCCCGTACCCCTCGTTCTCCGTCGCAGTGAACCACCTTTGCATGTTTCCTTGACTAATCTGCTGCTGATAGATATATCAACCGTATGCATACACAGAGACTTGTATTTCGGCATATTGTGTTTGTCTATGCTTTTGTCTGGGTTACTGTTAAGGTATCGTTTTGACCTACATGGGGTTATCTGTGGGTTTATTTTAAACGTGTAGAGTTGGATGGATTTCTGAGGAGTTTAACGGTTTAATTTTACTTTGTTATGAAATCTAGAGGGATAATCCTGAAAATCTCAAATGCTTATGATGCTTCTCACGACCGGAAACTCTTAAGAGCTCGCCGGTCGTAACTTTTCTAGGTGCTCTTTTGGCATTCTAATCTCACACGTCTGGCTTTCGAGTTGTTAAGAGTTGGGTTGACATTTGAGATCCCTGATCCCAAATATCTTCCCACGTACTTGCTTTGGAGGTAGGTTTTGTGGGAGAGACTGACCTACGCTTGGGAGGCCACTGTGGCAGTGTCCGAAACTAATAATGCGCAAAAATATCAAAATTTAAACAAAAGATGGTGCACTATTGGTTTATGATATCGTCCCAATGGTTTCGTAGGTCTAAGTGAGACAATTGCCTAACAGGCTTTATCTTCCGATGAGGGGAGAAGGCTTTATCTTCCATACAGTGTTAAGTAATCAATTAACACGTCATGTTCCCATCCTTTAGAAAAACTAATAAAAAAAAGCTTGAAAACTTCAAGTTTTAACGATAACGATAACATAAAGGGTAAAGTGAATAGTACTAGAATTGATTTTTTAGTGTAAAAATGTGATTTTTTGTTAAAGTGAACAGTACTGTGAGCTTTCCGTTAAAGTTCTCTTATTCTAATTCTCGTACGACATAAAATTTCCACCGGACTTGATCATTGGGCTCCAAATTTCATCGAACAACGCCCTCAAGGGGCAACTAGACCACAGAAAACTCGTATTTGAAAACGAAACCTGAAAATATCTACGAAATTTCGTTATAAGCTCCCTTTGGTTATTGACAGTGAAAAATGTATATGAATGAATCAAGTAGCTAATAGAACAGAGTCTGTAACAGGGAATGTATTTTGCATCTCTTTGGCCCCTTCCATCCCAACTTTGTAACCGTACATTAGTCGATGAACTCTTCGCAGAATCGGAGGCAGTTGTTGGCGGTTCCCAGCGACGGCTAGTGCTGGCATTGGATATATAACTAGCATGCACTGGACTAGTTAGAGCAGAGACCAAAGTTGGAGTAAGTACCTGTGACTGTAGTAGTAGGAAGTGCAAGTGGTAAGCTCTGTAGTTTGGGTCTGGGATTGGATGTTGTTGGACTATTATGTCCAGGTTGTGCTTGTACTGGAACACACGGATAATAGTACACCCCAGGATAAGGATAGTAGTGTTGCTGTTGCCCCCAGCCACCATATCCGGTGTAATTATAATTCTGCATTTCATATGTTAAAGTCCTTGTCAGCTTAAACGAGTCTACTAGTGCAGATGCAGGGCGGGAATTCGAACTTGGGAGGCAGGCACAACGCCATGACCAACGGTCTAATCCATGTTAGATGAATTAAACAACAGAAGTAAACTAACCATTAATGTAAAGTTATTGTCTTGCTGGTAAATTGGATACCTGAAATCCAAGAGGATCAAATTATCAGAATTAAATAATTGGGTAATTAAGTGCCTAACTTTCACTAATTATATCTTCTTACCCGTAAGTCGAGTAAGGGATTAATGCATATTGGGGGTTGTAGTGATGGAAAGAGGTGTTGATGAAAGGTATGGATGATGATCTGGTTTTCTTCATTCCCTCAACAACTTCTGACAGATTAACACACCAGATTAGGTCAGACTAGAGTTCATGAAAAACTTACGTGCAGCTGGAATGCTAGGGCGACAATATTTCAAGTCAATAATGCACTTTGACGTGCTTTAATTATCTTGCTAACAGTATATGTGATTGACTTAAGATACTGTTGCCTCGAAATCCCTAGAGCATGGAAGTTTTTCTCACAAAAAACATAGAAACTAAAGAAGAGACAGACCATGTTGAGGCTGAGGAGTGGTTGGACGATTCTTCTGTGCACCGAGGACTGCAAGATTACAATTAGCTCGCCTTCCATCGATGATAGGATTAGGGTTTTCACAAGCTCTCACAGCTGATTCTGGATCCTTGAACGTCACCTAATCAACAACCAACAATATATCTAAAAACTAATAACGGGAGTACTCAAAACATAAATTCTTTGTGCATGACGTTCAATTTGTATCGATATGTACCTATAAAACTTTAACCTAAAGCAATAACATCAGAAACCAAGCAGTAAACTTACAAAACCATAGCCTTTTGATCTTGCTGTGAACTTGTCAGTGATGACAACGGCCTCCAGGATCTCCCCGAACTGCTCGAAATAGCGTCTCATGGTGTCGACTCGAGTCTCCCACGGCAAGCCTCCGACAAAGATCTTGGTTTTGGTTGTATCACCAAATTGTTTGCCACTGTAACTGTTTGCTCCGACCTTGATCATTCTTACTGAGACGGTATATGCTTTTGGTTTTGAGAGAGTCGGGACAAATATATGTACACAGCAAAAGCTTTGTAAAGAAAAAGTCATAGATATCCGTTTGTTCAAATCAAACCTTTTGGAAAGTTAATCTTTTGTCGTATTGTGTTTTCTTCTTGCTATTTCTAGCAAAACTTACTAGATCTTCATCGTAAAGCCAAAGATTCGAGAAGCAAAGATACCCTCAACAAGAAAATTAATGGATATGCTTTAGGAAAGGTGAAGATATTAATATAAAAGGAGGTAAGAAAAGTGGTAACTAAAGTGGAAATTAACAGAGCATATACACATAGAATTTTCTCTAGTCCAAGTTTAAGTTACACATTAATAATGTCCATTTTTTGTTCGGCTGAAGCAATTTTTTAGTGTGCCTGTCCACATACACCAAGTTTCATGAATCATACTACAATTGGTTGGAGTTTTTTTTTGTTTTTTTCAAGTTTCCAACAAATTGTAATAACACATTTGGTTATTATGATGTTCCCAGCGCACTGAAAAATCAATTGTTATACTGTACCAATAGGCCTCTAGTCCTTTCGTTTTCTATAAGCCCCCTTCATACCGGATAGATTTTTTAGTGTGTCTGGAACACGATTTGATAAACCAAGTGTAATAATACAATTAGTTGAAAACTTGAAGAATTTTTTTTCTTCATCTAATTGTATTATGACACTTGGAGTACCCAAGTCGTGTTTTTGACATATTAAAAAATGTATCCTTCAAACTGTTGTAAACTCACACAAAAAAGTCACTAACTTCAAGTTGTCCGTTGGCTTAAATTTTTATATTTTTTTAACAAGACAATATTTTAATGAGTGGTTTGATAACCATTTCGTTTTCATTTTTCACATTTGTTTTTAACTTCTTTGTTAATTACTTTCAGTTTAGAGTTTTCAAATAAATAAAAATTGAAATCCAAAAACTGAAAGCTACTTTGTTGAATTTTCAAAATTGGATTTGGATCCCATATGGATCCAAATTATGAGGATCCAATGATCCTCACATCCTAACAATTTATCGTACATCATGCGACCATAAATTATTTTAAATTTTAAATATAAAATTAAACACAAATAGTACCTAACGAAAAATGGCCGCACGATGTACGATGAACAGCTAGAAGGTGAGGAGGATCCTCGCAAAGAGAATCCGGAGAGGATCCTCATTCCTGAAATATGAAAGTAATTATCAAACGAGTTTGCAGTAAAAAAAACTACAAAAAAAAATGTTATCAAACCACCCTTAATTACTCAAATCTATAAAATTGGAAAATTCAAACTTATTAAACTCTCTACCCTAGCCAGTTAACCTAATCCCAGATTCATTGAAATTGGAGTGTGAGTCGGTACAATGCTTTCAAATTAAGCTTTTCAAAAACGCTCACGCATGGGCTCCTCCACGCCATTTTCCCTTCTGTACCAGAACCTAATATATGTGTCCCACCTTTTGACCTTATAGCGCACCATGCAGGTTGAACTAGATGATCATTTGTCTCTTTCCAATTCCAAGTGCTAGATGTGGCAACCTAGCTCAAAGCTAGCTTTCACAGATTTTACGTATTTCATGAAATCTGCTTACGTATGCAGTTGTCTCTCACTGTTTGTGTTGGGCTTTTTGTGTGCTGTTATGAAAGCTTATATATGTGTTTTGTGTTTTTATTATAAGTGGGTCTCCATCTGTGTATCTGTGTGTGCTTGATAATAATAAATATCGTTGTCCAAAAACAAGTAATTCTTCCATAGAATCAAAGATATATCCTCTTACATCTAACTTAAGATATACATACAAATGAATATATCCTTATTCACGCATCAAAATCGTCCACAAGGTGTCCTAATAATATAATCGAATTTGCACATCGCCATCTAATTTAATGGGATGAACCATGAGAAGGCCAAAGTCTAGGGTTAGGTTCATGGGATGGACTTATTTAAATAGGGGTGTGATATCCACATACCTCTTTTTACTTCTTACACATCCTTCTTATTTTTGGCCGTCGGATCAGAGGAATTGAAGAAGTTCAAATGAAAGAAATTAGCAAGGGGTGTGTGTGAAGTAAAAATGGGTGTATGGATAGCACACCCCATTTAAATAACCTAGTAAGCTAACAATTCAATAAACTACATAATTATAGGAGATCTTTGTCTTCTGGTTTCACTTCTTTCTTCCTAATCTGATGATGATATGCACTCAGTGCAGTGGACTACAACCAATTAAAATCAGATTCCATTAATGAGTAATACTACTTAAACACAAAAACGATCACCCTGGTGATACACTATCTAATAAAAGATAAATTATACAAGCACAAAACCCATCTTAATTAAAAAGTGCATTAGCACTGTAATCAACTTTTTGTGTTTCTATGCCCACGATCATGATGTTTTGTTGCATCCTTATTTTCGTTTTTGTTGATTGTTTGTTCCTTGAGGGTTTTGGTTCGATCACCCCACTTGTATATCTAGTTCTTTTATTTTAGTTTATAAATAATACAAAAAATAGACCAACGAGAAAGGGCATGGGGTTTTCTAAATGTAATGGTCCTCGCCCCTACAAAGAAGGGTCGATTTCTCTCACAAGACTATTACAAAAGAGTTAATCTCATTTAGTCCTAAGAATTATGCTTTTAAGAAAGAAAAAAATTATCACCATTTAATATATAGATATGCATTTCTTTTGTTCTTTAACATCACCAAAACGATGAGGATGATGTATATGCCTGCTTCCCAAATAAGCTGTATAAAATTCCAACACAAGATTTCCATTGGTCCATACCTCAAAATATAAAACTCACATGGTCTAAAGTAGTGTCCATCCTACAATTGCTATGCCACTTGTACATTATAAAAACTAAACAAATAAAACAAATCAATAGGCAGGGACAGAGCTAGAAATTTCTTCTAGTGGGGGCAACTCGAAAATCAACTAAGAAAACCTTATTACAGTATAGCTTATACCCAATATGATAATAGAGATGATTTCAAATGATGATGTATCACAATTCCAATGTTACAAAAAATTTAGTGTAGTAGTGGAAAGTGTCAAAGTGATAAGAAAAATATTAATACATGATTACGCGGGAGAGAGGTTTTTCAGTTTAAATGACAGAACAAAAGCATTTTTGCTCATATAATAATTGATGTGAAGTATATGCAATATGAAGGCATGTTGAACATTAGATACCTATATTTTCTTCAAAGATAACGCGTGTGTATTATATTGTAGTTGGCAACTTAACAAACGAATCACTTAAGTGGGGGCATATGCCCCAGTGAGCCTTCATTGGCTCCGTCCATGTCAATAGGCATGGATTGCCTATGTGACTACGTGTGACTTTTGACAGTAATGTTATGGACAAGTTTATTTATAATGAGAAAAAAATATGGATTATGAAGAATTGAGCACGGAATATACAAAGTCCTTTTCAACAATTCTGTATCTTGATAGAGATATGAAGGATTGGGCACGGAATATACAAACTCCTCTTTAATAATTTTATACCTTGATTTTTCAGATATAAAGGTATAAGGTACTTGGATTCACATTCTTTTCATTCCTTGTTAGCAAATGGGCATCATTTTCAAAACCCTGATTATTAACAAATACTGAATACAAATTATACATTACTCAATCCTTGTAAATCTATTTCTTTGTAAACAAACATGACCTAAACTTCTTCTAGTACTAGAAATCAATAAAGCTCAAAGCTTCCATGGACATGAGCGATATGCCATGCACCACCCTCCACCAACCGAGTTCTCTTCCACCCCCCCCCCCTTTCTCTCTCTCTCTCTCTCTCTCTGAGTGTTGACAAATTTATCTTCCGAGTTCTCTTCCATCCCCCCCCCCCCTTTCTCTCTCTCTCTCTCTCTCTCGTGAGTGTTGACAAATTTATCTTTTCCTTTTCTTCTTTACTCCAAAAGACCAAGACCAAATATTTATAAATATCTCATTCCCTCCCACTCCAATTTGCCCTTCTCAACAGAAAGACAGTTTCCTTTGCCTTCTACTTTCCACTCCGCACAAAACAAACCCCTCATTCCTTCTGCCCTTTCCTTAATATATTTCGCCTTAATTTCCTCCTCCTCTCACACACTATACATGTCACCCTTGCTCCTTCACACCACCGATTGTTAATACTCTCTCTCTCTCTCTCCCCCCCCCAGACCTAGCTATATATATTTAACATCTCTCTCACTAGCTCTAGCCGTGGAGAAAAAATGGGCAACTGTTTAGTTCTCTCCAAGGAGGACAAAGTTTTGAGGGTTTTGAAGACAGACGGGAAGGTTTTAGAATTCAGAGCGCCAACCCTAGTTAAGGACATTTTATCGAACTTTTCGGGCGTCGGTATCGGTTTATCAAAGCAAGCTTCGGAGCAGCTTTCCCCTGATTGCAAACTGAAGCTCGGGAAGGTTTACTATATGACTCCCCTTTCGGGTTCTGCAGAAAATGACAGTGCTGCTACGAGAAGGATTAAGATGGTCATAACGAAGCAACAGCTTCAAGAGCTACTGACAAAGAAAATATCAGTACAGGAGGTACTTTCAGATTCAAAAGTTTGGAAACCGAAGCTCAAATCCATCCCCGAAGAAATCGAGTAAAGTATAACTATGGTTACGTTCCGGCGTATAATCTTCATGATCCATGGCTGATCATACACACTTTTGAGCCAAATGTTCTTAGCTTTTCATTAATTTAGTCTTTCTTGTAAAACACGTAATGAATGAATGGCCATAATATTTTCTAGTCATGCAGCACGATCTTTTGTGGACATGTTAGGTAGGATCTTAGTAAAGCACTCGGCGAGACACAAAATCTATAGTTAACTATTAATTAGTAAAAGTGTTTGCGTGCCCTTTACACATTTCCTTTAAACAATTCAAGTTTGATTTTAGGTATTATCAAAGAATTAAGTCATGCTTTTTTGGCTTTTCCCAAATATAGAGGTTAGATGGATTCATGTTCTTGCCAATGCATTTGGAACATTTTTAGAAGGAAAAATTGTGGAAGATGTACATCAGAGGACGTAATGGATATAAATCTAGAACAGTAAAAATTAAATCTAGCACAGCAAATTCAAACTTTGCAGGTTTGGGTCTCGAGATCCAATTTAAGCTCACAATTTACCACTTAGTATTACAGTTTAATGGTAGTTCTTTTCACTTGTAAGTAAAAAATCTTAGGCTCAATTTTCGCTAGAAGCGAGTTTGAACCACATTATTACTAAGCACATCCTCTCCCCTTTAGTATAGATAATATCGTTTGTCAAGCTACTCTTCCATCCATTCTGTCATCCGTATAAATGGTTAATAATTTAATCTTGGATTTAATTCAGGATTTAAAATATTTATTACTATGTTAGAAGCAACTTTACACAATGTAACAAAGCACAAGAAAACAGACCAAAACAACACACAATATCTAGTGTACGTCCATACAAAACCAGAGGAGGCTTAGGCTTTTTCACTGAATTGCAACGTCAATAACCTTGCGTTCAACCTTGGTCTTAGGAATGGCTATGTAGAGAACACCATTCTTGAACTCCGCCTTGATCTTGTCCTTCTCCGAATTATCCGGCAGCTGAAGGCGGGTATTGTAGGAGCTAAAGCTCCTGCTCGACCACGAATCGTCGCCGCCTTCTTCCTTCTTCTGCTCTCCCTTTACAACTAGCACATCGTCCTCGACCGACACCTTCACGTCCTCCTTCGAAAGCCCCGGCATGTCGAACCTCATTTTGATTTCGTGTTCGTCGTCTTTGATGTCCCAAGGCGCGCGGACTTCCCCTGCTGCTCTGTTTCTTCCCGGGAATGCCACCGTGTCTTCGAAAAGCCGGTCGACTGTGTCCAGCATTTGCCGCATTGTTCTCACTGGGGAGATGGGATCTAATAGACCTGCAAATTAATTGGCACCTCATTTTAGATGTGATTTTTACGAAGCAGTATTTGATGGCTTAGGATAATTCAGAGTTGTAACTTTAAATTATCTGATTAGTTAAAAGTTTTGGTTTTAAGTTTTAAGTATCATATTTTGGAAACTGATATCACCTAAAAATAATCAAGGGGACGGATCCAATGGCACCATTTTTTCTTTGTACACATGTTTTTGTGAAGCCCAATTTGTAATGTTTAAAAGCATCCGAACCGGTTATATTTTAGGCCTTCTTTGAAAAATTATATTATCATACATTATTATTTGTAAAATCTTATTAGTCTATTTTCTTCATTATAAATGAATACCATAGTAATTTTGAATTTGTCTAATTTAAAAAAAAAAATATATATAAATAATATTTTAAAAGATAGACAATTCTAATGGTTATAAAACATTAAAAAAGTAGCTCCAAAAATATGTGTGAAAAGTTATGTGTAAAAAATAATGCCATAAATCCACCCCTAATAATCAATCATGTAATAAATGAAATAAAAGCTAAATTTTTTTAGCATAAATGAAGATTTTACAGATAATTTGTACGACTTCAAGTGAAAAGTTTAAGACCAAAACAAACTTAGAAATTCACGCGTGGATATCATATCAATTTTATTGAGTATGCATCATAGGTTTTGATAGATACTACCTCACATGTTACATAAATAATTCGTTCTATATGAAGAGGAGAACTTTAATACAAAAATCTCAGTAATGTTCACTTTCATGAAAAATTATATTTTTACATCAAAAAATCAATCCTGATATTATTTACTCTACCATTTATTTTGTCTTTAACGTCTAAATTAAAAATTTTCAAACCTTTTTCATTTCATTAATTTTCCTTTTAAAGAATGGACGTTGGTTTTATAGCCGGACTAATCTTCCTATGTTTTCTCATCACACGACTTTCCTCGGTTCAAAAAAGTCAAAATTGAGAGTGTTAAGACTTACCAAAAGGAGAAATGTCCACAGCCAACCTCCTTGGCCTCCTATCCACATCAGTCCCTTGGTTGCCCTGATTGACTTGCACGTCCAACTTGCCGTCTCCACCGGCCTGAGCTCTCACCACCGGCAGCCTATTCCGCCGCGACGGAAAGGCGGCCGAGGATGGCAGAGTGGCGTTTGCTGTGATTGAAGACATTGCTTTGTTTGAAAGCAAAGGTGACGAACAAGACAAAGCCAATGTTGAAGCCATGTAACTAATAGTAACACAGAAAGTTAGCAAGCTTCTCTTTTGTGGGTAAGTACAACTTTCAGATTTCTTGGTGAGGTGGGGAGTTATCTTTGTGTATATATAGAGGTAACGGGATTGCGGGAAGAAAGCTTGGAGAAGGGTCTTGAATGTTAGAGAGAGAGAGAGAGAGAGAGTTATGGACCGGACACTTGTAAATTTTACATTTTTCTTGGTCCGTCTGGAAGGATCCATCTCTGTATGGATAAAGAATGTGATTTTGTTACTAGACCCTTCTAGTTTTAAGATATTTTCAAACGGAAAAAGGATCTTCTCCGGATCTCTTCCTTCTAATCTACTAAGTTCAGGGATTCAGATCATTGAAATTTGATCCAACAGTTAAAATTATTATAACTTTTTAAAGTAGACCCATGTTTGTAATCGTTTCATCAAATTTCAATGGTCTGAATTCCCGAACTTGATGGATTAAGAGGAAAGGATCTGGAGATGATCATTTTCCTTTCAAACGAACCCTTGTTTTGTAGTGTGTTTTTCAGTACAAGGTTGTGATTCTGCCTTCTCCACAAATCCATCTGCATTTTTGCTACTTATCGCTTTACCCATGTAACGGAAAGTTATAAGAACATCCCCAATTAAAGTAAAGTATAAGTGGTAACTCTCTTAGCCCGAAAGGGGATAACTTTCGTACAATTGAAATGCTACGTGTCGATACTTTAAATAAGCATGAAGGAAAAGAACTTTCGTGCAACTTCAATATTATGATATTAAAATATTTTCATGAAAATAAATATACCACATGTCTATAAATAATTTTACGCAAAAAAGTTAAAACACACAATATGTTGTCAGCATGTAACAATTATTTGCCAAAGTTAATTAGACATTAGGGGCATGCTTGATTTGTTTATAGGGGCTATTTACCAAAGTTAATTAGAGGCAGATTGTCTGCCCTTCTGTTACGATCTTCTTCCCATTTTCTCCTATTTATGTGGTCACAGTTAAGTTACGTCAATATTTTATATTTTTATTATTTTTTATCTTATTATCTTTATAAAAAAATTAATATAAAATATTAACGTGGTTTAACCGTGACCGCACAAAATAAGAAGGGATGGAAATGACACCATATCAAGAGGGCAGACAATCTGCCTCCAAGTTAATTAGGCATTATAGTCCCCTATCAACATGACATAATCATTCAGGAGCTAGCAATAGGAGCTACTCTGAGTCATTTGACCACCTGTGGACAATTTGGGGCCCATCTATGAGTCAGCAGAGTTTTTGCTTTTTTGGCTGGAAATTTTTTCTTTAATTTTTCTTTTTTGAAGTTTTTCATTTTTGGTTTGGCACCTGGCACGAATGAGATGAATTCAGATCCTCTTGGAGTCTCACACTCCGAAACTTATGAATTGGGCAATCCAAATCGATTAAGAGAGAGATATGTAGGTATTGAAGAGAGAATGCGCGTAAGGCGGAGTAGTTAGATGAACTAATAAACGGTCTGAAGTACTCGGTCCACCAATTATAGAGTGAGATTTCAAAAGAATCTCAATCCGGGATGCCACTGGCCATTTTTTTGTTGTTCTCTTTGGTGATGTTTATGGAAGGACTGTTGTCCAGCAACTGACTTTAAATATTCACTTACCTTTAAACATACAGAAACAAAGAAGACAGAGAGTTCAGAGAATCCGAGAAACTTTGACTGTTCTGCAATCCAAAAACCCTGCACTCAAACTGCATCTCATCTTAACTCTTATCAAGAAATCCAAATCCTCAAAGGAAACACGCGTAAGAAATTGATGATTGTATGATTAATCACATTTTACTGCACTAACTTTTAATTATCTTACACTTTTGTAGGTTCGCAGCATCTGTCCCAAGTCTATCACACAAACTTAAGCATGATTAGCATCGCATGATTTGCTTGAGAAATTTCGATTGTGTTGTTTGATTAGGATAATTTTTATACTGGTTGAGAGCAACATGGAGTTGAGTGGGGACCAAATCACATGATGTCTCATATTTTCATAAAAGTTATTTTACAAATAACGCGGTCCAAGTGCCTCTACACAAGTTTCTTTCTTGATTTAGGAGGACTCACTTATAATCCTGTGTTGAGAATGATTCACACATTGATGGGAGAATGGATTTTGCATGGGCTTATAAGAGGTTGAGCTACTTTACATATTGCCAATTGGTTTTATGGTGGAACCTCAACTTTCTTCATGGTATCAGAACAGGTTGTCTCACGTGTGAAGACAAACGGCCACACGCACTCCACGTCACCCCGTTATGTTGTCCACATGTTAGGCTCGAAAAATTCACCACACGTGAGGGGGCGTGTTGAGAATGATTCCCACATTGATGGGAGAATGGACTTTGCATGAGCTTATAAGAGGTTGAACTATTTTCCATATTACCAATTGATTTTATGGTGGAACCTCAATTCTCCTATCCTGAAGGTCTGAGGCACCCATGACCTTAACATCTCGGTTTCATGTAAATCTCGCTGCCCCTACATTAGGGTACAATTCTTTCAAAACTCATTGAGTTGGCAATGAAAAAACGTATAAAGCAAAAGAGCAAAAGGTAAAAACCCTCCTCCCCATCTTTGCTTCAGCTTTCTGCAGTATCGAGGGCATTCACTCTTTCTTCTTGTCTATAAACTCTCTCCCCGACAAGTGACACAGTGCCCCATTAAAATCCTTCATGCCACAAGAAAACACCATTCCTTCCCTTTATCATTATATATACTGCAACATATATTAACGTTACACTTACATGTATACATATACATACATACTATAAATATATATATGTGTATATGTACAGTACAAAGCCTGCACTGCAGCTGCTGCTTCTCCTACATGCATGGACTAGCAGAAGCATAACCCCACTTGCAGAGCCATAATTTGTTCTCTATTCCCCTCTCGTTAATTACATCTCTGCCTCTGAAGGTAAAGCATTTATTCAAAACATATCAACTTCTCAAACAAGAAGTTCCTATAAAGAAATCCTCACGCTTCATTGTTTCATCATCTGGTATTTACCATTTTTGTAGTTTTTTGAGGTTTATTTTACCGGCCAGCATTTTCATGGGGAAGACTGGAGGGAGCTCCTGGTTGACTGCTGTCAAAAGGGCTTTCTGGTCTCCTACCAAGAGTGACAGAACCAACACTAGGAGGAGAGAAGAACTGCAGGAACAAGAGGAAGAAGAAAAGGTACAAACTTCGTTGCAGGTTTTGTAAGCAGAAGAGTGATTTTCGCACTCTCGTCTCCATTCTGCGCTCCTCCTTTTATAACCTTCGAATTGAATAAATCGAAAAAGAATCAAAGGACTCTAACAAGACGAGTAGTGCAGAAGGAGAAAAAGGGAGAGTGAAAATATTTGCCGAATCAAATTTTCAAAACATGTTTCTGTTTAGTTTTTTTAAGTATGCTAAAAACCGAAAAAGTTGCTTGATTGGAGTACAAATTTTCTTACTTCTATGAGATCTGTAAATAAGTTTTGTTTCGGGTTTGAATTTTGCAGAAGAGAGGAAAGCGGAGATGGATTTTTAGGAAGCCTACGAGCCAAGAAACGTTTATACATGTACAACATAGTGAGAGTCCAAACTCCGCTGCTGATGGCGGAGCAACCACTCAAAATGCAACAATGGCAGCTCATGGTGAGGCTGGTGATGCTCTTGCAATGGCGGAGGCCATGAAAGCGGCGGCTCAGGCAGCAGTTGTCATGGTGCAAGCGGCTGTCAAAGCTGTTCGTCCTACTAAGTCCAATTGCAGGCCTTCCATTTTCGTTAGAGACTATGCTGCCATTGTTATTCAGACTGCCTTCAGAGGATATCTGGTACTTAACCATAATTAGTCATAAATTAATTAAGTTTTACCCTCCCGTAAATTAGAGTAGTTTAAAATGTGACATTGCTTGCTAGCTCGCTGGTGCAACTGAGCATTAACTAATTTGATTGCGGTTTTGAAGGCGAGAAGAGCCCTTCGGGCGCTGAAGGGGCTGGTGAAGCTTCAAGCACTGGTGAGAGGCCACAATGTTAGAAAGAGGGCAAAGATGACTCTGCAATGCATGCAGGTTCTGGTTCGAGTGCAAGCTCGTGTTCTTGACCAACGAACGAAGAGGCTTTCGCACGAAGGCAGCGCAGATTCCATTTTCAGTGATCCCACTGGCTTCTGGGGATCACATTTCTCAGACAGAAGGGAGTCCATTGTAAGATACTTTCTAATGTTCTTGTTAGGAGTTAATGCAGTCGATATAGCTTGTGATACCACAAAGTTTGTCTGAATAAGCTAATTGTACTGTATCTAATGCAGTCGAAAAACGAAGAGAGTAGCGCCGCGGATGATTTGATCCATTGGGACGATGTCAAACCGAAAACATTGGAGCAGATTCAAGCCATGTTGCAGAAAACAAAACAAGCTGCCTTGAAGCGTGAAAGGGGTACCAGCCTTGCTTATGCCTTCTCTAACCAGGTCTTTGATTGACCTCAGTGTTCTGTCTTTCTCCCTAATATGTATAAGTAGCTCATAATTTGTACTTAAAGTTATGTGTATGGTTTCATAAAAAGTCAGAAATGGAGAAGTAGTGGTAGCCGCGACGAAGATGCTGGTGAGCATGAGGAGCTAGAGGAGAAATTTAATTTGCTTGATGGTTGGACAAGAAGAAAGCAATGTGAGATCAATGCAGGCAGAGCTTCATGTGATCAGAGAGATCCCATCAAGACCGTTGAAATCGACACTTCTCGACCTCACTCTTATTCGAGTACCCCGAATTCCAATTCCAGAACCAAACGGTCAGATCAATGTAATTATCAGAGCCATCATCTGCAGTATAATTATCAACAGCAAAGAGTTCATCCTCAGTCATATCCAGTTGCCTCTCCTCAATCACCCGTCACGCCATTTACTTCCGTGGCAAGAAATCTACAAGTGCACTCGGCTAGTCCCCGTTGCCTTCGTGGAGATCATAGGATTAACCACCCAATGCCGGCATCACATACCCCAAACTTGAACTTAGGCTCAACGAATTACGACCACGGATTAATGGGGGTGCCAAACTACATGGCTGCTACAGCGTCAGCCAAGGCTCGGATTCGGTCTCAAAGTGCACCGAGGCAAAGGCATTCAACAAGCGAGAGAGAAAAGTCAGGGTCCGCGAGGAAACGCTTGTCGTTTCCAGCTCCTGACCCATGTGGTGGTGGCAGTGCTACTGCTAATGTTAATGGTGGTTCAGATTATACCTTGGAGAGCCCAAGATACAACAACGGCATCAACGGAGACCTTGCAGTTCGAATGCCGCGGAGGCCAAGCATGTCATCTTGTTACACAGATGGTGAGACATCTCCAACTTCCAGCAGTGAGCTGCGAAGGTACTTGTTTAGGTAATCAAGCAGAAGGGTGTGATTGAGTGGCAGATTTGACAAATGATTACTCTGCTAACTCAATTTCAAATGCACAAATATGTGATTAGAGGAACAATTAACTTAACTTTTAAGATTTCACTAGATGCTTTTATTCATGTATAATCTTGTTGAATATTCGACATGCAACAAGATATGAGCGTATTTTCGCTCACGACCCTACTTATTATCATGAAAAGAGTTTAAATTTTGAGATTTGTATCTATCTACTACATAGATCTTAAAATTTAAACTCATCCAACGATGATAAATAGGGTGGTGAGTATCACCATCACTTAACGGAGATGAGCGAAAGTCTTCCCGCTAGATATTGAACAAAGTTGATGACATCATTTCCCCATTGTCTTTCTGCAAATAATACCATGCACAACGCATCAGCAGTGTCTTGTACTACAGAAATGAAGATATTTCTCCGAGAGCGCGGAGATGGTTATCAACTTGTGACATATATATCGTATCATCATCTGCACTACGTGTGCGAGCTTTTTCAAGAACAGAACGGTAAAGACGACCCCTTCATCCGAAACAAACAAATCATGCAACGACAATGCGCACATGAAAACACTTGGCTCCTCGTTGCAGCCAAATCGTAACTTGAAACTTTACTTTTTGCAGTTATATCAGATATTTTGCGTATGTGGTTAGACGGCCACTAGCAGTTGCGGAGATTTGACTCCTTATTCGAACGAACAAGGAGCCGAGCTGTGTTCATGCGCACATTATTTAATGTGGTGGATTAAATTACAAATAATACTTAGCTATTCAAATAATGAGTCGGAGTTCTACATAAAGTTGTTTGTTGTCGATTTACCTAATTTCGAGTTTATGATAAGAACTGTTTATATTATAAATCACTATATAAAGATTATCTTAGCAAAAAATCAATTAAAACAAAAGTCATAAAACAGATGAAAGAAATTAGTAAAAGTATTGTGAATCTTTTATATGTTTGCTACAACAGATTAACTGAACGATCTTAGTTTTAATTCATTTTTCACATAGATGATCTTTACAGAGTAACTTATAATACAAAACGGTTCTAATCATAAGCACAAAACTCTATGATTCGAACATGAAAAGTTTTAGGAAGGATGAATATGTCATAGTGTTCGTCAAAGAGTGAGGAATCATGTACTAAAACGAAAGTACATATCAAATTCTTGGCAATCTCATCATTAGTAGAAGAATCTCACATAAACAAGTCAAAAGTAGATATTATTTCTGACAGAGGTCTTGGACGGACAGTAAGAGAAACTTCAGTAAAGTTGTCTTGAGACTGATAGGCTAGTACATGCAACAAAACTATAGAAAACAACAAAAAGGTTTAGAATAATAAGAGAAACTTTCTCCCAAAACAAATCCACTTGGAGAATCACAACAAAACTAATCCAAACACAACTACTAGACTAATTTGAAAAGGAAAATGGATTATGCTTTGCTCTGATTCAACCATAGAGAGACAATCTCTGGCTTGGCCCTTGAACTTGCAAGGGTTGGGCTGCTATTACCACTGCTATCAGACGGTGAAACAAACTTTTTCTGAAGAACTCCCGACGGCGATGACACCGCCAATGGACTGCCCAATTCTCCATTAGTAGTAGTACCGGTTGTGACCGGAGACGAAGGATTTGAGGCTGCGCTAGTGGTCGGTTTAAGGACCTCACCCAATGGGCCGCCCGGTGCTGAAGCAGGCCACGTCGAAACCGTCGGCATCATCCCATTTCCATTGGTTCCTAAGCTCATCTGAGTCTGACCCATTTCCTCACTGATGGAGTTGTACCCGCCCATCGATAGGGTAAGCGAGGAAGGGGAGAGCTGCCCGCTCAACGGAGCTGAGCTGTTGTCATTGTTGTTAACAGAGTTGGCTGCCATTGTTTCTTCATCCATCACTGTTTTAGACCATGCATCGATGAAATATCTTGTGGTTTCTTCAAGCAGGGGACTTTCTAAAGGAGCCACATCCGGATTGAGAAACAAATTGCACTCGCCGCCGTCTTGCTGATCCTCTCCGGCGTTGAAATTCGTATACGAATTCAGATTCAAGAAAGACTCCTCTTCGGAACGATTGCTGAAAACAGAGGAATTCGGGCCGAAATACGGGATCTTGGTGCTCAGCTCTGTTTTGCTATGCATCAGTTGGTGCCATTGTGCATCAGAAACAGGTTCTCCTTTCATCATCAACCAGTCCAAGTTCCTGCAGTAGCACAAACCATTATCAAACAAAAATCATACAATCACGATTCTAATAAAAATTTAGTACAAAACACAAATGTTTGGTTCTTTGCTTTGAAAAGATTAACACTTCTACTATTTCATTACACCAAACACTCAAAAAGACAAAAGGGCTCGTTTGGCGACTAGGATTGGACTCGAAGGTAGACTATGTTCCTCGTGAATGAAACTTATCCCGTCCAATCGCCACATGAAAGATAAGTTTACTTCATGACTAATCTTGTCTACTCCCTCATAACGAAAAATCGCAAGTTATCCAATCCAATCCAACCAATCGCCACATAAAAGATAAGTTTACTTCATGACTAATCTTGTCTAGTCCCTCAGTAACGAAAAATCGTGAGTTATCCAATCCAATCCAACCTAAGCACCAGACGAGCCCAAAAACTAATCAGATTCGAGAAACAAATCGAAAACCCATCACCAACCTGGGTTCTCTGTTTGCCGAAGCAGAGTTCATAGATTCGAAAGAAGCAAACTTTGCACCATCCCTCTCCGGAAACACCGGAGACGGATGGTACGGATGAAGACTAGAACCCATAAACTGATATGAGCAGACATTTTTGTTGATTCCATTTCCAGGGTTCGAAATCGACACGGTTTCCGGAGATACTGTCGGAAGAGGAGGAGCAAGATTGATGTCGTGGCGAACCCTCTTGCTTGCGGCGGTGGCATGAACTTCCACATGCTTTCTTGAACGGGGTCGGCCTCTGTGCATGTGACGCTCGCAGTACTTCTGGTCCGGCGCCACATCTCTCGAGCACCGCCATTTTTTCCCGTCTGTTCTCTTGCACCGCCCCGGCTCCGGATCTGTGCTGTTCGACAGCCGGAGATTGAACCTACCTCCCACTGTTCGCCAACCAAAACAGAGCACCATTAAAAAAAAACGAAACTTTAGTGGAAAACGAGATTCAAGAAGCAAAACCCACATCAGGAAAATCGATTTGAAGAACAAACTGAGAAAAAAGGAAGTGATTTCCGCACACCGCTTTTCTCCCTACACAACCCGAGGAGTGCAGAAAGAGAAAACGGATGTGCGGAAATCATTTCTCGACGGCGAAAACAGAAGGAAAGGGGATTACAGGGAGATTGGGAAGCAGCTGTTGTTCCAGGGGGAGTTCCAGTGAGGGGGAAGAGGAGATCACCGGGAACAGGGAGAGAAGCCACCATGTATTTGTATATCATAGCTTGTCTCTCAAGCTCCTTCCACTGTGCATTTGTGAAAGGAAATCCAAACGACGTCGTCATCCCTCCTGCAAATCAGAAAGCTTTTACACTCTTTCCATATATAAAGACTCGATCTTTCACTCTGCGTTTTGACTCGAAAGGAAAAGGGAATTACAAACCTGCAGAACAAGTGTGTGTTCGAATGTCAAAAGGCTGCAAGTTTCTTAAAACTGCACCACCGCCACTCGAAGAATCAGTACCAGCAGCAACGACATCGTCGTATGTAGGAGGAGGCCTGTTACATGTGGGGCCACCGGCATCAGGAACAGGTGTTGTGTCTGATGATGGAAATGGACGGCGGTGATTATCATGATGGACCATCATCATCTTCTTCTTCCTCCTTGTGTGAGACGCCAAAACCCAAAATCTTTCTTCTTTCCTTCTTTCCTTCTTTCTTCACAACGACTTTTCCTTATTTGGCAAACTTCCTTTCCATCTATCAATCTGCAGACCCAACTTTTTTATTTCTGCTTCTGCTTCTGCTTCTTCTCTCTGCTGCAGCAAGAAAGCTTTATGCTTGATGCTTATTTATCCTCCCTCTCTCTCCTCACTTTCTCTCTCCTCTTATTACTATCTTTGTGGTTTATAGTTGGGTGTGCAGTGCATGGGATTGCAGATATATAGTTTAGTGGGTTGCCGCCATTCTCGGCCTCTGCTTTGCTTCCATGCTTCCAACATTCGCACACCATACTTGCTACTAGACAAGAAAACCCTCTCTCTCACACAAGAAAACTCTCTCTCTCTCTCTCATCATTATTGTGGCATCTATAGTTTTCTGCATGTAAAGCTAAATCCCATCCAAATCCTGCACCTCTTTTTTCTTATCTTTTTTCCTATTAGTCTTATTGGGAAGTGGCCACCTCTATCAATTAAGGGCAGCCCCTCCTCTGTATTGGAAGGGCGGATAACGAACCCTACCTGATATTCTTCCCCAACCTTTACTTTCATATATGAATTACATTGTATTATTGATCTGGAACGTCAGTATTGCGTTTTTTGCATGTACATGTAAATTTTCGTTCTTTAGTAATGTCATCTATAGAAACCTAAACATAATTCGGGACAATGTTTTAACCTTCCAAAAAGTCTCAAAATATAGAACTCTAAGAAGAAACAAGCCCAACTTAAATTGGATATGACTAGAAACGACATCTCTCGTCTCAATGACATCAAATGGACATTAAAGGAATGAAATTGGTTTTTCCGTCGCCAAATTGTCTGAGGCTTGCGCTTTAATCTACTTTATCTGCTGAATTACGAGTAGGCATTTTACCGGAAAAATTCATCTTCGGTTATGCAGTGCTGTATTTTAGTCTTTTATGTTTTATTATTTTTTTATATATTAAAAAACAGTACAATAGAATAATCGTACGTTTAACTATTCATTAATTTAATTAATAAAATCCCAACATGAAAAGTAATAATTAACAGGATTGACTCACCAACCCTTCGGACATACAAAATCTCAGTCTGCCAAATGAATTATTAATTGTTCTTCTGTATTTGCAAAAATTAATAACAAAAAATAAAAATAAAGAAAGCAAAATTTACAATAAAATGGAACAGACGGCATGATAACGGCGTCGTATTTGTTTGACGTGATGAGCACCGTTTGGCCTTTAGTTGCATCGGGAGCTGCAATGGGCCCAGTGGGCCGAAGACATAATGCGCTAACTAAATGTGTCAGGGAGACACCCCCACTCGCTTTCTTTAAGCGCGTGTGTGAAGTTGAAATGTAAATACTATATATGTGCACTTGGGAAAAGGATCCTTGCGGGATCCTTTTTTTAGGGATTCTAGAGATTCCGTTATTGTGTCCGTTTATCGTATATCGTACGGTTAGAAATTATTTAAAATTTAAAATTTAAGTTCAAATATAAATAGTACCTAACGAAAATTAACCGCATGATGTACGATAAACGAATACGATCACGGAATCCCCAGAAAAATGATCCTCCTTTTCTGTGCACTTGAAGCAGTTTACCTAAAATGGATATGATCCATCGTTATGGTTTATTCTGGTTGAAAAGTGCATTGTAATATATATACAATCTAGTCTTTTTTTATGTAAGTCATTCTTTTAAATAACGGCCGACTTATTTTTAAGTTTTTGTTTTGGAATCTCTAACTTATACGCCCTTTGATTGAATCATAAGAACTTGCCTAAATTTTATCTATTTCATCGTAGTATACGTAGAAAAACTACATGGAATCATTTACGAAGCTAAAAGGAGAACAATAATTTTGTTAGAGGAGTGTTATTTATACATGTATTTTTACTTTCTATATATTTCTGTTAATTTTTATTTGCTGATATTCTTTAATTTATTCGGTCTGACGGTCGAGAATTGAAAAGAGTGAGAAGTTAAAATAGATGCCATTATTCTTTCGTTATCTAAACGAATCATAAAGATACATGCTATCGTTAAGTTTTTCAGTAATTAAACCCCGATGAAGAAGGGTTTTTGGTCAAATTTCATTGGTCGATTGAATCAAGCGCTCACGCGGGGCTGTGTGGAAGACATATTGAGAAGTATGTACGAAGAGGACTAGACAAGAGGTGGTGAATGACAAAAGTATTGAATTCTGGGCCACTACTGATCTTCATCTGATTTCTTTTTATTTTATTTTATTTTATTTTATTTTATTTTAAAGAAAGAGACAGCTGGTGCGGCAGTCTACTCTTTTACGAGACAGAAGACATAGAGATATTTCAACATTCATTCTCGTGTGATTCATTAATTTTTAAAATTAAACTCATAAAATATTGTATAAAATACGAGTTTAAAATTCGTTCTCAACTACTTTACCTGGTCTTTATTGGGTCAGAAATCGGTACTTGTTCTATCAGCATTTAAAAGCAACGAGCTTTTTGCTTGGAACCGCCCGGGGGGCGACTTGATAAGAGCATGTTCACTCGTTGATGAAAGGCAACGACAAAGGCGACAATATTTGTCTACAGTTCAAAAAATCTTGTCCAGTAGTCCAACAAAGTAAAAAAAAGTGGTGACCTAACTACTGGCCGCCCAAAAGTCCGTACATATCGATTGGCGATAGATTGACGTCAGCCTCAATTTAAATTACGTGAGATATTTTATGTTCGATTCATATGGTTGTCAGCCTTTGACTTTGATGTGTAATTAGCAAGATAACAACTTTTCTAATGAGGGTTGGATGGGTTGAATTGGAATGGAATGGAGGATGTGAGGTGGCAGCTTGGGGGGATGGGACAGACAGCTGGAGGGGTTAATAATGGGTTGTCCCCATCACCTCCCCAATCCACCACCAGTTGCATGGCCTTTCCTCTTTGTCACCACACGCCCATTTCGAATCCTCTCACTTTTTTCACTCGCCAAAGAACGCAGAAGTAGGTTTACCCGAAAAAAAAAAAAAAAGAACACAGAAGTAGATAAATTAAGGATTTGATTTGGTAATTTTGCAGAAGTGAGATTTTGTTAACAAAAATCTTCTATTTTCTGGCTCATCAATTTAGTATTGAATTAGTATTTCTGGTAGGTATCTTTAATTCTTTCATAAGCGAACCTATTCATTCTACATTTAAAAATAAAATGGCCCATCTCTCAATTCCTTCAGGTTACGGATATTATTCCAAGAGCTGAACGAAAATGAACTACACATAAGAGTCAAGATCGGACTTCATAATAGAATGTGTAACTGATCCATGCCGAAGAGAGGTTTTGTTACGAATCTACTTTTTAGGAATTTAATAATTTAATTTGATTTTGAGTTATAATTTCTGAATTTGAGACGCATATTCATAATAATAAAATCAACTAACGTGGTTGACAAAAAGTATATATTTATAATGAGTTGATATTTAATAATATCATTATAATAACGTAGTTTTTAATTGTAATAGTACATTTTGTATGTTTAATTGTAATAGTACATTTTGTATGTTTAAGAGGAGACCAACATAGTCGGTTATCAATTGCGAAACTGGTCCCATAACAAATCTCCATCCTTTCCCTCCCACCTTGAAAAGTAAATATGAAAATAAAGAAATATGAATGTGATGGAACATACCAAATCCAATCCACTTTATTTCTCTAACCACGAGCTGTTGATCCAGTGGTAAATAACGGATTACGAGACTTTCTGAAAATTAAAAATTGGAGGTCTCATATTCGAAACCTGCTACTGGTGTGGAAGCCAGACTTGTGGCCAGAGGGAGGCTAAAATGCCTCAATGAGTCTTTCCGATCCCCAGAATGATGAATAACCGTGACTTACCACCAGTTGTTCCTCTTTTTAAAAAAAAAAAAAATTCCACTTTATTCCTCCCACCTACAAATACAAATCACAACTTGTAACAAAAAATTGTGGTAGGTGGTTTCCCGACAACGTATTCGTATTCTACCTAACGTAAATTTAAAATCTATCATATTTTAATCTCACTTAACTTCAAACGATCTTTAATTAGCGAGCAAACTATCGTAGTCGTGCAACCCTAAGAAATACTGTCTCATAGTCCACATGTACATAAAAAGTTAAAGAAATGGTTGCGCACTGAACCAAGTCGGTATAGACATAGGAAGTCCATGTGCGATGGGTGCAATTGAGTACATATTCTCTCCGGATCCAAAAAAACGAACTCTAAGGATCAAATGATTCGGTCCGTTGAAATTTGATCCAACGGCTATAATTATTATAACTTTTGGAGATTCCTGTTTATAACCGTTAGATCAAATTTCAACGGTCCGAATTATTTGATCCTTAAGCTCTGTTTTTTTAAATTCAGAGAGGATCTGTACTCAGGTGCAATTTTCGAACGCATATATGAACTATGAAATGAGAGAGAGAGAGAGAGAGAGAGAGAGAGAGAGAGGGATTGCTTGGAACTTGGAAGAGTGTGTCTCCGACAAAGGAAGAATATACTATAACCATCGGCATGGACCGCTCGTCCTCCCTCCATCTCCCTCTTTACTTCAATGCTTTCCTTCAAAGTTCAAATTCAATCAATCAAGAATAATGTATCAATGTTCACTGTTTGTTTCTTTTTTTCGAAAAAGAAAATTTGATGGTGGCTTCTTATGTTTTTAGAAGCCGAACAGGCTATTTTTACCTTCTCTTGGTCAGTTTAATATTACAGAGATTAAAAAAACTCACCGAATTATTTCAGTTTTTCTTATCCATCGTGTGAATTCTCAAAGTTAAAAATTAAACTCTTAATGACCATGTAGAATGAGTCTAGAATTCATACCTAAACCCGTAGTGATTGTTGCGTTTGATGAGAAATGCTAGTAACATTTTCTTTTCTTTTTTCTTCTCATTTTATATAGTGTACGTAGATTCAAAATGTTTATCTTTTGTGTTATTTTTACTTCAATGCTTTCCTTCAAAGTTCAAATTCAATCAATCAATGTATCAATGTTCAATGTCTTGTATTTTTTTTTTTTCGAAAAATAAAATTAGATGGTGGCTTCTTAATTTTTTTAGAGATCGAAAAAACTCATAAATGTATTTTAGCTTCTTTTGACCAGTCTAATATTACAAAGGTTGAAAAAACTTATGAAGCCATTTCAACTTTTCTTATTCATCATTGTGTAATTTTCCAGAGTCAAAAATCAGACAAATGATGAACATGTAGAATGAATCTAAAATTCATACCTAAACCCGTACTAATTGTTAAGTTTGATGAGTCATGCTAGTAACATTTTCCTTTTTTTTTTCTTCTCATTTTATATAGTGTACGAAGATTCAAAATGTTTATCTTCTGTGTTATTCTTTAAGGATTATTTCTGAAAAAAAAAAAAAAAAAATCCAATAACGATATGAAAAAGCGTGCCATGGAAAGCTATCGGATGCGAACCGGGATCCTCACCAGATCCATTCCCTAGGGATCCTGCAATCGTCTCCATTCATCGTATGTCAGAAATCACTTAAAATTTAAAATTTAAAATTCAAATATAAATAGTACCTAACGAAAACTAACCGCACGATATACGATGAACGAACAAGATTATGAGATCCTTAGAAAATGAATCCGGTGAGAATCCTAGATCGGAAGCTACCACCGCCAAAGAAACACAAACACACCAACTCTCTTTTTTTTCTTAATTTACACTTGTTATTATATTCCTATTTTCTTGTGGCCAGATCAAGTGTTATCATTTTTTATGATTAAGTTCTGCGCGCACATACAAATTTTGATCCTCTGAGCCCTCAGGAAGCAGAGGAGCAGCATCGTCCGATGGCAGTGGTTAGGAAATGAGGGAATAGGGATGGGCTTTCACACCTCAAGGGAAAGGAGCACATAGATACTGACCTAACTAATTCCCCCAAGAGAAATGCTAACTAAACTCTCTTAAATTGAGGCTTTTTATACACGCTCTGATATCTTATACTTAAATGTTAATTCTCGTGGCAGCATTATAACACATTATGCAAAAGCATGATGTAACAGAAAATTCATGAAAAGTCTCACTTTTAAAAGAGTCTCATTATCATGGAAATGGATTCTCTCCGGATCTCTTCCACCTAATCGTCCTCATCAAACAATCCAAGTCTTTGAAATTTGATCCAACGGCTACAAACACGGGCCCACTTTAAAAGTTATAATAATTTTAACTGTTGGATCAAATTTCAAGGATCCGGATTGTATGATGAGGAGGATTAGGTGTAAAGGATCTGGAGATGATCCATTTCCTCTTATCATTTCTCTTCTCCCAGAGAAATTTTTGGTTATGACGGGAACACAAGTGGTATACCACGTGTTTTAATAGAAGTGGCGGGAAATTTTATTTTTTAAGTTATTAATTTCTTAGCACACATATCTCACAATTTACATAATGATACATGATGTACTGCTCCGTGTACCAGTTACATTGAAAAATCTCTCATTCTCCCACTTGTTTTTGGCCACGGAATGAGTTGGGAAAAGGAGCCTTCAACGTTTTTTCAGTTTTCTGTCGGGTTTTCACCTTTTACGTGTCAGGGATATTATGGGTAATCGAAATTAGATCTAACCAACGATAAGAAAAAGAAAAATAAAACCAACGGATGAACTGAACATGGAACAACAATCAAGCTTATCTCATTAAATTTGACGGATGTATGGATCCTAAAACATTACTGTGTTAATTTTGCGTCAAAATTTTCTTTAGCTTCAAATGCTTCATGTTTTTTCTTAAATCTCTTTTTAATTCTTCCTTGGTCTTATCTGACAAGTGACAACTATCATATTATATTTTTTTCTAAACTTCCAAAATCCTCTCCGTATAGTTTTTCTTTTTCCGGGCTTCGGGGGCTTCCACATTTCGGGCTTTTGAAGTTGAGATGTCCAAATATAAAATGGGCTTTCCCCCTTCTATTCTAAATGGGCCCATCAATTTTTTAGGAGCCCATTCGCTGACTTGACTGTTTTTTTTTTTTTTTTTTTTTTTTTTTTTTTTTGAGACGAACTGGTTGACTTTTTGCATCCATTTCAAAAGCTTTTTGTTGGGCTTGTTGGATTTTACAATTTTGGAAAGACGTTGATTGAATTTCATATCCGCATAATTGTTGCAAGGTGATTGCAAAAGAAAGATGGAGAATTGGAAGGAAGCTTTAACGAATTGCTCCCGGTACTGTTCACTTTTAACGAAAAATCACATTTTTACCTTTCTTTGATACTATTCACTACACCTTTATTTGTCATTTTTCATTAAAACTAAAGTTTTTTTAGACTTTTCGTTAGTTTTCCTGAACTAAAAATATAGAAAAAGGAAAAAAAAGGGGAGAAGGAAGAAGTGGCAGAGCAAGAGAAAGCCGCCAGAGCGAAGGGAAATTTTGTGCAATCGACTCCATTCTCAGGGAAACTTTCACCGCGAAACACGGCAAACACAAAATACTCGATGAAACAAACTCGTCGGTGCACAGCATCTCTCAGAGTTGCTAACAGTTTTCAACTGATAAAAATACAACGTACGCGGAGTATTCTAGTAAATGACGAATGATTGGGCATGCCATACGAATAAGTTAAGTGATTATTATTCTTTGAAAGGGGGGAGAAACAACATAGAAACCACCCGCATACGTCGAAGAAACAAAAAAGATCCTTGGAGTCACGGGATTAAGTTGCAGTAGCATTCTCAAGGCATCTACTCGGATGCTTCTGCAGGTTGTGGAGCTTCGGTTGGCTTTAAACTCTCGAGAGCTGATATTCTTCTATCCAATGATTCATGGAGGCCTTTCACCTGGAGAAACAAGAAAAACAAGTCACTATTCATCCATCCTTCTCTTGTTGTCCCTTTAAATGCCTAGAAATACTATACACAAAATGGTCGTAAAACTGCACAAACCCAAAAGGCCGGTAACAGTGGAGATCCCATCATGTCAACAGATGAACATACATTGAAGTTTGAACAATCGTGTATACGAAAAAACAAAATAGCTTATATCAGGGGGCAAAAACCAGAGTTTATTAGGTTCCATCAGAATTTCTTCTACGACTGACATAATTTGAGTCAAAGAAGCGGGATATGAACTTATAGTTTACATGTGTGCAAGTGTTCCCGTGAGTGAGGATCTGTGCACGTGTAAACAGTTTAAAAGCACAGATAATGTCATGCTTTGATGACCATTCCAGCAGCATTACGTTATGAGCAAAATTTCTTTTACCTTGTCAACATAACGAACTGTTCAAATCAAGGTTTATTTTCTTGTTCTAAATAGTGAAAGAAATCATGATTTCACACCAGGAAGGATAAATCATACACAATTCATATTGGAGATGCATTCGCACAGCCTATAATAACATATACATAGCCATAATCGATTGAAAAGAACGAATGGGGTACCTCGCTAAAATCAATATAAATGAATTCAAGTAGACAATCAAGATTATTGATTTCTATAAAGAGAAACCATCAAAGCTCACAAATAACTGGTAGAAGACAAGGATCCTAAACACGATACAAGAAGGAAAAAGATCGAGCCCCAATTACCCAAAAAATAATTGGGAAAAGAAATAAAGCATTGCCGGTTTTGATCCATCCACAACCATTAGTGACCATTTTCGGTGTAACATGATTGATCTTCATTGTTCTCAAATTTTCCACTGTCAAAGAACACAACATAAACTACTCAAACCGACAATCGAAACCAGGATTTCAATGTCACCAATGCCCTAAAGAATTTCAAACCCCTCACTTCTCCTAAACAAAACTATGACATACTCAGCAGCAATTCATGACATTTACCAGAGCAATTCTGTTCTAATTCAAAATAATATTTGAACAAAATGCTCATAAATCACTTTCTTCAAGTTGGTTTTTAACTGTTGTATTCAATTTTCAGCTGAAAGGAGGAGAATTTTCCCCAAATATCATATAAAACAACAAATTGTGTCCAAACCCATTTTACAAATCAACTTAAAGATTCAATCTTCCGTCAACACGCGGAGATCGGAAGGTTCCCAAATCAGCAAATTGAATAAAACATATAGAAAACAGAAGAAGAAAAGACAGAACCCTAAGAATTGCAGAAAGGAAAAAGGAAAACGGACCTGTTGAGAAATGGCGTGGTGGGCGACCTTGTAATCATTGTGGAGGATGTAGAGCCCCAGAAACGACGCCACCGCAGCTCCGCCGAAGAACGACGCCAATCTCACTCTCAGAACGTAACCCATCTTTCTTCTTCTCCTACCCCTTTCCTTCTTTCTTTCGTTTTGATTTCTGATCGACACTTCTACGTACTCCCGATTAACGCCGTTTCAATTTCTCCGGGCTTTTTGGATACACCCGCTTCCCATCCGGCTTATAATGTAAAACGAACCGTTTAGAAATTCCTGCTGATTTTCCAAAATTTTAATGTTTTATTTTAAAAAAAAATTAATGAAAATGACTTGAAAACTTTGAGTTTTAACGACAATGACAAAATAAAGGGTAAAATAAATAGTATCATGATTGACTTTTTAGTGTAAAAATGTGGTTTTTCGTTAAAGTGAACAGTACCGGAAGTTTTTGGTTAAAATTCCCTTATTTTAGTTAGTGTGTGAAAAGAAGAATTCGGATATTCGATCTTGAGCGTGTACAAAATTACATTTGCAAAACATTATTGTTTTAATAGTACAGTCTAAATGGTATTGATAGTCAACTTGTAAGGGCAAGATTTAAATTCGAATCTCGTAAATATTAAGTTGGAAATAAATATTCCCCTCCTCAAGTGCAGGCACACTCGATTTATGGCAACTAACTTGTTCCAATAAATATAACATTAATACTATTGTTTTGTCGACAAAACGATATTATAAGGGGGTGCTATCCAGGCCTTTTTTTACCTTTCATAACCCCTTGTTAATTTCTATTATTTAATCATCTTAATTCATTCAATTTAACGAATAAAAATTGTAAGAAGTGCGTAAAAAATGCGTAAAAGGTAAAAGGTAAAAAACTGTGCGAATAGCACCCCACTATTCTTATGGGAACTTTAACGAAAAATTACATTTTTACACTAAAAAATCAATTTACTTTACCTTTTATTTTGTCCTTATCGTTAAAACTCAAAATTTTCAAACAATTTTCAGTAATTTTCCTTACTATATATTCGAACGAGAATTCAATCTGGAGTGCAAGAGGCGAAAAACTGCATTATAGACCAACGAAGCACAAACAAAACCAAGTGGGCTGGGCTTCCAATACATAGAAAAGGAGTCGGGTTGATCTCAGCCCAATCCAGTAAAATTCGGGTAATGTACTCAAATTAATAAAGTTTCAAGGATCCATCATTTCATCCACCGACAAAAAGGGCAGATTTTCCATCCATCCAGATGCGCACAGAAGCAATTTTGTGCATGAATATCATCATCGCTGCAGAGACAGTTTTGAGTTCTTTGACTCTTTTCAGTACATCATAAAACAGTCACCAACCTAAAGCTTTTGAAGAATCGAAAACCGAAAAAAAAGGGCAAACATTTCCAATCAGAGAATTCCACGAAGTGAGCTGCAAATATTGATGGTGATTCAATCTTTGATGAATATATATTCTCCCACACGTCCTGTTGCCGTTCCAAAATAAGTTTCCGGTCATAAGGTGGCGCCTATTTCCTGCTCTCTCCTGCCAACACCAAATACGTTTAAGATGCATTGCTGTAGGGGTATTAATACAAAGTATGTAAACAATAAAACTCACATTTGCATCATCATCACATTTAATCAGTTGCGACATTTTGGTACGGGGGTTTGAACTGTGAACTTGGATACCAACTAGACCAATGATATCATCCCATAATTGATCAATGATATGCAAATAATGGCTCATACTATGCTATCCTATATCTGAACTCAAAACCCTTTATATGAGAAAAGACGGGAGCAGACTAATATTGATCCACCGAATAATTGACAGCTCAGAAATTTGACCACTGGCAGACGACCAGCTTAAACAAATGCAACATTACGTATTCAAGAAGATTATATCACAAAACACTACAGTAGTACTGTAACTATTGAGTAATCGTACTTACTATCTTCTGGAAGTAAATGCAGCATTGGTCATCCTGTCAAAGTAACACGTCAACTGAATAAGCATTACACATTAATAAAGCAGCAGTAACTACTTAATCCACCAAAATATTATACTGCAGTATGTTAGATGGTTTAAGGAGGTAAACCTGCCATGTTTCCCAACAGCATTTGAGCTCAGCCGGCCATTAGGCAAGCCTGAGCTTTGGGTACTGCTCATGCTTGATCCATCCAGAACTGCTCCATTGCCACCATTCAAAAGTACAGATGACTGGCTTGGCCTAGTGTCAGGGCCATTCAGTTCCCAAGAATCTTTAGATTTGCTCAAAATCTTTACATTTGAGAGACCTCCAGGAACGCCAAAGCTTACACCATTTAATTGCTGATTCTGCTTTACAGACTGCACGTGATTATCATTTGCATTTGAAGTCGATATCTTCCTTGAGCGGTGAGTCTGTGCCACTGGAGTAACAGCCACAGAAGGCACAGATGAAGAGTAGGGAGATGATGCGGCTGCAGCAGCAGCAACTTTTGCAGCAGCAGCTGTAGCTGCTATCATCTCTTGCGCTCCCTCCCGAAGCTGAATATAGTCGCCCTCAATCACGAATAACTGAAATATAAAAATTAAGGTCCTGATGAGATAATATACATCTATGAAAAAACACTTTAAATCATCATTAAACTCACTTCACGGTGACTAGCCACAAAGTCATCAAGCTTTCCATACTTTTTCTTGTAATCATGCCAGTGTAAAGGTGCAAGCATCTTTCCGAGCCTATTTGGTAGCTGTACCCAGACCAAAGAACATATATTATGAACTAATCAGTTGCTGAGAAACAAGGCTTTAAATTAGTTGCTGAGAAAATAAAAATGTCACGCTCACTACGAAACCTAGTAACAAATAGGCAGGCTCACCGTCGAACTGATGCGAATTCTACCACCTGCCGGAATTGTGCGAACCATGCAAGCCAACAATGACCTTTCATCAAGAAGTGCAACCTTCGAAGTCTTTCCCCCTGCCGCATTTGCATGCACAGTTGACACAAATGCTTCAGGCAAAACTGCACTAGTGGCATTGTTAATTGCAGGTTCCTTGTTATCGACTGAAGGAACTGAATTATCAGATTTTAACGAATTGGTATTAGAACTTGGCTGTCCTGCAGTTAAAACTTGTCCATCCAACCCATGATCAGTCGAGGTCTGAACATTTTGCTCCGGTGCCTGTCCAAAAGCAAAGTTAGTCTGAATTTCTTCCCTAGTTACTATTTGCACTATAACCAGACAGGCTGACCACAACGCTCCAGCCTGCATAACAAAATAACAAGAGAAGCTTATCTACCTTGGTTTCACTGTTCTGCTCAAGAGAATCCAATCTTAAAGCGTTGTGGAATTGGGAGGAAATTTGTTGCAAGCTCTGATCAGGTTGGGATGAGACCAAATAACCTCTACTATCAATTGACTCAAGAACCTGAACCAAAAAAATAACGGTGACTCCAGCGAAGTTGCACACTGAGTTGCACACAAAATAAAATCACTACGTAATCATCAAATGCGAGGCAATACCTGTGCTTCCCCAGTGGATGATGACAAGACAGAATCAGGTGGTGCCCCTTGGTTAATTTGGGCATCTAAATAGTCTTGATGAAGAGATTGCCCATTAACAGATGATTCATAGTTATAATCTGGTCTTATTAGGTTTGGATCATTTTGTGAAGATGGAAGCTCATTCTGTGTAGATATCTGCAAACTCTCAGATGGAGCCTTAAAAAAGAAAATGAAGAACATAAGTCTGTTATCATTGTAGATTAAAATAATCTGGACAGAAAGATTTATTCATCTCAGCACCTGTTGGTTCTGCCACTGTTGGAGAGATGATATTGCAGGTATCGAGTGAAAATGCCCAACATGAGATTGAGGAACATGTGGTGGGACCGAATGGGGTACCCCTTGTTGATGCATAAGAAATGGATGTAGAGCAGTCACTTGTCCAGGGGGAAGATAGGAAGGCATCCCAAGTAGAGATGAGGGAGAAATTGGAACCCCAGCAACATGGTCGATCTAATAACGATCCAAAACTTAATGTTATGGAAATAATATAAAAAATAGCTAAATCAAATTCCTACTTACGAATTTCATTTCAAACAGAAGGTCCTTAGCCAAAAAGCAATAATATGTCCAAAGCTACTAACAGGAAAACCACAAAAGGGTGCACCTACCTGAGTTGATGCGTTTCCAGTTGAAGGAAATGAGGGAACATCATCTGAATTTCCATTTTGGAGGGGCCCTGTATTTCCATTTGATGTATTCGTATCTAGCTGGTTTCCATTGTTCTGACCAAATTGAGATGCATCCTTTGAATTTGATTGTGATTGTGCCATGCGTGATTCATCAGTGTAAGTCCCACTCCTTTCTCTTGCATCAGCCAGCTCAAGTTGAAGCTGTTGTACTGTATGCATATGAAGTCTCTCCATCTCAGCAAACTGAAATCAGTGAGCCAAAAAGGAAAATATCAAAAACGTGAACAAACTTTGAATAAAACAAAAACCATGTTTCATTATGTATAGCACTTGCATCACATATTATTTGACATAAGTTTTGAAAAAATTCGGCATATAGCCAAACATACAATTTGCGGATGCCGATGGCTGAACATGCCCGCAAGTTCAACTTTTAACAAAATAAAACGCCCAGGAAGTGTGAGAGAGATAGAACAAATAAACCAACCTGCCTTTGGCAACCAAGCCAGAGTTGATTATATTGTTCTGTACGTTCCCGCAATTCAGCTTGGATTGTAGTTGACTGCAAGGCATCCATTTCCTGAACACGAGTGATCCAAGCTTGGGCCTCCCTCAACCGTTCATCTTTATAAAGAATGGCATCTTGAGCAAGCCTATGCTGAAAATACAAACACTATCAGGCACTAGCCGCATTACATCTATAGAACTAAATTAGCATGCAACTTGCAGAAATATTTACCAAATTTGTTCCAATTTGAATGTCACTTACATTTCAGTCTGACCATTTAAAACAAAAGCACCATAGACTTTGTTCATTCAGAGAATGAAAGTTAGTAGAAAAGAACCTCCTATGGACCTATGCATATTCTAAATTTCTGTACCATTTAAATGTGTGAAAACTTGAGAGTTGTACAAGTACATCTATACATGCAAATCAACATACCTGTTCCCGGAGATCATTAAGCTGCCTCTCTTTTTCTTGAATATGCTCTTGCAGGTCATGTAGTTGTTGTATGTGTTGGGTTCTTTCAGCTTCCGAATGGTCACGTTCCCTTCTGCAATAAACAGTAACTCATTCAAATTTGTTCATATGATTATAACCTCAACCCAGCATTGTTCACCAAAAAATGAAACACAAAACCTTTAAATAGCATGCAATAATAAAAGACAAGCTTGATTTACATCTGAACAAAAAGTACATGCATTATTGGACAAGAGCTTAGAAGTGCAGTGAACAGGTCTTTAACAAACAGACTAGTACCTGATACTTGCTAATTCTTTATTCTGTTCTCGAAGAAGGTCTTCTTTAGCCCAGGCCTGCCAGAACATTATGAAAACCAAAAGATTAAGAATTTTTATTCACCCAAAGTGCTCAATTAAAACATATAAAATACACAAGCATTCATTTACCGCTTCGTTATCTAGCCTGACAGCATGCAGCTCTCTATCTTTCTCGTCCATTTTCCTTTCCAAATCATGTATGGTTTGCTCCCTTTCATGAAGTTGCTCCTGCACAGTATGTAAACCCACAGTTCAGATTGATACTGTTAGTAACTCATTTTCACGCATGTATCTCAAGGAAAACATTTAACAATCAAATATGCCTTTTAAGATTGGCTGATACTTTTGAGCTTAAGATTCCACATATTCTCACCAAATGTGGAATGTGCAATGTGACACTGCAAAATCACAATAAGAATGCTAACATAACTTGGATATTTATTACGCCTATGAGATTCTTGTAATTGCAATCTGAAAAACCGTATCGTAATACACATTATAAACTACATATCAAATTATCAATGAAAACCTGAAGCTTGGAAGCAGCATTGACATGTTCCTTTATTTGAGCATCAAAGTTATTTTGTATTTCAATTATCTCAGATCTTGCAATGATTTGAGCTTTAAGACCAATCTCCATATGTTGTAGTTCCTCTCTTTGCCTAGAAACATCTTCAATCCGCTGCTGCAAAAGGTCATGATCTAAAGTCCCATCTATTGTGATCGAACAGAAGTCCACATCAACTGGCTCTCTCCCTTGCTGCACCTTGTTCGATAACAAATCATATTCACTTTCGTTGAATCCTTCAGAATACAAGCTAATACTAATATCAACAGCCTTACCTCATATATTGTTCTCTCATCCGATTGGCCTAGCTTTGATCGTTCCATCTCCTGCATATTGGAATATGCCCAATTCAAGAACAAGATAATGCCAAAACAGCAGATACAAATGCTACCCAGGTAGCACTAAATAGTTTAAACAAAACAAGGAGCAAAAATTTAAAATACCACATCTTAATCAGCTAACAGTAGAAGCTTTCGCCAATGCTAAAAATTAAGTTATCCTTTTTCCATGAAGCTCTTCATTTCAAGCAAATGAACTCATACAACCAAAAAAATTTGTCAGATGCATTATTATTGGGTGTACACCGAAATTATATATCCAATACCCGATCATTCAAACAAAATACGGGTAGTGAAAATTTCCTTCATTTTTACCCATCATAAGGCAGAAAGGGTGTGGTTTTTTTTTCTTCCAAATGAGAGATATTGTTGCTTCATTCAAAATATAGGCACATTCACCAAACGATTCACCTTCAAGTATTTAGATTATAAGAATCTTCGAATGGTAAAGTGTGAGAGCAGCAACCAAATTACCCACCGACCCACAGACACCAAACCCACAAATGAATTAACCAATTGCGTAATGGAAAAAGGGTTTTCGCATACTTAATCCCAAAAAAATTGATAAAATAACATGCAATTGCAAACCCTAATCCTCATTTCACCTAAAGGGTTTTTCACAATCCAAACCCAAGGTTCCAAATTTCATTTCTTTTCTCTTTTTGCATTAATTAGACACCCAATAGAACCCAATGCAAGTGGTTTTGAGCAGATAACTACCTCATCCCCGATGTTTCGGGCCGAATGATGGTCGGAGACGGCGCGCCACTCTTTGCGGGCTGGCGGAGGTGGCAACGGCATGGAACTACCGCGCGCAGCGGCCGCAGCCTCCATTGAATCAGAAGCTACGGTACTACTCCAACTCGCTTACTCACTCTGCTCAGAAAAACCTAGGGTTCGAGAGGCTCAAAGAAAAGGGGGGCAATGTAAAACCAGGAATTGCAGGAATTTACGAGATGAGAGGGACCGGCAATGGAGTTACTCCACCAGGGCGATAGCGAAGGGGAAGCACCTGGACGATTTGGAGTGTTTTGCGATTGGAGGGTTTTGGAGGGGTTGATGTGTAATTTAGAGAAGAGTTGACGAGAGAGAGAGAGAGGGAGAGAGAGAGATTTACAAGAGGGGGAGGCTCCCGCCATTTATAGGGTAAATTTCAGTCTATACCATTACATGGTTGTCGACGCTATCGAGTGGCGCGTGGCAATTGCCTTTTCTTCTTATCTTTATTATTTTATTTGAGATATTTATATGTAGGTTTCTATCCCCTATTTCAACTTTTATGCTTCTTGATTAGTATAGTGTTATTTCATTTCATACGATTCCGAAAATAAATGAATCATCTTCTGATCTCTTTCACCTACTCATTCTCATCAAATAATTCGAGTTCTTGAAATTTGATCAAACGGCTAAAGTTATTATAACTTTTAAAGTAGGCTCGTATTTTTAGCCGTTTGATCAAATTTCAAAGGGCCGGATTGTTTGATGAGGAGGATTAGGTGGAAAGGATCCGGAGATGATCCCTTTCCATTCCGAAATACGTTGGTAGTCCAATTCGGATTTAATCACATTTCTCAGTTAATCTCATTCATTTTTCACCGGAATTGATGGGTAATTTTGATTGAATATCGTCTCCAATTGCGTATGTGTGTGTGAATTTAGTTTCTATGAATACACGCACTGTAAAGTCACATCACTATAAGCAGGCTAGGTATATTGTATCGTACTCATCATATATATATATAGTGTTAATCTAATATAACTAAATGAAGACAGCTACCACTAGACCAAACACTAAGTGGTCTTATGAACGTTGTATGAGCACATTAAATGTTGCTAGAGCATGTGACCAACAATAAGTTGTTTTTCCCATAAACAAAAATAAGATTCATCTTCTTTCGTTAGACACAATTACAAAGAACTCGAATATTTGATCTTACATAACTCTAACTTATTTTTTCACATCCTCACCACTTGGCCTAATAATAAAAACTTAAGCAAGTTTACATCTTTGATATTTTCCTAATTTACTATCCAAAATAAATTATTTAATATGATAATAGAATAACAAGAATAAGGGTTTGGTTAAAAACAACAAAAACAAAAAGAAGATCGAAATTCTTACTTTCAGATGGGGCTTTATACAGTAGCAGAAAACAATTATTAGTTCGTTTTGATGTGCTTTTAAAATGATTGAAAGCTTTTTTGGTGAAAATATTTTTGAAACCAATTCTTAGTTAAAAAAATCAAGTAAATCCTAGAAAAGCACTTAAAGTGTTTCCTGGAAGAAGCACATAACTAGTGTTTTTTGCAGAAATCACTTAAAGTGTTTTTGGAACCCAAAAATATTTTATCTAAAAACGCTTTCAGCCATTTTAAAAGTATATCCAAACGAGTTCTATATTTGTAGACTTTAGTGCGGACTTGACCTTTACCGATTCCTCTCTTCCTTTTTTTCACTAAGTTCAGTCTTCCTTAATGGCTAACTATTTAACCCACAAAAACTTGTAAAATCTAAAGGGCATGCAATTCGATTAGAAGTTTTCCGATCCTAGTCAAAGCCCGATGACCGGTCTTTAAACCGTGGCAGACAATGCTAAATGGAGTTTGAGTTGGCCCAAAATTAAACTAAGATGGGCTTTGGGTTGAATGTAATAACATAAGAAATCCAAGCCCATTGAGTTGGTGACTCATCACCCTCCTCCCACTGCCCACCAACGTTGAACATTGTTATTCTGAATTCAATGAACACTTTCGAATGCCGGCAATCGAACTGAACTTCTCATCTCAAGTCCCTACCAATGAATGCAACATCTCCTCCCTCTGCTTTGTACTAAATAATTTGGTTGCCCGTTGGCATTGAAGGTCATGAGAGGAAACCATGTCATCTACTGCCACTTACTTTCTAAGAGACATCAAGTATGGGATACCGAGTCAAGTGTAAGCGTAAATGATGTTAATCGATTAAGTAACAAATCTCTTGCAACAAATCTAAGAGAAAACATGTCATCTATTGCCAGTTGGTGGCCAACTCAGGGCAGTCCATTCTTGTGGAGGCTGGAAAGACTTACATAAGCATTTAAATCCCTGGACCATCCCGTGTGAATCGAACTCAGGGACAAACTGTGTGAAAACGGACTTGAATTAGCCCTAATCCCTGGACCATCATGTTGTGGCTAACAGAAGATTTTTAGCTAAAGGTCGATACTCCTACAACTTACGTCATTGTTCAATTATTCCTTCCGATGACTTGCTTACTGAGAATTATAATTATTTTGATCCTTAACGTATCTTGTATTTACTAACGTATGAATACTTTTACAAGCACATATAAATTTTTTTACAAAGTATCTCTAAAATTTAACGTAATACGTGACATATGTAAATATAAAGTAAACATATCATAAAATTAGTACATTAGAACGTCTACCTGGAGAGAAGTCAAAGTGGTGAGAACATTTCCAACTTTGTTTTGTAAAGGAAGATACTTCTTCCAACTTCCAACTCCAACTTGGGGACTTTGATTTGGTCACCTAATCCTTGATTGGTCGCTACCTTTCAAATCTAGTTCCCCCATTACATGGGAATGTGACTATAGTGAACTACTAACGTGTAGCCGCCAGATCACCGCTTGAAGCGCTAAATTGGTAGGTTTAGATGGGCTAATCGTTGGATACAAGTCAACCGGAGGATTTTGTTTTTCGAATTAGGGCAATTCAGTTGATTTGTTTGTACCGTATTTAACGAATAATGTCTCGCTTAACGAGCGATGTAGCATTGCGTGTGTGCAATGGTTTTGATATGACCTTGCGTGTTTACGGTGGTTTTGGTGTGACCTCGCTTGTTAACTATGGTTTAACATGGCTTCGCTTGTGTGGCGGTGACATTAGTGTGCCCCGTGATAAGTCTGTTGCTTATGCCGTCTTTGTGGCAGATTTGTACCAAGGTGTTTGTGCTAGTGTGTTTGTGCTAGTGTGTGTGTGCTTGTGGTAGCCAATTAGGGGATTATCATCATTGCTTGTTTGTGCAAATTACCTCTAGATCAAATATTTGGTCACTGGAGATTGTACCCATGTGGCAACCCTTGTAACTGTTATTGTTATCGTTATTAATGAAAAATCGCTACCATTTCTTGTTAAAAAAAAAAAAAAAAAAAAAAAAAAAAAAAACATGTGGGCACCAAATAATACATTTACATAGCATATGCCGTAGAAGAATTTACAAGCGACTATAGTGTTAAAATGATGGTATCTCAAATATATTACTATACGATACAATTTGAGCTACTCAAATTATGGCGTGTGAAAGACTTGAAGAGAGATCCTCTTATCCAATAAAGTTTTAATCCCAGTCGCGTCATTGTCATATAAACGCTTGCCATGTATTTAAAAAATACAATACTCATCTGGTTAACGATTATTTCAGACCTAAAGGCTGTCATTTTGGTACGTGAGATACGATATATACACACCTAAGTTTCTCCCTCTCTTAAGTCTTAAGTTATGAGGTTGTAATTATCAACTAGAAGACCCACGATTACAAACGAAATGAAGACATGTAAACAAAACCAAATAACGTTGTATTCAAAGAAAAAGAGTCTACAAATTACAAAGGTGACGATCTCGAAGATGAAGAGCAAAGTCTGTCGTCCTCCTCCGATCCCAAGATTAGAATATTTTTGTATTTGGAACAGTTTGATTAAGTCGGTTAATCCAATTATAATATCATACTTTATAATATTAGACGCTGTCGTCATGGTTGTATTTAAATAATAAGGCTGAACCACGAGCTGGTAGTTTAGTGGTAAATAGTGGATTACGATACTTTTTTAAAGCCAAAAACTGGAGGTTCCATGTTCGAAACCCGTTGCTGGTATGGAAGCCAGACTTGTAACCAGGGAAAGGCTGAAATGCCTCTGTGAGTTTTTCCGATCTCCGAAAAAAATAGATAACCATGATTTGCCACCAGTTGTCTTCATTTAAAAAAAAATAATAATAATAAGGCTGGCTTTGTCTGAGTACGTGTTTGTGTATATGACACGAGTGTGATGTTAGAGTAAGTTATCTTGTTTACGGTAAAATATTTTATAAGATTAATGTGGATTCGAGATGTTGGATAAAGATAGAAATACGAGATCTCGACTCACATATCAACATTGTCTTGGTCATTTTAAATAGAACCATACTAGTTTTGTACATTATTTAGCACAAGAGGGTTGGATTTTTCTATGAAGTACATATGCGAATTAAATATTTTACAACGAATTGCATAATTCTGGTAATCTATGGTTTTTATTTTTTATTTATTTCTCTTATAAAAGCAAGAATAAAGAAGGAAATCAAATTCGAAAATTTAGGTCTTGTATATACATATAGAGCATATCCGTAGCACTACTTTTTTTATACAATTTTTTTTTTTTTGTGTACATTGATTTGACACATATTTTTTAGAAGCTCACTTCATACGGTATATCAACGATCTGAATTGTCCATCTTTTATAATGTCATTGATAGATTATCCTTGCAAAAAATTATCCAAGTCCAAAACCATGTCTCTTGGATTAAGAGGTTAGGGTTCTTTGTATAATCGTGTTTGCGCAATTTTTTCACTACAAATGAATGTCTTAATGATTTTTCACTTGTCTAATTTTTTGCAAAGATAATCTCTGAATGATATTCTAAAAAATAGATAGCTCGATTGTTAAAATACATTACGGTGTGGATTCCATAACAATGTGTATAAAATATTGTTTAAAAATATTAGTGCCACATATTAATTAGAGAACATTAAATTCGCAATCTTTACCATCTCTAATCCCATGAAATCTCTATTTTAAGTAAGTAAACATACAATTAAAATTAAAGAAGAAATGAAAATGGCGGACAACTGTGAGCTTCTTCCTAGTAGGTTTAAATCCTTTTGCTCATAATTTAGATGAATGAATATTTTTACCGTAGAATTACTTATCTTTTTATCTCTTTTAGAAAAAGGATTAGATGATGACTTTGTCATGATAGTCGACGCTCTAGGGTATAGAAGACTTACAGAAACATTTAACCTTCTTTCTGACAATCACCGTATGATTCATCAGCACTAGGAATTGAATCCAGAACATGTCATGTGGAATAGGTACGGGGTAGAATAACTCATCATTTCTTAAAAAAGTGGAAATAAAATTAAAACGCAATTCATAGGAAAAGTATCCTATGATCTCACATGTTCATCTTACATCGTACAATTAGAAATCATTTCAAAATTTAAAATTTAAAATTAAATATGAATAGTATTTAACGAAAACTGATCACACGATATACGATAAACGAGTGAGATCACGAAATTCTAAGAAAAGGATCCGGAGAATCATTTTCCCAACTCATATGGTTGATGAGACCCACAAGAACTAACACATGATTGAAATCAACGGCCAGGAATTAAACGTTTGACATAAAAGTCTCATCTTCAGGTGTCAGATTAACGTATAACTCCCCAACTTTCAAACTTAAAACCAAATAAATACCACCAACATTTTAATTATTCACATTTCTCTCTTCTTTCTTCTATTCACGTTTCTCTCCTTCCTCCTCCTCCGCTCTCCCGCCTGTTTAATAAGTCGTCGGATTTTCTCTACCGTCCGATGCACTTACTTTGACTCCCGCCCCGCCAAAAACCCTAACAATTCAACGATGGGACTTTGCTGCTGCAAGAACGTCGCCGTTTCCGGGGCCGACAACGAGCCCACCGCCGCCCATCAGTCAAAACACTCGCCAGTCGCGCCGGTGCCGCCCAGCCCCAGACCCGGCGATGATCACTCCGGCAAGCACACTCCGGCCAACTCTTTCTCCGCGAGTCCGTGCCCCAGTCCGCTTCCAGCTGGAATTGCGCCGTCGCCGGCCAGGACACCGGGTAGGAAGTTTCGGTGGCCTCTGCCTCCCCCGTCACCGGCGAGGCCGATCATGGAGGCGCTTCGTCGGCGGCAGGGGCGCGAGGCGAAGCCAAAGGACGGGCCGATACCGGAGGAGCATCAGGGCGGCGAGGAAGGCCAGGGAGGAGAGAGAGCACTGGACAAGAGCTTTGGGTATGGGAAGAACATTGGGGCAAAGTTTGAGCTGGGGAAAATGGTGGGTCGAGGCCATTTTGGTCATACTTGCTGGGCCAAGGGCAAGAAAGGAGAGCTCAAAGGACAGCCGGTCGCCGTCAAGATCATAGCCAAAGCGAAGGTGATGATTTATTTGTTTGTTTTAATAATTTGGTTGAATTGGCACTTTCTTGTTTGGTATACAAAGCTTGTTTCTTTGTGTATTTTTAGTAAATTTGGATGAATTTAAAGGGCAAATTGCATCCATTTGTGTTGAAGCAATCAGTACTTCAAGTAATCAGCTTTTTTACTTTTGCTTGAAATTGATAAAATTTAATTAGTTGGGGAACAGTCTGATCACTGGATTAAGCAATGGTTATGTGAATTATGCCTTCCCTGCAACAAGTCGAATCCGGAGAATTTTTCGCCTGTTGATCTCTGTCTTTGAACTCATTAGTCATTACCCTTACTGCTCCATCAGTACAGTATATAAATTTGAGTTGAAGTTATATTGGTAATTAAATGAGGGATCTTTTCGCAGATGACAACCGCAATAGCTATTGAAGATGTTCGTAGAGAGGTGAAAATACTGAAAGCATTAGCTGGACATAAGAATCTGGTCAGATTTTACGATGCGTTTGAGGATGCCCATAATGTCTACATTGTCATGGAGTATGAACTTTTTTCCTTTCATTAATCTATAGTCATGTTATTCATAAAAACTTGGAATCATGGTTCAACATTGTGTGTGTGTATATATATCAGTATTTTGGCCGATAAGCCTGTTTTGAAGTTTTCTCATCTTGCTGACCTTACAGGTTGTGTGAAGGTGGAGAACTACTGGATAGGATTTTGTCGAGGTAGAATGAACTGCTTTATTTTCTTGTATTGTACTTGTAATTTGCACTATCGGATTTTACGATTCAAGGATTTATTCTTAATCACTACTTTGTGGCAGGGGTGGAAGATACACTGAAGAGGATGCTAAAACTATTGTTGTGCAAATTTTAAGTGTTGTTTCCTTCTGTCATCTCCAAGGTGTTGTACACCGTGATCTAAAACCAGAGGTACTATATTCAGAAAGTTTGAACTAACAGTTAGAATAATTATGAATGCTTCACGTTCGTATGTAGTTGTGTTTCCTTCTGTCATCTCCAAGGTGTTGTTCACATGTAGTTGTGTTTCAATTCTTCACGTTTGTATCCCAACCAGTAACTAATGACTCTGTTAATTATGAATGCTTGGCAGAATTTTCTTTTCAAAACAAGAGATGAGGATGCTCCATTGAAGGTTATTGATTTTGGTCTCTCTGACTTTACTAGGCCCGGTAATGGTTGCTTTCCAGTTTCCACACACTATACTTTGGCTTCAATCTATGATGTGCAGCTGCAAATTGTTTCTTGTCATGAAGTTGATACCTATATGATTATTATTTTTTACTGTGTTGCCAACCTGCATCGTCAATAACTATTTGTTTCATTGGAAATATTTTCTTTAACCATTTTCAAATGGTTTTTTTTCCTGATATGTTGGCATATTCGTGTGAGAAATCAAACTCCCCTTCCTAGAATTCAATCTAATTATGAGAACTTTAGTTATCTGAACATTACATTGTTTTCACAGCACATTTAGTTCTACATGTGCAGATCAACGCCTTAATGATATTGTTGGAAGTGCATACTATGTTGCACCTGAGGTGTTACATAGATCTTACAGTCTCGAAGCAGATATGTGGAGCATTGGTGTCATAACATATATATTGCTATGTGGAAGTAGACCTTTCTGGGCACGGACTGAATCTGGAATCTTTCGTTCAGTGCTAAGAGCTGATCCTAACTTTGATGATTCACCTTGGCCTTCAGTGTCCTCGGAAGCCAAAGATTTTCTCAAAAGGCTTCTGAACAAGGACCACAGAAAAAGAATGACTGCTGCCCAAGCTTTAAGTAAGTTGGCTCTAAATATTTCATACAGTCCAGAATATGATTTTGCACTAAATTTCCCTGCTAGTGTCATGTACAGGTATTTCTTGTTGATATGCTGATACCTATTTCTTGTGTTCACAGCTCACCCATGGTTACGAGATGAAAACCGTGATGTGCCTTTAGATATTTTAATCTACAAGTTGGTTAAGTCATATGTTCGGTCCTCACCTTTGAAGCGTGCAGCACTAAAGGTAACAGACACTCACAAGAAACCATGCCCTCCCAATCCCCGAAAATGTGAAAGAAAAAAAGAAAAAAGAAAAGTGAAAAGTTGAAGAAACAACTTAAAATCAAAGAGAACAAGCTGGGTGCCGTGAGGCATGAATGGCATACTTTTGGGGCAATCCAATCTTTCACACACACACACACACACACAAACCCACATTTGTGATGTTAGAAGGCATCAAATTTGTAACATATTTCATTATTCACAGGCCCTCTCCAAGGCTATAACAGAGGACGAGCTCTTCTACCTTAGGGCTCAATTTAGGCTCCTGGATCCAAAACAAGGATATGTGTCCCTTGATAATTTCAGAACGGTTAGTCAGAGTTCTTGTTGCTTTAACAATATTTCTTTTGTTACATTTTAGATCCCATTTTGGACCCGTAATATCTATCTACATGGTATGATAAGGCTATTTAATATCTCTAGTAAGTACTATAGTTGGACATTCCAAATTTGTTTATCTTCACTGTTTTTCATGAACTCATCATGAAGAATATTGCAGGCCCTCATGAGAAATGCAACTGATGCCATGAAGGAGTCGAGGGTTCATGACACTATAAAGTTGGTAAGAGATCTTCTTTCTTTGATTTCAATGGTGGAATGATCCTAAATTTGTTTGCTAACTTTTTTTTAAATGATATAAAACTGCAAACTGTTGGATATTCTGAGATATGTCAGGCAGAATAGCGGTCTGTTTCTGCGATGGTTGTATTTAATGAAACAAATGAAGAGAACGCACTTTTTTTTCTTAATATTGGAGGACTCTAGAAGTTTCGTCTTGAGTTTGTTCTCTTCTCTGACTTTTTCATTGCTGGCTTGACTTTTCTATTGACACACACAGCCTGGAATCGTAGAATTGATAGAATTGATAAACGAAGCCAATTTTCCAATACATTTTTTTTATATTTCTTGGACCGTGGCTTTTGCACGAGGCGTATACTCATATTGTAGTTTTTTATTCAAGATGGAACCACTCTCACACAAGAAATTGGACTTCGAAGAATTCTGTGTCGCTGCAATAAGTACATATCAGCTAGAAGCTCATGAAGGATGGGAGAACATTGCAAGTACGGCGTTTGAGTATTTTGAAAACGAAGGAAACCGGGTCATCACTGTTGAGGAGTTGGCACAGGTATGCACATCAGTCTTTCGTACAATTGCTTGTGTACATGTTACTTTCAATATATCATATCGAACAAGTGTCTGCATCCGTCTATCAATTGAATATCAGCAAACTCAAGAAAAACAAAAACGTTATGCAGGAAATGAATCTGCTTCCTACATCTTATCAGTTACTCAATGACTGGATCCGAACTTCAGACGGAAAACTTTCCTTCCTTGGATACACCAAATTTTTGCATGGTGTGACGGTACGTAGTTCCAATACTAGACATCGATAAAGGTAACCCCGGATACATAATTTTTTCTTCAAAGTTTCTACTGAAAGTGTCTCCGATTCTTTTAGAACCTTGTCCGTCCCCTTGGTGAGTGAAGTGATATGGGCCTATCTATGTCAATAATTTGTGAGAATATATGCAAAAGAATTGTTCAAGACCCTTGAAAACGCATCGACATTTGTAAAACATGATCCGTATATTGTACCGGTTGTGATCGCTGCGACGGTAGAGGCAATGCAGTCAAAGAAAGCTTTTGTATTTACATTTGTGTGGGTTGTTTGTGCTCATAACTTTGAAGGTAAGGTTACAGAGTTCTGTAAAGACATTCAAATATAAATTTAGGAGGTTGCTTTGCACTATAATTTCAATTTTCAAGCTCCGTGTTTCCAGACTTTGGAAACCGACGATTGTTTGGCCCGACGGCCCGTTGTGATAACCATTTCAGTTTTTATTTGTTTTTGTTTTTATATTAAGAATTGAAAATAGTTATCAAGCAAGTTAAATTAAAAAAATGGCGTGAAAATTAAATGATTAATTAAAGGTCCCTTAATTTTTCATCAATTCATATAATGTAAATTCATAAAACCTTCCTTGTATTTCTGTATTTGTTTAACATCAAAGTTTCGTGTTACTTTTCGTTTTCGAACAAAAAATAGTTTGGTGTTACTGGGATTGGTTGTACTTGGTCCGTTGCTGGCTGGCTGGCCTCTTGATGAAATCAACATCCAATAGACTTCTCTTTGGCGTGTGTTCCAATATGTTTGGACGATAATATTGATATTAAAAAAAAACAGAATTAAAAAAAAAAAAAATATATATATATATATATATATATATGTATGTATATATATGTGTGTGTGTGTTTGTGTGGCGGGTCGTGACCCAATTTTTTACACATGTTTTTGGATGGCTCAGTTCGTACTGTATTTTAACGATTCGAACTGTTTATTTTTTAAATTTTCTTTCAAAGATTATATCTATAAAAAATCATCTAAATCTGAAATCGTTTAACCGTTGTATATAAAGAGTTCATACTTGACTCCCAAATGGACATGATAAAAATGTGATTATATTATGCAGCCAAATGTGAAGGCCTTGAATTACAACCTGCCAACAACCATGTTAGTTGCAACCGGTGGAATGCAGAAGCCAGACGACATCAAATGATTGGATCAAAATTTCAAAATATTAATTCGTGTTGCCTTCACACTTTTTATATCTAAATACTAGCTGAGCACGTCGTCATAGTATTATAAAACTCAATTAATTCAAATTTTCAGTTGACATATTGTATTCGTTGAGTATGACTCATCGTCCTCTCAATACCTATAGCATATAGTTTATGAGAATTGGATCCTCTCCGAGACAAATCCTCGAATCCTCCTAACCCAATAACACGGACCGTTGGATTTTGATCAAACGGCTACAATTATTATAACTTTAGAAGGGTTTGCCTGTTTGTAGCCGTTGAATCAAAATCCAACTGCCAGTGTTAGTGGGTCAGGAGGATCCCGATGGTTTGCCTCGGAGAGGATCCAATTCCTAGTTTATGTGCACTTAACTCTTTCTAGGTTTTTTTATTATGGAAATGTATGATATTTATTTAAGATGTCGAAAAAATAAATACAAGACGAAAAAATATAAAATAAATGGAACCTATGAAGAAAAATTGTTGGAACTTCTAAACTGGAATCAAGGAAACAATAGGCCACCATTACAGAATAAATGAGAAAAATATGTAATCACTCAGTTGAATTATTGTTAATTAATTTACCATTACAATTTGTAGCCGAAGTTTAACCTGTTTTGCAGCATAACTTAAGTTTATATATCAAATTCGTTATTTATAAGTGTTAAACTTAATGTTTCTCGTTTACAAGTGGATCAAACTCGTTATTTATGAATATTAAACTTAATGTTGCTCGGTTACAGTGAAGAAAATACCGTCAAAACTTATTTCACAATGTGTCACGCACGATATGACATCCAAGGTTGTGGGGCAAAGTTCCAAATAAAATCCAACACACAAAAAAAATCTGATGGCTGTGAGGAGGTAAGCCTCCACAGGGGACCCACCCTTGCTTAGGACCGTGTCCTATACGTTTGTTTAGTTTCTTATCGCCAATAACCAGCAAATTTCCTTCTTTCTTTTATATATTCAGTTCATCTTTATCAATAATCCATAACACATCATCAAGAACAAAAATTATATTTAATTAATAATATTATTAGGTCCCAAAGAATCCAAGCCCTCACAAACAATCAATAAACCGAAATTAAGATACCTATATTCACATAATAATCTTCCTAATCAACAATTAATCAAACCCTAAAACACCAGGCATGGTGGTGATGGTGGTTATTATGGGGGTGATGATGACCGTGGAACGAAGTCTCCCTGTCCACCATGCCTTGAACGGTCCGAAACTCCTCCACGTGGCAAGGAATAGTGATCGGACCTTTGTGATCGAATCCGTACTCCTTCTCGGCCTCCTCCAGCAGCTGCATGAAGAGAGGGTGGTTGATGTAGATCACTGGAATCACAAACCTCTGCTGATCCTCCCCCTGGCCAACCATCACCGCCATACACCCTTTCGGGATGTCTTTCGGCTCCTTGCTGTTCTTGTCGTGGTGGTGATGGAGAATGTGGAGGAAGAGGTGGAAGTTCAGGTGGTTGTGGTGGTGCTTGCTGTCCCTGTCGGCGGCGATAAACCCCATCTTTTCGAATCCAAGAACATCAAAAACTCGAAAAACCTGAAAAACCAAGAAACCCTAGAGAGCAAGAAAACACTGGGAAAACTTGAAGTTGTTGAATTACGGCTATAAGAAGAGGAAAGAAAATGGCCACGGATCGGAAGCGGAGATGGTGAGATTGAACAAGGTTAGGGCGGAGTCGGTTAACGATCTCGGAATATTGCTCATGATATATGATCGGATTCAACAACCAACATAAATATTGATGGAAATGGAGGTGTGGGGTTTGTGAAGAGGGAGGGTTTGGTGTTTATATAGTAGCTGCCGTAGGAGCTAGGGCTTGCTTACCTTATACACAAAGGAAAAGGATAGAGATCAGGAAAAAGCTGGAGAAGTCCTGGAGGGTTACAATTAATAAACTTATAAGGAAAACATTACAAAACGCGCCTGCTAATAACCATTTATTTGACTTTTTATTTTATTTTATGGCAATTACTAATTTGCATTCGGTATATGTGGAAGGAAAATGTAAATAGCAATTGCAAATTTGTTTCTATCTTTCCAAAACTTAGACCATCTCCAGAGGAGATCTTAAAAATGTCATATAGACATATAATAGTAACAAATAACATATTATTTACTTCAACCGAGATGTCAAAGTTGACATAAAAAAGAAGGCTAAGCTGACATGGACAAATATATATCAAATATGAAGCTACCTTCGAATTTGATTTTTGCTATTTCCAAAGACATTCCACTTGCCTTACCTTAAATGCTAGCATATTTAAGTATTATTTTATTATTTTTAAACTAATAACAACCCAACTATTATTAATTTTGTTTTAAAAAAGAATAAATGAAGCAATAAATTTTGACGTATTGAGTGGAAGAAAAATATTGACAATATGTCAAATTGTCAAGTCAGCCATCAAATTGAAATATGATGTTTTGAATTTGACGTCTCATTTGGATATGCTCTTATAAGGTATATATTAATTACTCCAATCAAAACAAATAAGGTTATATAAATTAATATGTTAACAAAAATAATCTTTATAAGGGAGAATTTGATAACGTTTTAGGAGGAATGTTTAGGAAATTAAAAGTGGAAAAATTATGAAATATTTTGGTATGCACGGGTTAGATTGACTGTAAAATGAAGTAGGATTCTCTTATTTTTAAATTTTCTCCCATCCGATTCCCTCTTATTTGAACATCACAACTAAGCCACATTAACTTGTGTTGCCTTATTCGTAAAGAGAGAGAGAGAAAAAGTAGAAAGTGAGAGAGAAGGGAGTACGATTCTCTTCTCTCTTTTTTTTCCTCCCATTCCCTCACATTCTATTTGAATGATCACGATTAAGTCATGTCAACATCTTATATTAATTTTTTATAGCAAGAGAAAGACAAAATAAGAGAATGTGAGATGAAATGATGGAAGGGGATGAAAAGAGGAGGGAAGAGAATCCTAGTCTAGAGAGAAGATGAGAGGGTTGAAAGGGAAAGAACTTGAAAAGAAAAGTCCTAATCTGCAGAAAACTGTGTCCAGTCATTTTTACGTTCAAATTTGAATTCGCATCTAAAAGATCAAACAGTCCAGATTTTCTTTTTTTTTGTGTGGGTCAAATCACACATTTGAGATTCCACAACAAATAAAAGAAACGAACCCTCCTCTCATAAAAAGGAAAAATAGAGGAAAAGAAGGGGAGATTGAAATTTTGGGATGCAGCTTAGCTATCAAATCCACGTGGACAATAAGTGGCAGACGCTTCTCATCGGAACCCATATCCTCTTCGGATCCCTAAAAACTGAGCTTAAGGATCAAATAATTCAGAGCGTTGAAATTTGTCATTTGATTCAAATGCTACAAACAGGAAGCCCCTCTAAAAGTTATAATAATTGTATCCGTTGGATCAAATTTCAACGGTCCGAATCATTTGATCTTTAAGCTCAGTTTTTGAGGATCCAGAGAGAATCTGGGTTCTCGTCAGCAATTGTGCGCGGTCCATACGATTGGAAAGTGCGACCGACGATGAGGTGTCCAGTGTGTGTCACACCATATGAAGCCGGTCTAGTAACATGCCATGAACATGTCCCACCCTGGTTGGACCAGTTCTGTCGATTAGGGACGTCAGCATCATAATTAAATTAAATTTTTAGGTTTAAATATTTTCTCATTATCATTTTAATTATCTTTATAAAATACTGTTAATTGCCTATTGTTTTACTAGAAAACAAGATTAACCACAATTGCTTAACCGTGTACCACTTAACTCAAACCAAACCAAAATGGCCCCAAGGCCGCAGATTACGAGCGATTTGTGTGCGGCATCTCGTAACGGGGAAGGAGAAGAACTTCTTCACGGAAATGTTATTGTTAATGTTTTAAGTTATCGATACATGACCGAATTGAGATAGAGTCACAATGTCTTTCTCATTGTTCGTGGCAAAATCGAAAGGGTGGGAGCAAAATACAAGTCCCGCTATCGTGTGAAGAAAAAGAGTCGGACGTATGATGTGGTCTAGTTTTCGGTTTCAAAATTTCTCTTAAACTACCCGAACTGCCCTTGATTTTGGAACTTTAACGAAAAACTTCCATTACTGTTTATTTGAACGAAAAACCACATTTTTATCCTAAAAAATCAATCATGTTACCATTCATTTTGTCCTTATCGTTAAAACTCAAAGTTTTCAAACTATTTTCATTAGTTTTCCTTTGATTTTTTATGTGCACCTAGTATTACCCCAGATGAGGCCATGCCCAACTCTAGGGATCCCAGTTTAGGAACGGATTCTGTGCCAGATATTACTGCAAAATCCTTGTTAAGAAAGGTCAGCATGCGCATTTTCTATTGTGTAGGGTTGCCCACAAAGATGCCTGTGCTCCTCATAATTTGGCCCCTCTTACGTAGAAAATTTAGCATTCATCAACCAACTCCTGCGGTAGATTGCTGCACAAGTTTTGTGATGGCCATTCCAAAACCCTTTGATCAAAATTTTAGTAAAAATACAAATAAATTCTTGAAAAAACACTTAAAACACTTATGTGAAGAAGCACATAACTGGTGCTTCTATTGGTGCTTCTTACATAAACCATTTTAAGTGTTTTTGAAACTCAATAACATTTTCTTTAAAAGAGTTTTCCCTCATTTTAATAATACTTTCAAACAAACCCATGACCGTTTAATAATGGTTTAGCTATTTTTTTTAAGTCAAATGACTCAACCAGAAGGGGAGGTGATTGCTGATTATGTCGAGCATCAAAGGAAACAGTATTGAGTGAGTGTGCTTTCTTTTTCTTTTTCTTCTCCCACTTTCTACACAAGCATGAAGTAAAGCATATCCTAAGCCCTTCAAAAATATGGCAAGTTTAATATTCAACAAAAAATGCCCCTTGTTCAGTAATTCTATTTTACCACTTAGTTTACGTTTTTTTAGTTTGATTAACAGAGTAGATGAATTCTCAAACTTATGACATCTTATAACATTACGAAGAAAAATATTGCTAAACTAATAGTTGGTTTGTCAGTTTACAAATATAAGTAGCTTGTGAAGAAATTAATAGCGTATTATTTTAATTGTCATATCGGAATTTATGATCAATTTAATTAATAGTAACATTATTCATTTCCTTTTCCGCCAAAGTGTATTTTTCATAATTTAGTGCCATCCACCTTGATTGTAACAGCCAACCAATTTGGGTTTTCGACCTTTTGTTTTTTCAAGTGGGTGGTCCAGAACATTATTCCTGGTTTTATGAGTCTCTTGAGTGTACGTTCGATTTGCCCTTTTCGTAAACTAGAATTCATGTGGTATCAAAATGTTGAGTAACATATTTAAAAGTTGACATCTGAAACGAGAGAGATTTTTTAATGTATCTAGAATATGAGATGCTAAGGCATATGTCATTATACAAGTCAAAATAATTTTTTTTTTTCAATTATCCCTCCATTTATAATTTGATGACTTATATGGCAATTTAGCATCAAGCAAAACTTCTTAACCCACCCGATATTTTTATGTTTTGTAATATTTATGAGTTATTTATTAAAGAAGGTGGAAAGTAACTATTTCAAAGAAACAAAATAGGTTGTATTCATGGTAGGTCCTACTCTTGCCCTTAATCAAATTAAAAATAATTTGGCATCAACCTGTATTGCTGTCATTTTTTTTATGCTGGAAGCTCCTCCTTCAGTCCAAGTCAGCATTTGGCTTACCGGTTGGATGCTCACTAACATTTTTAAATCTCTTTTGAAGATGCTCTAACGTGCTGTATAAGTTTAACACAAAATTATATCAAAAAAATATAAATGGGAATTTTTTTTTGAAACAAAATATGAATGGGAACTTTGCTTTGGGACAAAGAATAATCAATATGAACGCACTAAGGTAGGCGCGCAATTTTTTGTGGAGAACTATATCAAATTTCATGAATGATCATATGGTTGTTTTTTTTTCTTTCTTATTCATATTCCAAATTTTACTGGTCAAAATATAAATAAATAAAATAACAACAATAAAGTCTCATGTCACTAAGTGCAGTCGGTTGTATGAATTTTAGAACGCTACTGCACTCTGTTTTACGCAAAGCCTTTTGTGAGCTCCAAATACTATGTCTCTTTTCTTAAAATCTCTTTCCAAGTGTTCTTAGAACTTCCTCTACCTTTTTTTGCCCCGAGTTTCTGCCTTATTAAAGAAATAAAAACTGTCCAACCTAAAATTCTCGCACACATTAGCTTCCCAAATCCTTATATAATTTTATAAAACTACAGTTGTATCGTTGCACAACACATTCTAATTGTATTATATGTCGACGTTTTTTCTTTTCTTTATGATCAAAATCTGCACTTAATGTTGTACATTAAACAAAACAAAATTGTACCGGAAAATAACATAAAACAGAAATGTAATTTAGATTAAAATTATGAACATTGATACATGAAAGTATGAGTTGGGCAATTGCTGGTCGTCTCTGCTCAAGATTTGGGTTTGGTAGTAAATGACAGACATGGAGAAGTCCAATCCGATCGCATAACCAGGCCGCCAATCTAATGAGGAGCATTTCTCAATGGGCTTGAACTGAAATTCATGATAATGGAAAGCAATTAAGTAAAATATTATGAAAATTACACTACAAAATATGTTGTTACAAGTGAAAAATCTCGGGTTCATTAGAAAGAATGCTTTCAGCCATAGGGTGACTTGGTGGTTGAGGATGAATTTTAGGCCTGTATTCCACCCGGTGGGTTATGAGTTCAATTCTTGGCGCTGGTGAATCACACGATACTGGCCAGGAAGACTAAAATGCCTTTATGAATCTTGCAGACCTTTAAAAAGGTAAATTGGCAAAACTACTAGTTGATTTCCTTTTAAAACAAAAAATAATAATAATTAAGAATTAGAAAATATGAGTGGTACTAGAGAAATTCACTATTATTGTGGGCATAAGATATATGCATGAATCTCTGAAAGTCTATTTCATCTAGATTGAAGTATCAACATGATTTAATCTTCATAATCGAAATGTCGTGACTGTATAAATAAGTAGATAGTTATGACTAGAGACATGTTGTGAGTTGAGTTTTGTTATATATTACTTTATCTCACACAAATCATTTACCCGTAACTATTCAATATCCTTATGAAAAACTAAATAAAGAACCAAATGAACTATTTAAATCATTCCATCCAATCCCCATAACATAAACATGCAGCAGCTTGAATATTTCATATATATATATATATATATAAAATATATTTATATATAAATGTGTATAGTAGGACATTGGTATGGGAACAATAAACGCTTGAAGACTTGAAAAGTAATGTGCGACAACACATGATTTTCTCATTTCATCGTCACAATTTGTAGTAATTTAGCCAAAATTAATGAAAAAGAAAATTCTATACCAAATCTAGAGGGAGAAGAAAGAAAAACACATCAAACATTCATGCATAGCTTCACATTTTCCTCTTCTGAATTCCTCCATATATGTTTGTACTTACCCAAAAAAGAAACAAAGATTTCTTGAATGGTGAAGTGACCGAAAGGCCCTCATAATTCTAGCTAGAACATCAAGTAGTCTTCCTCCTCATCGTCATCATCGAATGCATTGTGTTGTAATCTACGTCCAATAAATGATTTACTTAATCAGCCGACACAGTTATCTCCACCCCCTCCGTCGTCTTCGGCTTCCCATTCCAGCGGCAGCAATCCCCTCCGGCAGACAACGAGTCCACGATGGGCTTAATCACCAAAATGCCCTGCCCCACGGCTGCACAAATTAGCGTCGACAAAAACGCAGCAAATGAGACGGCTGTGAACGCTGGGTGGTCCGGCTTCCACAACACGGTCATCCCCATGAGAATAATCTGCAGCGGAAGCGGCACCAACACGGTTGCAGCAAGGGTGTAAATCCTTAACCTCAGCCCCTTGTTGATCACCAATGACAAAACCTTCCAGCATGAAAACAAGAACCACATCGAGAACGCGCCACCGAATGCGGCGAACATGATGGTGTTCAACAAAGGGTATGTGCATGAAACCATTCTGCTGCCGTACTCGACCTTATGGACGACATAGTTCCGTACGAAAATCGCCGGCAGCGGGAGGTGGAGCTTCTGGAAGGGGTGGAAGAACAGGAAGAGGACCTGCACCAGAAGCATGGGAAGACACGTGGCGAGGACGAAGGCGATGGCCCAGGAGACATTGGAGGTCTTCTTTTCGGTGGAGACGTCGACGAGGAAGAGCAGGGTGACGAGGAACGCAGGCTCGAAGAACCCTAACGAGAGGGCCACGTGAATTTTGCAAAACTGGGGCTCCTCGAAAGAGCCGAGGACGGAGAGGAAAGGGTATAGGTAGGTGCGGCGGAGGGTGGGGATGCGGAGGAGCTCGTTGAGGGACCAGAAGATGATGAATATGACAAGGAGGAATCGGACGGTCCAGAGGGAGTTGAAGTGCTGGAGGTGGAGGGCAGTGCGGGACTTGAAGCAGAGGTGGAAGATGAAGGAGAGGGAGAGGAGGGAGAGAACGATGAGGGCGGAGATGAATAGTAAGGTGGCAATGTCGAAGGCGGAGTCGAGGAATGGCGTCGAAGGAATGAAGAACATCGAGCGAAATATCAATTGGATTGATTAACTAATTAATTAATTTGTAACAAATTAATTAATTAGTTAATCAATAATAGTGTATCTCTTTCTCGATCGCTCTGATGATCTCGATGAAGGATGGATATATGGATTTGCTATATAGCTATGACAAACCCTCCTTTTGTTTGTCCTCCTTTGTATATATCGTTATTGAATATATCGATGGGTAATCGATATCGATATGTTGCTACCAAACCACGCGGCTACGGTAAAACAAGAGGAGATGTGATCAATGTTGTTGTACAAAAGTAAGGGCGGCAATAAGGCTGGTGGCCGTGGCGGTGAGAGGGGCGGCCGAAGGTGGTGGGACCGGGGATTATGCATGGAATGGAAATAGTGAATAAATATTGGATAGAGTACTGAGGAACAATATTGAAGGAGGTAAAGGTGTAATATGGAAAAAATGAGGAGGAAGAGGGCATTGGTAGGGGGTTTACGTCGGAAGAAGATTTGGGGAGAGAATGATCGAGACTTATTTCTCTCCCCGATTCCCGACCGGCGGGAAACAGGCTGTTAGACAGCCGCAACGAAGGAAGAGCAATCGATGATTTGGGGTTTAGAAACCTTAGATAGAGAGAGAGGGGGAGGGAGAGTAAAGGGAGGAGGAGAAATGTGGTGTAATGAGATGTCTCCTTCCATTTCGGCTTTTTACGGTTAGAATTTTTTTTTTTGGAATTTATTATAGACATTGTTTTTATTATTTATTTTCAAAATGTTTTGAGATTAAATTCTATTTTCGAATTAATAAAATGTGATTGTTGGCTTCTTGGTGAGGAAAAAAGAAGTTAAAATTGTTAAGAAGATGCAGCTCAAAACCATATATTCTAGGATTTTTGTTTGTTTTTGCCGGCTTTAATTGGATTTAACACAGTTGAGCATGATCTGCATGACAACTTAGATGTATTGTTTTAGCATATACCATTCCACATTTGGGTAATTTCATGCCTAATCATATTTATATGCATACAAAGATAAATGATAATTACAAGACTCGAATTCTAGACGTAAGATAATCGCAACTATACATTCTGTTAAATTGTCACATCTTTATTATTGTATATTTTTGTATCTTGTAAATTGTGAATTTTGGTACAATACTTACACGTACATAATACTATCAGTTAGATTCGTTGTAGTGACATCTAAAGAGTATATATGAATATGACTTTCAGGCAGTGATATTACTAAGTACTTATAAGTAGGGCGAAGCACTTCACTCGCTGGGGGATGAGATTCATTCACTTGCATTCCTGCTAGCACTACAAAAAGCTCCGGTCTTAACGCCCCTACTACTGCTGTGCAGCTTCCTCGGGTTCGTAGACCCACCAAATTGAGGCATGACTCGTAGGGGTGGGTTCAAAAAATCGAAAACCGAAAAAAAGGGAAAACCGAACCGAATAAAAAATCGAACCGAATTGAAAAAACTGAACCGAACCGAATTCTTTTGGTTCGGTTCGGTTTTAGTGGTCTAGAAACTGAACCGAATTAATTAAATTAATACTTTTTTAATTATTTGTTTTGGGTATTAATTTTTAAATCCAATTTGTAAGCCCAATGTGTTGCCAAAATCAGAAATGTATTTATGCATCTGCTACTTTTCCTATACCTACAAGGAAGAAGTCGTATAAAAAAGTAGGACCTAAAATAGTGATACCAAAATGGTGCTAACTCCTCACATGGTACTGTTAGAACTTAGTTCCTTATTCTTGTTTAATCTGGCTTCTTGCTTCAAGTATTTGTATGCTTATTCATTACTTCATTGCTTATTGTTATATGCAGTGATAATGTATTGGTTTTGATCAAGTGTTTTCCCTTTTGATTTTACTTCTGCCGACTAAATAACAAATTACATTACTAAATGATCGATAATACATACAAAGAGAGCATAATCGATATATGACCCTCGTTGGTTCAAAGTGGGTTATAGTATGATAATGCTCTCATTGTACGTACTATCGTGATAAAATAATTCAGCTCATGTCCACCAACCTATACGAGCTCTTTATATTATTCATAGTTAAGAGATGAGGTATGAAGAAAATGGTAGAAAAGTAAAATTTTCTAAAAAGAAATCTATTTACAGTTAAACTTTAAACCTAAAATATTAAAAAAAGCCTTTATGTTATGATTCTAGTTGAACTTTAAATGTTTATTTTCATTGCCTTTGATTCTAGTTGGAATATTTATGTTATGATTGTGTTGGAGATGTTAAAATTTAAGATTTCAATTTTTTTCATTTTTTGAAAAAAAAAACAAAAAAAAACTTAAACCGAATCGAAAAAAACCGAAAAAAAAATGAACCGAACCGAAATTTTGGTTCGGTTTCAATTTTGACAAAAAACCGAACCGATTTGAACCGAACCCACCCCTAATGACCCGTGCTTAGGAATATAACCTTCGCACACCACCTTAGATAGTTCTTTCCAATCAAAGAACTTCTCTGCGCTACTTAGCCAATCAAGAAAGTCCTCGGGATGTAGTCAATTCTGTAAATTAATCGAGAGTAAGGCAAACTACTGCACTGCAGCATCGATAAAGAATTACTTTTGAAACTTATATATATATTTTTTGTAGAAATGAAACCAGAAAATTTGCCAAAATAAGTGCAATTTATTGATTGAATTTATTTTCATCGTTTACATTTGGAGGAATAATGGGAAATAAAAAGTGCATTAAGGAATGATGCTTACTCACTTGGCTGCACTCTGTAGGTGGCAATATATATAAAACCTACAGAGGAGGGGAAGGGAAGAGAGGAGATTAGATTTGGAGAAGAGAGAATCTTACTCCATTCTAACGATCGCTTTTTGTTCAACCTTATGAAAATATTAAGTCCTTTTCTTTTTAATTACTTTGTTTCGCACTTTGCACACCTGCAACTGCAACCCACTACTCACCATATATAACACATACATAAATAAAATGTCAAATGTTTGTTTTACGATAATCATGTGGTTGTGGCCCAGACATCAGATGAAACACAAATTTGATCAAACACAAATAAAGAACAAAGATTAATTACTAATAGAATTTTAATAATATGGATACGATCATCTGATTAATAAACAAATAAGATATAAATTAGGACGATCCGGTTCAAATCCAATAAGTCTATTTCTCACATGGAAATCAATATAATGAGAGCAAAGCAACTATTGCACTGCAAAAGTTGGTCGGAATTGGTGTATGCAGCCCACAGCCAGTGTAGCCATCCTTAAAGAATCACTCTTGAGATTTATATATCTTTGCACAAATAAAACCAGAAAACTTTGCTTTCCATTCCCCCCAGAGAATAGATACAAGTCTTTTTCTTTCTAACTTTGTCACGCACATTGCTCACCTGCAACCCACTACACACCATATAATAACATATAAAATGTCAAATTAATATTTGTTTTACTAATCATGCGGTTGTGACCTGGCCCAGTCTTTAGACAGTACTACAAGCTTGCTAGCTTACCAACCTTTTGTATATGAGAAACTAAGAACGTGCATGAAACACAATATGCATTTATACATGCTTATTGCTCGATCCAGTACAACAACTAATCCCAATTCGCACTCCCAAATACATGTATAGTTGAAAATGGGCAATTCGGTTTTATTTTTTTCGGCTTCGATTCGGTATTCGGTTCATTTTTTTCGATTCTCGATTTTTTGAAATAGTTTATTTGAAGATAAGGGTTCAGTGTTAGTGCTCATACACACGTGATTGTAAACAATACAACTATTGAGAGTCTGAGACACACACTGGATGCATTTGCCAACACTTTCTCCAGTCTCCAATAAAAATAAATCTTGTTATTGCATGTAAGAGCTACATGTATTAAGAAGTGTGTCAATTTTATGATCCAAATAACATCACTCCATTTTAATTAGTCTGCAGGCCAGAAAAAGAAACAGATAACCGGCTTGGTATATTCTAAATATGGGAGGGGGTGGATTAGATTTAAGTGGCTAAACTTGCTTCAGTGACCAATATGTACTACAAGAAAGCTCTAACTATAGTAACCAATATTAGTTTCATAAAATGTTGGTTCATGTAAAATGAAAAGGCTAAAAGGTCTATCAATAAGGTTTAACAATGGCCACTGATAGACCTTTCACCACCCCGTTCATTCATCGATAGACATTTTGCCCACCTTATCACGTGCAACGAAGATCAGTGGATATTGTTAGCTCTTTTTGTGGTGATTAATGCGCAATATATAGTATTGCCGGTGTAAAAAAATGAAGGTTCAAATTAAAAAGTATGGGATATTGGAATATTAATCAAACAGATTACAATTTGAACTGTTAATATATATGTGTATGTATATATATATATATATATATGTGTGTGTGTGTGTGTGTTTCTGGAAGTCTATGCTAATATATATGGGTGATTGGTGATCACAAATGTAATTGAGCAATGTGCAAGATGATCATGTTGTATACAAATTGAACAAACTGAAATAGAAATAACCTAACAAAACTTTATATTTTCTGGTCAAGAATGTGTTTGCTCTTGCCCTCTTTGTAACTGAAATTATTTTCAGTTGATCTAACAAAACCTCTCCCAGATTTCCATAGACAGATACACGTGCACACAAACAAACATCAAAAGGATAGATGGCATGCATTGTAAAGAAATATATATATGTTCAAAAGAAATACCTCTTTTACAAAAGGAAACTGATCACAATAAAAGGAATCAATACTGCAGAATATATATATATATATATATATATATATATATATATATATATATATGTCCGCACTCTGATCGGTGCCGATATATCTTCACGGCAATTTCATCCACGATACAAATAAGATTCGAATCCATATGTCTTCCACTCAAAGCATGTATCAATACATTATTCAGTAGAATATTAATTAGTAAAGCTGCTGAGAAGGGTGGAGAATGGAGATGAATATTATCATATACTGAACTGATACTGTGAATACAGCTCTACAAACTCCACCCGCAGCCCACTACCACTACAACTAAAGTAATTAACCGTTATTCATTTTGTAATCGGGTAAAGGATCCAGATTATCCAACAGATGAAAACCCTAATTTCAATTCATCTTAAAAAATAAAAAAATAAAAACCCTAGGGAGTTTAACCCTAGCTAAGGCCAAAGACAAGTACACAGATTGGAATTTAGGGTCGTGCTCATCATGACAAAAGATCTATTCAATGATGAACAAGAAGGAAAAGACTGAAAGAAATTCACAAACAGTCTTAATGTTGAAAGACATGAATCATAAGTCAAAAGCAAATGATTGGTTTTTTTTTCTTTTTTCTTACCTGCAGTACGAACAAACTAAGCCCGCATCATCATTGAACTATTCTGTTAAAATAAGCAGAAAAAAATGGGGTTTAGTCGAAATTCAATCACCTGAAGATCCATCGATCATCCGGGATCCGGTTTCAATCATCTCCGCGGGGCATCGGGATTGGTGAACTAATAATTTATATGACGAGAGATGTTTGGAAAATTAGATGGAAGCAGTAATTGAGGGGAATGAAGCCTGGTCCAAGAAATTACCGACTTACGTAGTCTTGTGCCAGACAACATTCCCCTTAAAGTTACCAGCTTCCTTCGTGATACATAAACTCCGATGATCATCTTCATCTCTTATACAGCTGGTGTTCTTCTCTTATTTGGATCGCGTTACTCCAAATGAAACAAAAGGGGAGAGAGTACTTTTACTTCTTGAATGAAAAGTATTATTAGGTCCCAGGAAATATTGGGGTTGGTGGTACGTCATAATTAAATACATGATTATTCACAAATATAATCATTTGGTTTACTTTACGAAAAACAAAAGAAAAAGAAAGGAAGGGCTGCACATAGAAAGAATAGGTGCATGGGCCCGGTACTAGTCGATCATGTTGGTTTCTTTGGAACCAGCTGTAGGGTTAGGGCAATTGGGGTGGGCACACTTATGTTTATACATAAGTTTAGAGCTAGGCACACACTCACATGTAACTAATACATATATAAGAGTTGGGGTGGGGACACTTATATGTTTATATGATAAGTCAAAAGTATTAAGTTTCTCGTTGAATACGATTTTGAACCAAATTATTATAGTTAGTAGATTCATTATGTGGCTTAGTCCAAATATCCGTCTCTTCACTGTAAATATATCATTTGTATTGAAAAAAATTGAGTCAATGATTATCGTGAAATCTTCATCTTATTACGATATCATCTTTAACTTCTTCAGTTATTATTATTTTTACCTAGTGTGATAAGTATATAACATGAAAATTGAAGAAAATACTCTAAGCCAAAATTCAATAGTAATATGATTCACCATTAAGAAAACCTCAACAGCCTTAACATGTGTTTGTAGTTTACCACAACTGTAACAGCCCGTCCCGGAAATTTCGTACGACGGATGTGAAAAGACTAAAATGCCCTTGGACGTTAACTAAGGTACGTGTGTGTTTAAGTTTGGAAGTGGGTCCAATTATTTTGGTTGGTTGTACTTGGACCACACACACACACACACACACATTCACCTCACTTCTCTTCTCTCTCTCACTCCTGTACTCACTCTCTCTCTCTTCCTCCTTCGTACGGACGCACCCAGAAACCCTTCCAAAACTTACAGATCGAAGGAACCAAGGACACCATTGTGTTCATCGTGGTGTGGTGAGTTCAAAGGTACCATTTTCAGGTTCAAATACCTTCGTTTTCACGTAGAAACCTCACCATCCGATTTGTGCACTGTTCATGCACACGTGAAATATTGTTTTTTAGGGAATTTGAAGCTTATAGGAAGCTCGGAGTAGTTCGTTTGAAGTTTTTGGACGTCGGAATAGCGAGATCGTGGAGTTTTTGTTTTGGCCGAAATTATCGAGGCTTTTTCCGGCGAAGCCCCGGCGAGTTGGGGGTTGAGTCAGGTATGGATGTGTTCATCTTTATGAGATCTTCATTTTGGTATAAAGTACGTAGAAAATGGTGCAAAAATGAAGGAGAAACCATAGTTGGAAGTTTTTTCCAGAAACCGGCGAACAGTCGCCGACGACCAGCGACTCATCGGAGAAGACAAGGGAATATTCCGCCAGTTTTGACGGAATGTACTAACGGCGTTAACTGACACCGTTAGTTAATTAACGGAATATTACTAACGGCGTTAATGTAACGTTACACGTGGCCGGCGCGTGGGTGGTCAGAAAATTTTTCTAAAAATATGAGGATGATCCTGAGATTGTGTAGATCACAGTGGTATATTCATATACCCAATTTGAGCAATGTATGAGAAGTTATTTCTAAGGTTTCGTTTATATGCGTTAATTAACGTTATTTTAGTTACTTCTCATATAGGCGAGACCTACTCGGAGGACGAGCGTAGCCAGGCTAGGCACGGGGGTTACGACCCGTCTACTTATCAGTGAGTGGGCATTTGTTTTCCGTATATACCTATATAAATGAGTTTTTTCCTAGAAAATCAGTTTAAATGAAATGTGATATGAAATGCCATGCAAAGTATCTATTTATTTATTATGCATTATTGATTGCTTATATTGATGTTGGTGCTGAGGACGCACAGGTAAGTGGCAGGTAAGTTTATATACTAGTTGATGTGAACTAATGATGTGATGTGATGTGATATGATTAGAGCTCATAAACCTGCACACTGATATTAGTGCTCCCGCCCAGAGAGGGGCTCAGTTTTTCACGTGTTGTTCACCTCCCGCACTGTATGCTCGCCTTGGATCCAAGTTAGGTGCTCAGTCCTGTCGAATAGGCCATTATATGTGGGTTCAACTCGTAGGTGACCCACAATTTATCGCTCAGTCTTCACGTGATCGTAGCACTAGAGCATATTAGTTTATATTCAGTGATGTTGTGCAGACCACTAGAGGAGGTATTGATGTATGTGCAGGGTATATATGATATGATTGAGATGATTATGAGCTATATGATATGATGAGATTGTTATGAGCTATATACAGCCAAGGGCTGAGATGATTATTTAGTATTCAATCATGTTCATAGAGTTATGCTTGACACTCAGTTATGATACTTTGGCATGGCATACATACTTTCATACATACATATTTTCAGCAGGATTTTGAGAATTATATATATGAGTATATACTTTATTTCTGGGAAATTATACAGGTTTTACGGCGAGGGGTTATAACTTTGAGAAAAGAAAGGTTTTGAAAAGATTTGTTTCTGACCCACTCAACTTTATTTTTTGCCCCTCCAGGTATTAAGTAGTGTTCGTTGGTGGCATACGAGGAGCTCATCGGACGTTCTGAAGGAATTCACTTATGTAGGACCACCTTCGGGTGTTATTTCTATTTAGTACTTCTGCTTGACTGCACGTAGACCATTTATGCTCTGGTTGTGTAAACCTTCTTAATTCTCGCACTAACACACTATCTTTAATTGTGTAGCTGGTTGCATGGTTTTAAATTGTTCGTATCCTTCTGATTAATCTTGCTTCCGCACTGTGCACATGGCTTACGTCACGCTCATGTGACGGCCAGCACGCCCCACCTTCGGGACGGGGTGTGTCAACAACCCTAGCTGGGAATTTAATATAAAAGAAAATTGGAAATTTCTTAAGAAAGTACCAGAATCCAAACATTGTCCTCAAAACTTAAAATGCCGTCTGGGGACAGAAATCAATGAAATTCGGCCTAATGCTCATATATCAGAGCAAAGCACTAAATCTTATTCCTGACGTCACGTTTGGGGATAGAAATCAAATGAAATTTGGTCCGATGCCCATATATCTGAGCGAAGCACTAAGTCTTAATCGTGACGACATTCTTCAACACATCATATCCTTCTTCGAACCTTGAGAGGCAGTTCAAACGAGCATATTATCAGAAAGGTGGAAGTACGTATGGAAGTTGAATCCCAACATTGACTTGCATCACTTCTGCTACTACATACCTAAGTTGGAAAGGGCGATTCTGTTTCGAGATTTCATAAATAGGTTCCTTCTTACTTGTGAGGCTGATAAAATTGCCCCTGTCAATGCGACCATTGCGTATTGGTTCGAAGCTGTATGAGTGTGAAATGTTCAGGTTTTTTCTTTCCATCTTGCAAAGTACTCAACGACACCATTGTACAACAAGTTGAGTAATGTTTGTTTTCTTGCAATTCACTTGAGCGTTTAGTTTAAAGTGTGCAAGATCATGTCCTCCAACTTCCCCCTACTGTATTTCTTTCAAGCCTCAAAACCTCAACACTCTAATTTGTTAAATACTCGGATGAACACTCAACCTTCTCCCTTGTGACTACCTACAATTTTTGGACGGCTGCATCCTCCATAACCACTGATCCTTGAACAGCTAGCCACTCCCTCTACTCAAGGTGACAAAATCTTCCAAACTATACTCCTTGTTCATATTCAACCCGTGGATCCGGACCGACCCGACCTGACAACTAATTGGGTGGGTGGTACGGTCAAGATGGTTAGGTGGTCAGCAATGGTTTCATCATATCATAAACCGATTGATCATGTCAACTTGCCTAACGGGTTGAGGGTCAACTCGGCCAAACCCACCCGATGCCCAGCCATACTACCGCTCACCTCCGTCTGTCTCTATTTGCCTATCCACTATTTATAAATTCGCTAGGTTTCTTTTGCCTTGGGCCAGCCCGTTAGTATCCCAATATCGAATTCCGTTGCTTACTTGGTTCACGTATTAGGCATGAGTTCTTCACTCATTTTTTTAAGACTTTCTTTGTTGCCTTGTTGGTTTCAACGTATACATTTTCTGAAAAATTAGGTGAGGCTAGTATTGGTGAATAACAAAAGATGAATAATCTTGAAGAAGGAAAGCTTAGCAGCAGTAACAGAAGCTTGAGTGATTCACATGAAGACATTCTTCAACACATTCTCTCCTTTTCTAAACCTAGAGAAGCGGCTCGAACGTGCATATTATCAAAAAGGTGGAGATACGTCAATCCCATCATTGACTTGCTCGGATTCCCCTTCTACTGGGTTCGGGACATACAAGAGTTTTCGGACTATGTGGATAGGGGATTTTTCTGCGACATTTCGTTAAAAGCTTCCATTATATATGTCGTCCCTGTTATAAGTATAACACAGATATTGGCCCTTTTATTATACGTTGGATCGAAGGTGCAGTGCTTCGGAATGTGCAGAATTTATCTATCAACATTGATGTAAGCATTTCTCGAATAAAAATACTGAATGCACATTACTTGCATTGCCTTGCTGCTTGTTTTCTGGCATATCACTTGTTCAATTAGATCTATGCCTAGTGTCCTCCAACGTCCCCCTACAATATGTTTCTCCAGCCTCAAAACCTTGAAGCTCAAGTATGTTAAATTCTCGGATGAACACTCGACCAACCAATTATTTTCTAGCTGTCCAGTCCTTAAAGATTTATGTTTGTCACAGTGCTGGTTCTTGTCGAACGTCAGGAATGTCAATATTCGTGCACCAAAACTGTTGAGATTGACCATAGACGAAGATTATTATGGAAGCTCCGATCATGGTTGCCGGTTCATGGTTCATGGAACTAATCTCAAACACTATACATGCTTTGGTACATGTAAAAATGAGCATTACTTGTACAATCAATCATCACTTGAGGAGGCAGACATTGGGTATTCCGAATTGGATGGTGAAGATGATACCTATCGATTTTGTATGCTTATTGGATGTCTCTCTAATGTAAAAATTCTCAAGCTTGAGGTATGCTTTATGCTACAATATTTTCTTCTGCAATTAGTTGTTACATATGTTGTCGTCGATCGAAGATCCATGTTTGAAAAGTTATGTTTCTCAATATAAATTTTGTATTACTAATGTTTTAGCCAAATTTACATTTTTTTAGGCTCCAAGAAATATTGAAGGAAGCACTTTAGATGCATTTCCCTTGTTCAAGTACGTAACCCACTTAGAACTGTATGCCGCCCGTGCCAACGGAGTACATAAAATACTGCAAAACTGTCCACGTCTGGAGCATCTTCAATTAAGCGCGGTAATTCATGCATATATATCATTTTTTTTGTTCTACCAATTGCATGCACCATGGAACCTAAACTTTAAAATTCAAAATATCGACTAAAATATTTGAATTTTCTTCCGTGATAACCTTACGTAATTTCCATGTTATTAAGATGTCTAACGTATTTTATTACATTGATCAATCAGAAAGTTGCTCTATCAATCGAGGATGTTGTGCCTCCTTGTATCTTGTCGCATCTAAAGGTGGTCGAAGTTATTAGTTTTAAGGGAGAGATTATGAGACGCAACGGGCAGTAAAGAGTTTGCTAAATGAAGGTTTGGTCTTGGAGAAGTTATTCATTAGACTCTCTTCGTGTGCATATGAAAAGAAGGTTTACTGGGAAGAATTCTTTTCTAAGCTTCCCAAACGATCGGAAGATTGTGAAATTGTGGTTTGTTCGTAGTATGATTGAGCAGGTTGGATTTCACAGATGCTTGAAGAAGTCAACATCAAATTTGGGTTAACCTTACGAGGGCTATTTTGACCAATTCAAGCTCTATTATTTTTATTAAGAGTAAATTGTAGCAATGATTTCTCAACTTTTATCAAATTGGAGTAATGGTCCATCAACTAAAAATTCATTACCATTGGTCTCTCAACTCATCAAAATGTGTAGCTATAGTCGTTTTTGTCAACTTTGTCAAAATTTTGTCAAAATGAGTTATGTTGGAATGACCATTGTTACAATTGGGGTCCCTCAACTCTTCAAAACATGTAGATATGGTCTTTTTCGTCAACTTCGTTAGAATTTTGTTAAAATGAGTTATTTTGGAAGGATCATTGCTACAATTGGGTTAAAGTTGAGGGACCATTTCTCTAGTAAGATTAAAGTTAAGGGACCAATAGTAATGAATTTTTAGTTGAGGAACCATAGCTGCACATTTTGATGAGTTGATGGACCAATGGTAATGAATTTTTAATTGAGAGACTATTTCTCCAATTGAGTTAAAATTAAATGATCACTGTTACAATTTACTCTTTTATTAAAGATAAATTTCATTATCGACCCGACAAATATAAATAACAGGGGGTCCAATTACAAGTGCACAAAATGAAAAATAGCCCTCCATACAAAACAAAGCCCAAACAGACAATTGGGTCCAAAAAGAAAACCCAAAAAAAAAAACAGCCCAAAGCCGCCTGCACCTCAACCGCCACCAAAGCACCGGAATCCTCCACCATGCACCACCATTCCCAGCAAATAGCAAAGATCCAACCAACCGACGCCCCAGAAGTGATGGAAAAGAAAGCGCCCGCCGTCCTCCATCAAGCACCATTTCATTTATGTATGGTTATTCTAATGTGTTGCACTATTGCTAAGTTTAAAAGGTTGAAAGAGTTCCTCAGTTAGAAAAGCACATGGCACATGGAGGTGTTTTATAAAATACATGGTTATGTGTTAACACCTTTTTTTTTTATTGAAAATTTCAGTATGTTTTTAATAACTAAAATCACTTTTAGATTGCTAAAAGTGTTTATGATAGTGTTTAATAGAAAAAGTTAAAAGTAAATGTTGGTTGAAAAAGTACTTAAAATACTTTATTGAAAAATCACCTGTTGTGTGCTTCTTTGAAATGCTCGATTGGAGAAGCACCTGCTGTTTACTTGAAAATTGTGTGATGCGGCTGACATTTCAAACATGATTGTAAATTGGGTTTGGTGCCCGGAGTCGGTTTTGCAGTTCAGGCCTATTAGTCTCTGTAATTACTCCTACAAGGTTCTGTCAAAAATTTTGGCGAATTGTTTGAAAGTTGTTTTGCCAACACTTATATCTCCTTCTCATAACGCGTTTGTGGCGGGTAGACAAATTCAAGACAATATTGGGATTGCTCATGAGATGTTTCACTTTCTGAAATGGAAGACAGCGAAAAGAAAGTTTGAACTGGGCATTAAGCTTGATATGCAGAAAGCCTATGATAGGGTGGAATGAGATTTTCTTGATGCGGTCATGGAGAGAATGGGATTTTGTAGCATGTGGAGAAAGCTTATCATGGGTTGTGTTTCTTCCGTCAAGTTTGATGTCATTATTAATGGGAAGCCCGACCACAAGTTTGCTCCTTCTAGGGATCTCAGTCAGGGAGATCCTTTATCTCCTTATCTTTTTATATGGGTTGGGGAGGTCCTCTCGTGTATGATTCAGGAGGCGGTTGATGCTAACATGCTGGATGGGGTGCGGATTGGTTTCTTGGGGCCTACCATTTCGCACATGTTTTTTGCAGATGATACTCTTCTTTTTCTAAGGGCAGATGTTAAAAATCGTAGGAACTTAATTAATCTTCTTGAGATGTATTGTGATGCTTCCGGGCAGAAAGTCAATTTGCAGAAATCAAGTGTTTATTTCGGAGCGAATGTTCCAAATGGGATTGCTGCTGAGTTGGGCTGTATTCTTGGTATGCCAGTGGTGGATAATCCTGGTACTTATTTGGGTGTTCCTGCCATTTGGGGTTGTTTGAAGAAACATGGCCTTGCTTATGTGAAGGGGCGAATCTTGGGGAAGTTACAAGGGTGGAAGCAGAGCACTTTGTCAAGAGCGGGAAGATAAGTTCTCATTAAGGCTGTGGTCCAGGCTATTCCTGCCTATCCTATGAGTATTTTTAAATTTCCTGCGGTTGTTTGTCAGGAATTTGATGCCATGGTTACTAGCTTTTGGTGGGGAAGTACGGGAGACAAGCGGAAAATTCATTAGGTATCTAAGGAGGTCTTAGGCCTTGCTAAGGATTTGGGTGGATTGGGCTTCAGGAACTTTCAAGAATTCAATGATGCTTTACTTGCCCAACAGTGTTGGCGGTTAATCTCGAAACCGCACTCACTGTGGGCTTGGGTTATCAAGGCCCGTTACTTCCCGAACTGCTCGTTTTGGGAGGCAAAAAAGGGAAGTAGGGCTTCGTGGGCCTTGACCAGTCTCTTCACAGGTAGGGAGGTGCTTTGTAGTGGCTCCCATTAGCAGATAATAGGAGGTGAGGATGTGCGTGTCTGGGTGGATAGGTGGTTGCCTTCTTTACCTTCGGGGCACCCCGTGCCACTTGGAGAGGTTGAGGTTACTAAAAATTTGCGGGTTAGCTATCTTATTGGCTCATCTTCCCGTGAGTGAGAGATTGATTTTCTACAACCGTTCCTATCCATGGAGGATCAAGCAACTATAATAGAAACACCGATCGAAGACCCTTCGAGGAATGATCGCCTAGTTTGGGCTGCGTGCTGGAATGGGAGATATTCGGTAAAGTCAGGTTACCGATGGCTTCAATTGAGGTCCTTAGATTTAAGGGATCATCGTCTGCCAGGTGCTCGTTTGGCTCCGCAGGAAATTTGGAAAATGATCTGGTGCTTGGAGGTGCCTCCTAAAATTCGTCATTTCCTATGGTTATCGCTGCACCAAGGCCTGCCAACTAGAGTTGCTCTTTTTAAAAGGTGGTTATCCTCATCCCCTACCTGTCCTCTTTGTCTTTGCGATGATGAAACTGTTAAGCATGTTTTCCTAAGGTGTCCATGGGTGGAGGTTCTTTGGTTTGGCGGTGCTCTTAATTATAAAGTTGATAAAGTTGGTATCCCTTCATGGGTACTTTGGTTGCAGGCAGTCTTGTCTAATCTGGGGTCCTTGGCTAATAGGAAATGGTTTCAGTCTTATGTCGCCTTCACCTACTGGTACATTTGGAAAGCCCGGTGCGATTTTGTGTTCAACCAAGTCTCTATTAATCATTCTAAGGTGCTTCTTGCTCTTTCTAATGCGTCGGGATCTTTCTTGCATGCGGTGAAGGATTTGGGGATTCACAATTCTGAGGCGGGTGCTCGAGATGCCCAGGTTACACGGTGGTGTCCTCCTCCTTCTCCATTTATTAAAATAAATGTGGATGCTAGCTGGTCCAAAGTTTCTAGATTGGGTTTTGCGGGGGTGGTTGCTAGGAATGAGGGATGATGTTTTTTTGCAGCTGCAAGGTACCCTCTTATGGCTTTGGGTGTTAGTTTTGTTATTTTTTATTCTGATTCTTTTGAAGCGATATCCTGTCTCAGTGGTTCTCTTGATACTGGCAGTTGGGAGGCTTTCCCTATCTTGGCAAGGGTTCAACGGTTGAGTGGGGTTTTCTAGATCTGTCGCTGGTCTTGGGTGCCAAGATCAGCCAATAGTGCATCGGATGTTCTTGGATCGGCTGGTCTTACAAAGATGTGTGATTTAATATGGGTCGATAGGCCCCCATCTTCATTAGTTCATGTCTTGTGTAATGATGGTCTTCCGTGTTCTCATTAGCTTAGCTGTGGTGGTGTTTGGGGTGACACTTTTACTTAGTGGTAGTGTCTGTTGCTTGTATCCCTGCTCACTACCTTGCTCTTTGTTGGTCTCTCTTGGTGTTTGCCTCTTGGTAGGCTTTCTTGTCCCTATTTGGCTTCTTAGCCCAGGAATGTGAATTCTTAGTTTCCAAAAATAAAAAAAATAATATTGGGTTTGGTGATATAAAACAAATGGTTTATAGAGCTTAGGGCCATTTATAGCTTGAGGAACAAGGTAATGAATCCAAACTTAATAGTCAATTTGTACGGGCTCGTTTGGTGGGCTGAATGAGATTGTACCTTAAGAATTAGATTGGTAGGAATACGTAAGACATGACTTGTAACCTATGTATAAGGATAAGTTAAATAACTCACTCTATTGTTAATGTCATGTCCTCTCACATTTTGACACAACAAACAAATGATTGGACTCAAATCCATTTAAACTGATCACAATTTATCCCAACCAGACCATCGAAAAGACTTTACATGTTACGAAGGAAAGGCGAACTGTTGATGTTGAAACCATGCAACAACGACAGCGATTCAATCCCTCCTTCGTAATGTTTAGAGAGCCAAACAAGTCATCACCTCTAGATTTTTATCCCCGAAAGTTTTGCTCGCACACTTGGCACGAATCGCTCGCCGAAACTTGTCCTCACAAAGCACCTAACACCAAAGGCCAACTAAGGATATTTGACAAGTTAAAACGGTATGAATTTGGCAAGGTTATCCACGTTACATGTACACCAAACTTACCGGGACGACAAGAAATGCTAATCATGGTCGTTTAAAGACAAACGACGGTGTCGTTTTCAGAAGCATAGTTTGGTGAGGAGGAGATGAAAGCTTTAATCTTCGTTATGCTTATCCTGAGTCCTCCAGTCCTGGCACGAAATGCAGCCACGTAACTTGGATTTGGACAACAAAGTTTTGTCCCAGCTTGCTCAATACCTGATAGGGATTTTTGTCCCAGCTTGCTCTATTGCTGGCACTTTGTTCTTACGTGGAATCCCAATGAGCTTGCTCAATACTTCGACGATATGGATGAATAATGTTCGGCCAAGATGGAGAGTGTTGTCTTTGGACAGCTTCTGGCAACAAAATGCATAAGTTCTCTCATGAGCTAATCACTTTTTAATTTGAAATCTAATGAAAACAGAAGTTCGTTTTACTATTTAAGGCTTGTTTATGATGTCATGTAAAATTTTTTGTTTATAAGCGCTTTTGTTAGTGCCCTTTGAATCATAACGTTTTTATCATCTAAAAGTGTTTTGAACCCTTCTAAGAGTTGATTTAGGATTGCTTATGTTCATAAATGGTTTTGCTAAAAGTGTTTTTAATTAATAACACCCAAAAAATTTATTGAAAATTCAAATGCTTTATGAAGTAGGATCTAATAGGTGACTCTCTGTATGTGCTTTCAAATAGACATTTTTTGCCAAATTAAGTTTAAAGGGATTTCAATTGAGAGAAAATACTTTTAGTCCCTTCAAAAGGCGTCTCAAACATTACCGTAAATTATGGCAATAAACGCTTTTGCCAATGCACTTCTCAAATCGTTCTGAAAACGCTTTTAGCTATTTAAAAAATACTGCAGAACACAACCCTTTATTTCTTGCCACAATGTTAACGATAAACTGATAAAGTGCTCCCGTGGCGTGCAAGTGTGACCTAATCCCAAAAGGCTTTGCATAAATAAAGAAGTGAGCACGTCTCATGGAGACTAGATAGGACGCCACACCAACCATGAAACCCTGAAAACGATTGGACCTAGCCCTATAGAAAATGGACGCATGGAGTAGAAGGACGAAACTAAACAACATGAATAACAAAACTTTATCTTATTAAATAAGATCACTATATAAATCTTAAAACGTTATTTTGCTCAATTATGCACCGTCTTCCTTAAAAAGATGGAACTCTATAAAAAATAGACGCATGGACTAGAAGGATGAAGCTAAACACTAGAAACCCAAAAAAATGGAGGGTGCACAAAGCCCCACTGATATGATTGCCTTTTATTGAAAAAAGCATTGGCCTTTGCTTTCTCCTTTTGATTTAAGTCGACAATTGAATTGAAATTGGACGTTTTTTTGTCGGTATTAGGCGACGCAAATTTATCTTCATCTTAAGTAACCATCAACTTATCTCATATGACCATATCCAACTCACCACACATTACAATATTAACCATATCTTCTTGCCATATGCGCGGGGTCAAAAACTTGATTGGTTTGCGATTTAAAAATTTTAAATCTTACCACTTAAACTAGATAAAGATTCTAAAAATATGGGGTCGTAGGAGAGGGAGAAAAATGAGAAAGGAGGAAAGAAAGTAAGAGATGATTGAAGGAAAGAGAATGAAGAGAGAGGATTGGAGGAGAGATGAAAAATGTTTAAAAAAAGGAGAGAGAGAGAGAGAGATTTGGAGTGAGAGGAGATGAGGGAGAGAAAAAAAAAGAGTGAGTTTAAGTTTAAAAACTCTAAAAACTCATTTTTATGTTTTTAGATAATATATTATATTTTTTAGTTAGTCTTAAATTCAGTTTTTAAAAATAGTCCTACCAAACAAGTTTTTAAGGCATAAAACTTGAAAATTGTTTTTGAGTTTAAAAAGTTAGATCCAAGTAGAGTATCAAACAGACCCTAAATTTTTTTAGTATGTTTCATCATCCATGTCATCCTTAATCCTATTACTTTTAATTCTTAATACAAATAATATCTGAGTTATTAAACTTTATAATTGAAGAAATTTTGTCATGTCACTAACTGCTAAGTTACAAATTTATGTTAAACTCAAGAATCAAGAAAGAAGAATGAGTACCTTTACCAAAAAAAAAAAGAAAAGAAAAAAAGAAGCATGAGTACTTGAATTGTTGGGAGGTTTCCCTTTATCAAAAAGCAAAAGGTACATAGAAATCATACTAACAATTGAAATATGCACTGATGGACTGCAAATCTTTTGTATCATAATAGTCTTTTGATATACGCTCATGTGAGTGCCAATTGATTTTCTAATACCTATAATTTAAAAAAATAAATGATGTTGTAATTGTGAGATAATGCAATTTTACCGGTTGTATACAGAAGAGTAACATACAAGATTTTATCATAATTGAAAATTAATCGTACACCAGTGTTTGTATTGTTGAATGTGCATTGTCAAAAAAGCAAAAAGTACATATAATTATAATACAAGAATGGCAATTGGGACATGCCAAAACGGACAACAAATCGACATCTAAACAAGCAACTCAAGTTCAAGTTTCTTCTTTACAAACCCTGTAATTGTCTAATGCATGCACTTTTTTCACATTATTTCCACCAAAAAAGAAGCACAAAACACAAGCCAAAATTGTGTGTTTGTGTGGGAAAGAAACACATATATGTAACAGTAGTATTTCGAGAGATGGGAAAGAAAGAAGATAAGAGTGGATTAGAGAGGTCCACAAGCAAGAAATTACGAATTCGAAGTGTGCCTTACGTTAGCTAACACCATTGGTTTAGGTTACGATCATCCTTCAATCAACAACTTCCAAATATCAGAAAGCAACCACGTTTGTGAGAAGAGATTTTTCACGGCACACTGAAAAATTTCTCGTGAGTGAGAAGATACATTCTTCAACCCTAACTATATATACTACAAGCTCACTTCATTACCAAGATTTCAAAACCACATTCACTTAAAAATTAATACTTAATTGTCCATCTATTGTCGAGAGCATTACAAGTCGATATCAATCAAGCTCAACAACAAATAATCGAGAACCAAAGTCATGGAGAGGAGGAAAGAGGAGTGCTATGAAGAAGAAAACTTAGATTACGGCATAGAGCCGCAGTCTGCGATGAAAAGGAAGAAGAACAAGAGCAAGAACACAAGGCGGTTTAGCGACGAACAAATCAGCTTGTTGGAGTCTATATTCGAAGCAGACTCGAAGCTCGAGCCAAGGAGGAAGGTGCAGTTGGCAAGAGAGCTTGGGCTGCAACCTCGCCAGGTTGCAATATGGTTTCAGAACAGAAGAGCTAGATGGAAGTCCAAACAGATAGAGCAGGACTACAGAAGTCTCAGAGAAGATTATGACAAGTTGGCATCTCGGTTTGAATCTTTGAAGGAGGAGAAGCAGTCTTTGCTTATGCAGGTAGAGTAACTAACCTTGTTCAACTTCTTACAATCCGAAAATCGAAAAAAATACCTGGCTCCTCTCATGTGAGAAGCCAATCATGTTTGTAAATAAAATTACAGTTTGACATGCGTGCATAAGCGGTTTTATTTGTCAGATGTGATTTGCAGTTACAGGTAAGGAGCCAAGCAGTGTTCATGAAAGTGCATTCAAAATTTCTAGCTTAGTAGTAAAATTAAACGTTTTTTGGGTTATTTTGATCAGTTGCAGAAGTTACACGATCTTGTGGGAACATCTCGCGATGGCGCCCCTACCGAAGATTCTCTCGCAAATCAGACGGCAGATGGATCGAGTTACAAAGATGGGAATTGTAAGACTACCGCTCGCGTAAGACTAGAAGAGGAATTGGAGCAGAGAGGAGCCATAGATTCACATAAAAGCAATGATGTTGGTGGGGAGTTTGGAGATGAAAGGCACGAGCTTCTGAACATTGGTCAATTGGATGCCTCTGTGACACCTCAAGGATTGCATAGGTTGGATTCAGGCAACACTCTGTTTGATCCATCACGTTGTAATTCACACTGGTTAAATTTCTGGACATGAAACTTCCAACCCCCCACCCCGCACATAAAAGTTTGGTGTAATTGCTGAGAAGATTTTTCCTATAATCCATGTATTGATCCCTCTAAACTAAAGCATGAGTGAGGTCAACTAACAGCTTCCACCGACGTCAAACGGTAAGCGGACCGGACCATGCAACAGCTTATTCTTCTGAGCTCAACACTTGTCGAGTTGTTGCGTAATTTGGTTCGCTAATTGTTCTCAACAGACTATTTAATGAGAGAATTCCATGCATGAGTGTATGTGTTTGTGTGTGTTGCAGGATCATGAGATTGTTCGAGTATGACATGAACGTCTTGCCTTGTACACAAAGATAGGTATTAGGTTTACAAAACAGAGTTTTGTAGCCGCAGTTATTCTTACCACAATTTTATACCACATTTCTTTACAATCTTAAGTGGCATATGAGTTGGACAAGCTACATCATTTAATTTCAATCTTTTTATTAATTAAAACACCTAAGTAATCTTAGGTGGAAGTAGGAGACTCCTCCTCGTATACCACAATCATCATTTAATTAACAATCTTTTTATTAATTATTGATTAACATTTTGAAATTAAATGCTAATAAATTTATATGATGCGGCTGTCCACATCAGATGCCACCTAAGACGGTATACAATTGTGGTACAAAAATATGGTAATAGCATTATTGGCAAAATTAACATTAAAACCAATCCTTTGAACTTGTATATCCTACGAATCACTACAATGAAGGACTAGTCGAATTACGATTTAGAAGGATTTTAAAAAAAAAATTAATTACCAAAGTCAGACAAAATTAGAATGTACGGAAGTGAATCCAACGGGAGGCAAAAGTTATATGCCCAAGCTTAGTCAAACTGGCTAGAGCAAGGTGCTCCATTAGCGGCATTCCATTTGAATCTTCGTACTGTTGTTTAGATTAATTTAGCGTAACTGTCGCAAGAATAAAATATAATTATTTGCATAATATAAAACCTACTGGAAAACTACAACAAGTAGACAGTTTGGCCGAGTGGTCTAAGGCGCCAGATTTAGGCTCTGGTCCGAAAGGGCGTGGGTTCAAATCCCACAGCTGTCAAAAAAACCCCGATTTGTTATTATTTTTTCATTTTTCATTTGGGCTTCTCCAGTTGGGCTTTGTGGGCCCATTAATAATTCACTTTCGCTATCCAAATCCTGACCACATACACAAAAACATGATCACACTTGTTCCCCTCAATTGTCTTCCCAAAGTGACTTGCATAAGGTTCAAGGAACAAGATAGATTTAGGAATCAATGGCTTGCTTCTGATACAAGCGATACTGGGGAAGAGGAAATCGAATGTAAAACGTCGGAAATAAATACTCTTAACCGCTTGAGCTGCAAACTTTTTGCGGAATCAATGGCTTGCTTAACCATAAAAGCCACAGCCTACTTCAGCTCCTCTTCAAGTGAGATTTCCCTCCCTTCTCCCTTCAAGCCCCTCAAGCTCCCTCCCTTCTGGCCATGGCAAAAGGTATTTCTCTCTCTCTCTCTCTCTCTCTCTCTCTCTCTCTGGCATTTTGTACATGTACAAAGTGCCTAGCATAAGGCATGCTTTAGCTTGCAGGTGAAGGTGGGCCCACTGAGTGTGTCTCCAATGGGGTTTGGAACTTGGGCATGGGGCAACCAGCTTCTGTGGGGGTACCGGGAATCGATGGACAGTGAGCTCCAACAGACATTCAATCTGGCTGTCGACAACGGCATCAACCTTTTCGACACCGCCGACTCCTACGGCACCGGCAGGTTGAATGGAAAGAGCGAAAAGCTACTTGGGAAGTTCATCCGAGATTATCAAGGTCTGCTCTTGCTATTCTTCCCAATTTTTATCACTTTAGTTTTGTAGTTGACTGGTACAGTCCTTTCTAATACTTAAAAAGTGCTTCTGATACATCGTTTGGGATACAATATACAAGTCTAATTTCTTGTAGAAGTGCTTTTGAGCAAAAGCATTTTTTAGAGAAACGATCCCAAACTAGCCCTTAGGCAACCACCTAGACCTCAAAAGCTTAAGTTGTTAAGGAATAAGCCGACGATGATATCAATTTTACACCCTCCCTTACGTGCAAATGACCAGTAGGGCAGAGACAAACATATAGATGTAGCCTCGCCCTACACTATACAGGGTTACCCCCTTCAAAAACTTAAGTTGTCAGAGAATGAACTAACAATGTCTTCGTGGTTTGACGATGAATGTCTGTTATACACAAATCTTCAGGGCAGAAGAGAGTGCAGAAGGACATCGTGATTGCTACCAAGTTTGCAGCCTACCCGTGGCGCCTAACCCCAGGGCAGTTCGTGAATGCTTGCAAGTATACTTCTTTCATTCGACTCTTACTTCGTTGTATTGTGTGGAATAACTCTCCTTTCCACAAGTTTACTTGAATGCTGTTTCCAGTGCCTCGATTGATCGTATGCAGATCGAACAAATTGGGATAGGACAGTTACATTGGTCAACTGCAAATTACAATCCTCTGCAAGAAGCAGCGCTTTGGGACGGGTTAGTTGCAATGTATGACAAGGTAAGCAAATGATTAAAGGCGCCTTGTGCGTTCAAAGATGAATTTTCGAGACTAGCACGAAATGGTCATACTCATAGAGATGGTATCGTGAAGGGTTTGGTTCGTGCTGTCGGGGTCAGCAACTATGGACCGAAGCAGCTTCTAAAGATACACGATTACCTAAAAGCTCGGGGAGTCCCGTTGTGTTCAGCTCAGGTATGCCATTGCTTGTAGAAGATAAGAAGCCAAACAGTTTCTAATGCACATGCTGGTGCACTGAAACTCTTTAGGTGCAATTTTCGTTGTTAAGCGTCAGAGAAGATCAGCTGGAGATCAAGAACATATGTGATTCTCTCGGCATCCGCCTGATTGCTTACAGCCCTCTAGGACTTGGAATGCTTACTGGGAAATATACGCCATCCAATCTACCACGCGGACCTCGGTACGTGGTTTCTTCATTATCTCCTGAACCAAATCAGTAGACACTGTTTACAAATGCATCGGTGTTTCTGCAGATCCTTCCTATTCAGGCAAATTCTTCCAGGACTGGAACCCTTATTGACTTCACTCAAAGAAATTGCACAAAAAAGGAGTAAAACCGTACCACAAGTAATTCTACGTCTTGTTACCTGTTTCAATGCGGCTTACTTACGGCACAAGTAACGTAATTTGCAAGACTACGCAAGATTTGAATTCTGTTTGTAGGTTGCTATAAATTGGTGCATTTCCAAGGGGACCATTCCCATACCCGGAGTCAAGACCGTGAAACAAGCGGAAGAAAATCTGGGCGCTCTCGGTTGGAGCCTGAGTTCCCAGGAGTTGCTTCAGCTAGAAGATGCTGCGAGGGAGTCCCCTGGGAAGATGATCCAAAACATTTTCCAGACAAGGTGATCCGGATTCCGATTTTATGTTTGTTTCTCAGGAAAGGGAAAACAAAATGACAATCATCACTACATCGTGTTTAACATTGTCGCGTCTCCATTTATTTTCTCCTCTATGGACAGATGAACAGAAGAAACGAGACCAATTATTTGCTTATGATGTAAAGAAACTGGGAATACGAATGTTACCTGCCAAATCATTGCACTAATCCATCTTTCATTCAACAAACAAAAATCAAAGTATGCATTAGCCATGTCAACGACTCGATAGAGAGATTCAAACTTAATGAAAGCCATTTCTCATAATAAGTTCTAACAAAGTTTTAAAAGAAACGGCCCAAGACCTGAATGACCGGAAAAGACTTGACGTTCCGCTGTCTCGATTCCCAGTCTACTTGATCTTCTTCTTTGGCCTCAGCTGCATTAATAAAAGATAACACGAATAAAGAACAAAACTAAAACGGTAAAGGTTGAGAAGGTAGCAGGATCAAACAGACATTGATATTCAATCAGCTATATGAAATACCTGGTTGCTGTGTCCACACTTCTTCTTCCTGCAGTTAACCGCACGGGGGTGCAGGCGAGCATAGCACCTGTTCACGAGCATTTATATATGTGAGATACAATGAGAATCAAAGAAAAGCAAAAGCACTCTCAAACTAAAGAAAGTTAAACACTCAATCAAGTCTGACGAATGGTTTCGGTGTAAATATAAATCAAACTTCTTAAACGAAATCCACTATGACATTGGGATTAGGCAATGTAAGTACTCATCCACATTCTCTTTTCTAAATCCAAATCCTTTTACATAAAAGAACACATAGATTTTGTCTCGAAAGAGTTATATGAGATCAAACGTGAAGATGCTAGCATCCAACAAAGTCAAAGTAGCGCAGTGTGTTTAAAAATTAGGAATATAACTAGAGAACTGAAGTAAATCTATATAAGAAAAGCTTAATCAGTTCTACGAGAAACAGTAAAGTGGGAACTTACTTGCGGCAGATCATCTTTTCCTGGTTGTATTTCCTAGCCAATGCCATGAGAGATGGCTCAATAATCCCACCACGAAGCCTCAGAACCAAATGCAGAGTTGATTCTGAGAAAAATCAGATCAAAATAAACTTTCAACCAACAAAACATAAATGAACAGCAAGCACCGATGCACAAGTATTAACACACAAAAAAATTGCCAACGGCCGTGAATAAATTAGGCCATCAGCGGGTCCAAAACCGGGCTCGAGCCCTTCAACTATCGCTACTGTCAATTGGGCACTAAACTTCTGAAGGTGAAACACTCCAAACATAATCACATAGCAACAGGAAACATAATTCGCTCGACGAAATCTACAGATTTGGCTACTAAACTTCTGAAGGTGAAATGATCCAAACATAACCACATAGCAACTGAAAACAGTCAGAAAAATCATTTTCCAAATTTATACTCTATATATATATATATATATATATATATAGGCCCTTTATGCAAAGGGATCCCCATTTTTTATTAGGTGTAAGGCCCACTCCACTTCGAACTTTAACGATCCGAATCTATTTTGGAAGTCTCGATTCATAGATTCAATTCGAAATCATTTGCCTATTTAATTATCAAGATAAAATTTTATTGTTTTTTATATAACAAAGTATTCGTTAATTTTTTTTAACCCAATTAGATGTCTTAAATATTTTCAATTTGGTTAATATTTTGCAAGAATAATCTATGAGGTGCACCTTGAAAAATAAACGATTCGAATCGTTAAAGTTTTATGTAATGCGGACCCACAACTAATCCCCATCACTTAAAGGCTTCCTATATTAAATTCAATTATTCACAACCAAACATACCCAGCAGTTTCTGACCAACCAAACAAGGGATACGAAAATGCTAACCTTTCTGGATGTTGTAATCGGCGAGAGTACGGCCATCCTCAAGCTGCTTCCCGGCAAAAATGAGCCTCTGCTGATCAGGGGGAATACCTACACAATTGAAAACATTTAGCCGGCGAAATCATCACCGTCGAAATCGTACTACTTTGAATCCAAGCACGAAACTCGATCGCTGGAAAAGTCTGAGAGATTAGATTACGGGTGGACGTGTTACCTTCCTTGTCCTGGATCTTGGCCTTGACGTTGTCGATGGTGTCGCTGGACTCCACCTCGAGGGTGATAGTCTTCCCTGTTAGGGTTTTCACGAAGATCTGCATCTTCTCCGGCTCTCTCTCTCTCTCTCTCTCTTCCTCTCCCTCCGTCTCTGTGTGTGTCTCTCTCGGCGGCGACGAGGCTGTTTTGCTCTTTAATGGTTTATACTAGGGTTTTGCTGGTTGATGGGCTTTTCACCAAAAAATGATGAAGAACAAAATGGGCTTGTGTTTAATAATTTTTAAAAAGTGGGCCTCGGCCCAAAATGATTAAAGCACTGTTTGGCACTGCTCCTGCTCATACAGAAGAGCTTATGGTAAAATTGCTTTTATCATAAACATGTAAAATTAAATAATAAATAATAAATAAATAAAAAAAGAAGAAAGATTGTCCGTTTCGTTTTCTTCCTATTTTCATCATGTTACATTTATACATGTAATAAAAAAATCTAAAAGTTTAATAACCCAATCATTCTCCCGCTTAAATTTTATAAATAAAAATTAATCACTTATTGAAAAACACTTATAAGTCCTCTTCAATTTGGCGGGAAGTCATAACGAGCTAAAAAAGCATGTGCTTATGTCACAATTTAGGATAAGTATTTTGAAAGTACTTTTGACCTAGTTTGGCTGATGAAGGTTTGTTTTTTTTTTTTTTTAAAGGAGGATAACTGGTGGCAAGCTTACTTCAAAAATAAAAAATAAAAAAAAATAACTGATGGCAAACCACAATTATTCACCCTTTTCGGAGCTTGGAAGACTCACAGAAAGTAGAAAAAACACTTTTTAGGTGAATGTGTGTCTTATTCAACATGCTTATAATAAAAAAAATAGCTCTAAAAATGTAAATAAGGTTAAGATCTTCTTACAAAACCAATTTCAAATGACACTAACTCATATTCACCTGTATCGTATCATATTGCTTCTTTTTAAGCAATAGAGTGGAAAAATAAAACTATGTGCATGAACAAACATACAAAATTTTAATGTGCTCTAAATTATAGAATATTACGAATATCTGAACTGTTTAATCTTAATTTTCATAGACGCAATCCCTATATTTATTTCTAGCCTTCAAGGAGCCGTATAAAGTGAAAATCTCATGTATGGTTCTGTAATAGCGATGGTAACAATGATGGTATCACCAACTATAATTATCTAACATTTCAAGTACAATTGATATTGTTAACAAAAATTTAATAATTAAAAAACTCAAAAGATCTCATACTTCGAAACGTCATAAAAATCCTATAAACACATTAACAATTGAATTACAAGCTTCTCACACCGCCCGGATCGGTTAATGTAGTAACATATTTTCGACATCCTTTAAAAAGAAAAAGTGATTCCAACAAAAGCATTTTCTAAATGAAGTACTTCCTACGAAAAGTATCCAACGGGCCCTAACTCATATACCCATGAGTCCATTGGGTTTACGCCGAATTCAGTTAACAGTTACCGACAAATTCCCGCCTACCGCACGCCCTACCGTTACCGAACTTCTTCACTCACCGTACGACTTTCGGGGCCCAATCTGCCATTTTCTCAGCCAGTAAGCCCGGGTGCGCAGCGCGCATGGCCTCCATATGCTCCCCGACCCGTTTTTCCCTCTCACTCCGCACGAATCTCTCCTCATTGCGTACATCTCGCGCGCCGGTAATCTCACTCCGATCGTCACCAATATCTCTATCCCTCTCGATTAAACCCGTTCGCTCGAATTTCAAGAACCCAGTTTCCGCATCATCGGCGTCAGCAGAGATGGCGGGTCAGTGTCAGAAGAAGGTGGAGAAGTTTCAGACGGAGGAGGAAGTGGCGGTGCGTCTGGCGAAGTACACTGCCGACCTCTCGGCCAAGTTTGTGAAGGAGAGGGGAGCTTTCACCGTCGTTTTGTCCGGCGGCTCTCTCATTTACGCGCTCAGGTCAGAAACAAACCATCCTCAAGCGTTTCTCTTTTTAATAATTTCGGATTGCTTTGTTTCTGCTTATGTATAAGCTTTTATCATGAACATGTAGAAATGTTTACTAATTCAAGTGTTTACTCGAAAAGTATGTGCGTTGGGCCTGCTTTTGTTGTAAGCACTTCTGATAGGAGTGATTTTACCATAAACATGCACAATTTTTTTGTTAATTCAAATGCTTTCCGGAAAAGTACGTGCTTTTGTTGTAAACACTTATGTTAGAACTCAGGAGTGATATTATCATATACATGTAGAAATTATTTATTAATTCACGTACGTTCTTTTATTAATTCACGTGCTTACTTGAAAAGTACTTTTTTTTGCACCTGCTGTATAGTTTTTTCTGCCTGTTTAGAAGCGTTTTTGGTTGTCCTATAGCATGTTTGATTGTTTTGTTTACTCCTTTTTTTATGTTTGTGGGCATTTTGTACGTTTGGATTTACAGGAAATTAGCGGAAGAGCCGTATAAGGATATGGTGGAATGGGAGAAATGGCATGTGTTCTGGGTGGACGAGAGAGTGGTGAAAAGAGATCATGCCGACAGTAACTATAAACTTGCTCTTGAAGGTTTACTCTGCAAGGTACAATTTTGTATACGTTCTTCTGATTGTTGTGTTCAAGCACTAAATTGCTATGTTGCGTGTCAGAGCCATGATTTTGGATTTTGGATTTTGGATTTTGGTAGGTACCGATTCCTCCTGGCCAGGTTTATGCCATTAACGACGCACTTTCAGCTGAGGGAGCAGCTGAGGATTACGAAACCTGTCTTAAACATTTGGTTGAGCGCAATGTGATTGCCACTTCAAAAGCTACTGGATTTCCAAAGTTCGATCTCATGCTTCTGGGTATGGGGCCAGATGGACATCTTGCTTCTCTATTCCCTGGCCATCCGCTTTGCAACGAGAAGACGAAATGGGTGACTCACATTACAGACTCACCAAAACCACCTCCAGAGAGGATTACATTTACCTTCCCGGTGATCAACTCCGCTGCATATAATGCAATGGTGGTGACCGGTGATGATAAAGCTGATGCCGTGCAGAGAGCGCTAGGAAATAGTCAGCATCCTGATACTTTGCCTGTTCAGTCGCTTGCAGCCGAAGACGAGTTAACTTGGTTTTTAGACCAGGGTGCAGCTTCCAAGCTGTAGGAGCAGAATGTCGATGGCTTTGCAAGTCGTTGCACTTGCATCCGATGTTTTTACTATATACATGTCGATGTTAACCTGTTTGTGTTCTATAATTTGGACAGGAATCACTGTGATTCACTGCTTACACAACCTTCTTTGCGGGTTGCTTGAGGCGAAATGAAGAAGATAACAACCATATTTCAATAAATTACAAATGGTTGTCTTCTTTGTTTCGCCTCAAGCGGATGCATGGTTGAATAATCAAACAATCCTATTAAAATTTCTATCATGAAAATGAGCTCTAACGTTTTTATTCCAGTTGCGGTTGCATGAAAGTTTTCCTAAATCTCAAGAATCAAGGCAATTGGGTGTTTGAATCCCCAAAACCTGCAAAATCCTCTCCACCCCAAGCCCAATCAGTCAGGCTACAATGAAAGGAAGCAGAGAACAGGACAGATTGTAATTTCGGATAATAACACGTGACAGAATTGGTTAAAAATTCTATCCGAAATTAAACTAAAATTATTTTTAATAATTTTTTAATGCCAATTGCCCGGGCAATTCATTTACAGGGTAGAGACGGTTGGAGATGCATTCATTGTTAATTGTCATTATTGCCTTAGTTGGGTGAAAGTGCTCATATCAATGAAAGTATCAAGAAATTTTTAGTTGTGACGGAAATACAGATGGTACACCACGTGTTTTTATGTAAGTGGTGAAAATTTTTAATTTTTAAGTTATTAACCTTCTAACATACATAATCCACCATTTATATAGGGACATGTGATGTACCACCTCGTGTGACGGTCACACTGAAAAATCTCTCGAAAGTATCGGGTTATTTACTTGTTTAAGCAAATCAATAGAAATTTATGAAACCAATGCCTGAGTTTGAGCACTTGACAAGGAAGGAGCACCCTCCGTCCTTGTCCTTGAAGACAATCATCCACTTGCTTAATTTTGTTTAGTTTAATCTAATCGAGCACGCACATTGTATGGTGTTCGTTCATATGAGTGACGTAATTAATAAGTTCGATGAAGGTGTAAACTTTTGTATCTTTCCATTTCCGTCCAACCAAAAACTGACTTGGGTTTCTAAACTTTGCATTCAAGTCCTCAAAGATTTCGTCTTTATTTACTCCCAATCAAGTCTTTCAAGCAATGGAATGGAGAGATGCAATTCGCCCAAGAAGATAACTAAAGGGAGACCCAAGCCAACAAGATTCCTTTCTTTTCGAGGCCGAGGGAAAAATGTTTATTGTACGTAGATTTATTTTTATTTTGCAAAGATGTTTTCACAACTCGAACTAATGACATTTCGGTTACAATTAAATAAACAACATTTCAGTTACGCTATGACTCGCCCTCTCCAAGAAGATAACTATTATATTTTATAAAATAACCTTTCGGTTGTGCCAAAACTCGCTATCTCCGAGAAGATAACTATTATATGTTATTAAACCAGAAACAGAGATTTTGCTCATGTTCATGTTAACATGGCTAAATGAGCCTCATTTTCATGTGTGGTTGAGAACAAACGGTTGTCTAAAATAATTAGTTTTCTCTCTTTGGCTTTGGTGTTGGGATCTACTAAGCACAAAACAAGTTCATTGATCCTCCAAACCAAGAAGAGCACACTTTCAAGTATAAAACCATTGTGATTATGTATATTAGTTGTTGAGTAAGTTCTGAAGGAGGAAAAGCCCTCCCATTTTCCATACACTCTCATCTCCTGCTGTTTGTGCGGTCACGGTTAAGTTATGTTAATATTTTATATTACAATTGCTTTTTATCTTATTATCTCTATAAAAAAATAAATATAAAATGTGAACGTGACTTAATCGTAACTGCACAAAACAGAAGAATGAGAATGTATGAGAAGTGGAAAGGCAGAGAATCTGCCTCTATGTATCATATGGGGTTGCACTTGCACAGTCTAATTAAAAGTCGTACCTACATACAAGTGGATGGTATCCAGATATAATGAATATTTTTTAATAAGAAAGACTGACCATTCAGTCAGTCAGACTTGCTGCAAAGTTTTTTGGGAAGCAGATTCTCTGCCCTTCCACTTTCCATACACTTTCATTCCCTTCTGTTTTGTGCGGTCACGGTTAAGCCACGTCAACATTTTATATTGATTTTTTTATAGAAATAATAAGACAAAAATCAATGGTAATATAAAGTATTGACGTGGCTTAATCGTGACCGCACAAATAAGAGGAGATGAGAATGTATGACAAGTGGGAGGGCAGAGAATCTGCCTCCTATGATACGTGCTTTAAGAAACAGCAGATTGATGGAACCTGCATATTCTACATCAGCAGGCATGAACTGGTTGTCCCATGGCCGCACTTTGAAGGGTTTTTCTTGTTAATCGGATATTTCTTTACATTTCACGTTATATCTTTCTCTTCACGTTTACACGTTGATTCCAATTAAAATGCTTTCCTCGCTTCGCGTCTCGAACAAAATGGTTTACGATCTCTTTCACGATACTGATAGGTGATAGAAAAAGAGTTCAAAGTGTAGGCCATAGAACTTACAAAGGGCCCTGACCCCCTGCGTAAGATCATCATTTTGCATCCCTTTTTTTTATGTAACTTGTATATGATCACATAAAAAAGTAGAAAAAGAGCTATTGTAGGAAGAACAGAAAAAGAAAAATAGCAATAATAATATAAAGGATAGTAAAAGGAGAAAAAGAAGATATTTTCTTTTCTTTTGCGAGAATATTTTTGTTCGTCATCTGCGAGTGATGATGACGATGATGCTTACTACTCTATTTATCACTATTCGATAAGTTAAAATTTTAAAACTTATGTAGTAAATACATAAAATTTTCAAATTTAAATTCATCAAATAAATAATGTTGTGAGCATTAACACCACTTTAAGATGGTGAACAAAAATACAGCCTTCTTTTGGAGAATTTTTTTATTGTGATGTAAACACGAGTGGTACATCACGTGTTTTTATGTAAGTGGTGAGAAATTTTATTTTTTAAGTTATTAACTTTTTAACACACATATCCCATTATTTGTATAATGACACGTGGAGTACCACCTCGTATGCCGGTCACACTAAAAAATCTCTCAAGATTTTGAGCACTCTCTCTATCTAAATGTGCATAACTTGATTACTTAAGTAAAGTGTCACACCACTATGCCTTTATGGTTACTTTAAGAAATTAGTCATGCATAATCAACCCAATCAAACTGGATTAGACCCTTTTAAATATGTTTAAGGAAAAAAACAATTGTGCTGAGTATTGAATACCCCGTCAGTTAGAGTTCTTAGGTCCAATTCAATAACCATTAATCAGTTTAATTGGAGCTAAGGATTTTAAATAGAGAGTTTTTACAATTTTGAAGTATTATAACCTCTCACAAAGTTAATTATTTATTTATTTTAGCATGAAAGTAGTATTAAAATAAGTTAAGCATGCTGATTGCTGAGGAGGTCAAGTAATTAAAGGGAGTGGTTGTATTAGTGTAATTATGGAGGAGGAAGAGGAGGGATGAGGATACTCTATGGATTCTCCTTGTGGAAATCTTAGAATCCTCACATTCGGCCGTTTATCGTACATCGTACGGTCAGTTTTTGTTATATACTATTTATGTTTAATTTTAAATAAAATAATTTTAAATAATTTATGACTACATAATGTACGATAAACAAGTAGAATGTGAAGATCCCTATGATTCTCACAATTTGAATCCAGATGGGATTCAAATCCGAAAAGGAGGAGGTAAGAAGCAAGCACTCAATGAGAAATGACGGTGGAGTTTGGTGAACTTACCAACTAAAATCAAGGCTACGTTAAACGAGAGATTTTTTAGTGTGTGACCGTCACACAATATAGTACATCATGTTTCACTATATAAATGGTGAGATATATGTGTAAAAATGTTAATAACTTAAAAAATAAAATTTCCATCATTTACATAAAAACACATGATACACCATCCATATTCTCGTACAATGAAAAATTTATCCTGATAAACCTACCAAACCTACCAAACTCCAAACTCCAAACAATAGGAGATAATTGTATATCATTATGTGTAAGCGTTTTTTGGTCAAACAAACGCATTTGGTTATTCAAGAAGCGGTTCAAACAAACAATTAACTAAGAAAACGACGTCTGCGCTCATTTTCTCTTTTTACACTACTTTATTTTATCTGAACGTTAAATTAAATAAACTAAAGAAGAAGAAAATCAAAGTACATAAATCATTCATTTCTTCTTAATTAAGAAAGAAGTAATATCATGCATCTAATTGACTAATTGCCCATCTCACATGATTTGGTTGATTAGTCATATAATCCCTAAATATAATAAAGTGCAAGAAACATAATACATTTAACAAACATAAAAGTTCGACATTAGTATACAATACCCTAGTTAAACACTAAATTAGGAAATGCTTGACCTAGAATTAGTAGGCTAATGGAAAATTAGGGATTGTGGTTACGACTTTCGAGTTCAAATTTTTTGTATTCATTTTGTGTGTGGTCTCTTTATGAATTTTATAATTAAGAAAAGAACTTGGCTGCTGAAAAAATCAGCAGCAGGTCCTGCTACCAACAAATCACAGATGGACACGTGTCCAATATGTGATTAAAAAATCAATTACTTGGACACATGTCCATTTGTGATTAGTCAATAGCAAGAGCTGCTGCTGATTTTCCAGCATTCAAGTTCTATTCTATAATTAATAGGGGTTAATAAACTTAATATTTTTAACTCTTATCATGTAAACATAACACGTTTTAATCAATAATAAAGATTACATAGAGTACTCACACAATCAATCCAGAAGATTTGATCTTATGTTTTCACACTCCTTGTTTTTTTTCTCAACTCTTCCACTTGACCCTCTTTCACACTCTTTATAAAAATGGGGTCTACTCTCCTACTCTCTAGACTCAGTCCCTAGTGAGAGAGAGAGACAGAGAGAGAGACAAAGAAGAAGACTTTCAAATCAAAACAAACAAAGCAAAAACCAAATCAAAGCAGTTGCCTTTGCCATTCAATTCATTCATTCACTCTTGCAGTTCTTGAGTTGGGAGTAAAATTATTAAATTTTAATTCCCAATTAATACCAACCTCCTCCTGCTCTTGCTCTCCCACCAGGAGCAGCAGATGCAGCAGATCACAAGGGCATTTCTGTCATTTACAACCCTACTCACATGATCCCCTCCGGTTCCGGGAACGCCTTCATCTCCGGCGGAGGCGGGTTATGGTCGGCGGCACCGTCGTACGTTGCCGTCGGCGTCACGGCCTTTGCTGGGCTCGCGGTGGTCGTGGCCGTGTTCTGCACTGCCACTAGGTAAACAAAGCTTTGAAATTTCTCAGAAAAGCTCTGAAATTTCTTGAAAAACGCAAACCCTAGAACAAAAATTCACTGATAGATGAGAGCTCTACGACGAACTCAGACTTCCTCGTCGCCTTCGAGCTCGAATTCATCTCATTCTTCGTCTTCGCTGTCGTCGTCGTCGTCGTCTTCGTGGATTCATTTGCGTTCGGTTCTGTTAATCGTGTCCTCTTCCTCACCAGCTCATTGTTCTTCCTCTGATCGGTGAGTCTCTCTCTCTCTCTCTCTCTAAAGCTTTTGTTTTCGGTAATTTTCGCTCTTAGATCCCGATCTCGGGAAGCTTCAAGTTCATGTTTTTAGTACCAATTTTAGCTCAGTTACACTGTTTTAATGGCGTTTTCGCTTCGATCCCTTCTTTCGGGTCACCTTCTTCATTCGCATTTTGGTCCTCCTTGGAAATTGTTACTCTTTCAGTTGCTTAAAAAATTGTAGGTTCGATGTATTGGGCAAGCCGCATTGATTGTTTCTTTTGCGCATCGATTTGCTTCTGGAGGATTTGTGTTGTTTTTGTCTCATGGTTCTAGTAAAGTTCGGATTTTTATGTTTTAATATTGTAAGTGTTTGAATTTTGTATATTAAGCTGCCATTGAGCAACAATGCTGTGGTTTAATAAGTCAAAGATCGATAAACCCGAATCGATGTTAGCTTTTACTGATCTTCTCAACAGATGGATTGAAATGTTTTGGATATTCAAAGTCAATTAATTAAGCTGCAAAGCTATTGCATTTATCTGCAGTTTAACTTTAATCCTTGTTGATTATTTGCTTTGACTTGGCCCTTCGAGTGCGTGCTTATGTAGAATATCCAGACTTTTGAAGCGGTCTAATGTGGTTTTCGTTTACTGCCAGACCCTTTCTTTTATATGAAAGGTTCAAACTTTGAGATGTTTGTATTGGCCTGACATTTTCATTCATTCATACATTGATATTTTTCGTATAGCTGATTCTTCCTTAATCTTACCATTACTAATTGCGCTTATTGTTTTATTTTCAGGGTTCGTCTTAAGTCACCTTGGTCCCGCAGGAAAAGAAAACATGCCCTTTCAGCTCAGCAATGGAGGCTTTTCTTTACACCAGATGGAAAGCTTCGCGATGGTGGAGTTAAGTTGGTGAAGAAAGTTCGCAGTGGAGTGAGTTTCTGTCACTTTCGTGTTATATATTTGCTATCAAAATGCCGTAACATCTATTCATGGTTCCAACTTCCTTCATTGACATTATTCATCTTAAAATTTCGTGAATGCAGGGTGTTGATCCAAGTATTAGAGCAGAAGTTTGGCCATTTCTCCTTGGAGTGTAAGCATGCTCAACACCTCTTTTAAGTTTTTAACTGAAACATTGCTACATTAATACCTTGCATCTTCGAGATAGAACTTGTTATGTGATATTTTGGTTTCCAACATCAGGTGTTTTGGTGTATCATTCCTGGCAGAGGATTGTATGCTCTTTCTCTCCTATTAGTCTAGTCTGGATCATTGCTTTTAGACATGTCATTAGGTCCAAATCAAACATACTGACTGCTAGATATATGAGCTTTTATTTAGGTCTGGTTATGGCTTCGGAGAAGCTCATTTTAGGCATTAAACCTGACATTTCTGCGTTTGAACACTTCGCTGCATAATCAATGTGGAGTCAAAGTTTCAGAAAAGTGTTCTCTTTTTTTTTCCTCCACTTAAGAAGAGTAATGCGATTCCTTCTGAATTGATGGCATGAGTTTTGGAAATAAAATCTGCTAGTATACCTCGGTCAAAACTTCAATTATTCTTGTGATTATGTCTTATAATGCTGTTATCATATTCATATATGACCATCGTACTGATTCCTGCTCTGCGTATACATTAAAATGTTGTGTTTTCTCTGTCTCGACTCTCAACAGCTATGAATTAAACAGTTCAAAAGAAGAAAGGGAGATAGTACGATCTCAGAAAAGGTAATAGTGCCAAGTTCATCTAGTTCTTTTGTAGCTTCATATTGCATAAGTTGACTGAAGCTTTTCCCAGTTTGAGTAATATTTTTTATTATCCATTGGTTTTGCTAACTTTATGGTACATTGTTCGAATATTTGGTTGCAGAAAGGAATATGAGAAACTCCGCAGACAGTGCCGCCGACTCATAAAGCGCGAAAATGATAGCTCTAAGTTGAATGGGGACAGTTGCAGATTCACCCATGATACAGGTTCTCCCAGCTCTGAGGATGTGGTTAGTGCCAGGGAATCCCTTTCTAGTGAAGATAAGATACCAGATGTTGAATACTCAGATGACCCTTCCAGTACATTGTTGGATGGAGATGATGATGGTTCAACAGAACACACAAATGCTGATTCCAAAGCAATAAACTCTGACTCGTCTGACTCAGACTCCTCTGAAGAACCTGAGGTGATTCAGGCTTTCCCCTCATGTGAAGGGAGGGAAGAAAATGATCCTGACGTGACTTCCAAGGATGAATCTTCTCCCTTGAGGACCGAGGTCCAGTCAAATCTAAACAGTGAGGATTTTGCCACATGGCAGCGGATCATACGCCTTGATGCAGTACGAACTAATTCGGATTGGATTCCGCACTCCCCATCTCAAGCTGAAGTGTCACAGGATAGGGCATCACGTTCTGCTGAGGCTGTTGGGTTGAAAGATTACAGTCACTTGGAGCCTTGCAGAATTTTCCATGCTGCTAGACTAGTTGCTATTCTTGAAGCATATGCACTCTATGACCCCGAAATTGGTTACTGCCAGGGCATGAGTGACCTGCTTTCCCCTATAGCTGCTGTAATAACAGAGGATCACGAGGCTTTCTGGTGTTTTGTCGGTTTCATGAAGAAGGCTCGACATAATTTTAGGCTGGACGAGGTAGGGATCCGAAGGCAGTTGAGTATCGTTTCTAAAATTATCAAATGCAAGGACTCCCACCTATACAGGCACTTGGAGAAGCTCCAGGCGGAGGATTGCTTTTTCGTTTATAGGATGGTGGTTGTGCTATTTAGGAGGGAGTTGACGTTCGAACAGACAGTATGCCTATGGGAGGTAATGTGGGCCGATCAAGCAGCCATTAGGGCAGGTATCGGAAAATCTGCCTGGAGCAGGATAAGGCAACGAGCCCCACCAACAGACGATCTGTTACTCTTCGCCATCGCAGCTTCTGTATTGCAGAAGAGGAAGCTGATAATCGAGAAGTATAGCAGCATGGATGAGATTATCCGGGAGTGCAATAGCATCTCGGGGCAACTTGATATATGGAAGCTCCTGGACGATGCACATGACCTGGTAGTAAACCTCCATGACAAGATAGAGACATCTTTCTCATGACCGCGGTAGCATGGTTCGTTCTTATGGTTCATTCTCGGCATCCTGTTACTCGGAGCATCCAAATTCCTCGTTCCTTCCTCTTTCACAACATAAGCACTTCCGGAGCTCACTCCGACCAGACTATCTTCAAGCTTGCTTAAAAGTGGCGGTGTCAAAACTTTCGAACGATTAACTATTCAGATTTACCTGCATTGTATTCTGCTCTGTTTTTACCGCGCGATTCCACGATTTGCAGGTTAAATTCCCGTATTAGCATTTACCATTTATCCGTTAATGTAACCTTACTCCCATACTGGATGAGGAACACATTTTCATGTGTTCCCAAATTGTCCAATTAGAAATAATACCCTTCTCCCACATAGGCACTTGCAGTTCAGTGTTCCTTCGGTGGTTGGTTATGTAAATTATTATCTAGTTGGGGCTATTTTCAACCCTTTTGTGCAATACTAGCCTTAGAATTGCTCCAGTTCGTTAAGTTTCGATCCCTTAAAAAATGGAGTTTTAAGAAAACACTTCCAAGTCCGGTTCATTTTTAATCAAAAATCATATTTTTATATTTTTTTGGTACTATTCACTACATCTTTATTTGTCATTTTTCATTAAAACTAAAGTTTTTTTGAACTTTTCGTTAGTTTTCCTCTTGAAAAATGGATTCGGTCAGTAGGAATTATATATAAAACCTCGCCAAAAAAACAACGCAAAACCAAAAGTCCAATATTTAGACGTCACTGGAAAGTCGTATCATTGAAAATCATATCACTAAACATTGAATCTATCTAATATAAAGTGAGAAGATAAACATTGAATCTATAGAACTTTAACGAAAAACTTATGGTACTGTTCACTTTAACGAAAAATTATATTTTTACACTAAAAAGTTAATCATAGTACTATTCATTTTACCATTTATTTTGTCCTTATCATTAAAACTCAAAATTTTTAAGTTTTTTTCATTAATTTTCTTTTGAATCTATCTATATAAAGTGAGAAGACAAAAAGATGAAATATTCAAAATGCTAAAAAATATGCCTTTCTGATTAAAAATTCCAGAACAAAACAATTTAATTAATAATGGTAAAATCGTCAAAATACTTATACATAAACATAATAAATAAAAAAAGTCAATTAGCAAGGGCTAGTTATATATAAAAGCTCGCGAAAAAAAAAACAACGCAAACTCGAAAGTCCAATAAATATAGAGATACAACCGCTCCTTACGAACAAGAAAGTTCTTAGTCATCGCCGTCTCACTCTTAGTCGTCGACATGTTTTTTTTTTTTTAATGAAACTATCTTGAATGAAGAAAATATTATTTTTCTTCATGACTTATTTGTGTCCAAACTCGTTTATGTCAAGACGTAAGAGTTCCTTTAAGTCTATGCATTCTTTTAAAATATTCTTTTCTTGAATATTAGTAAAAAACAATTCGGATGGCCTAGTATTTCACCAATTAGTAAACCAAGATTTCAGACTTTTATTAAATGAAAGAAATCCACCAACCAAAAATACTATTGATGCAAGGTATAGAAGGGAAATGCATACTTTATTCTTTGCCATTTTTTCGTCTGTGAATTTTTAAATTTTTAATGAGCGCACCTTGTTCGTCGACTCTATACGTTTCTATCAAGCATAAGTTTTATTACAAGTCATTGATGTATTTCCGGAATTTCAAGTATTTATTATTATCTTGTTGAATTCAAGTATTTATTATTATGTACCCTAAAAGTTAGCTATGTGTTATGTATGACATTTTTTTTCATGACCTGTTCACTCAACATGAAACGACATGAAAATAACAGGTTTCGGATCAACAGGTTAACGAGCCGGGTTAGTATTGGGTCACCTGTTAAAAATTCTTTAATGAATTGAGTTATTATCGGGTCAGCTGTTAAAAACCCAATAAGGATATCGTTTGCCAAATCCAGACATTAGACATGACAATTTCTTGCATGACCCGTTAATCCGACAGCAAACATCACGTCCTATTAACGAATTTGATCGTTATCGGATCACCTATTAAGAACCCAGTACGATAATATTTTGACACGACCCGTTAAAATAATAGATATGACAAAAAATAGACACGAACACGACAAACATGACCTGTTTTGCCATGCCTACTATGTGCATCGCATGTGACGGATTTAATGAAAGTTTGAGATCATTGAACGTTCGAAGGACAGTGTCAAACACCGTTCACAGTTGAGGAGGCTGGCAAAATGTACTTTGGTCAAAGATGGAGATAATTCAACCCTGATGCACGAGGGTACAGAACCACAATGATAAAACGCATCCGCAGAAAAGGTAAAACGTCAAAACCAAAACCTGCGACACGGACACCAGCACAGCACAGGTTTCAAATGCAACACACAACAATTCCCTCTCTCAGATCAGCAACAAATATGGAAATAATAACAAGAAAAGTCCTTTAATTTTAGATCAACCATTGTACAATCTGTCAATCACCTTCTAACCAAACAGACGCTAGAAACCGGCCGACCGACTCTCCGACGAACAATGACGTAAACCAAGAACGACATAACTGAAACGAGCAATTGTAAAGTTCAACTACTCAACTAGGTCTACGTCAAATAACTAAACCTTAGGAGCGGATATAATGAAAGAGAAAGACTCTACTCTTTCTTGGTATAGTTACGGACAGCAAAGGCCAACCCCAAGATTAAAAGGGGAACCAGAAACTGTAAAATCTTGATCACGAAATCGGATGTCTTGGCAGGATTGTTTTGACCCCCTTGTGCCGGAATGGAAACCAGTTTCAATGGGATAGTTGATGGATCAATCTCACCAATGTAGTACTTCTCCATCATATCCCTGGCTGAATCACTGTGACCAACATCTTCGAAATCATCCGTTGCATCTTTCCCTACAGTTTTCAAACAAAATTGGTCTCATAAACCCTACTGGCTTGAAGGTTGAAAATAAAAGGATATACGTAGTAATCGAAGGCCTTACCAGTTGCAGCTAGCAGAACTTCACTGCCTCCGGGATGATCTTCCATGAATGGCGTCACATCATACACCTGAAAATTGATATCCCAAACCATCGAAAAATCAGCCTATTCTTCTAACCATCAAATTTTTTGGTGCAGCTAGCAGATTTTGTTTCAAGTATGATATCTAAACTCCATACAATCATAGACCGAGAAATTAGTCGCTTTATGTTTGTACAGATGAGACCATAAAACACCGGGAAGTGATTTTCGCACTCCGCTTTTCCCCTATGCACTCACTTTGTTATAGTCATTGGATTGAATAAATCAAAATCAAATCAAGGGACAGATACAAGGGGAGGACTGAGGAGTGGGAGTGTGGCAAACAGGAGCACATTGACATGCAGAAACATAATAGTCAAATTCTGGGTTGAGTCCTTGAGGGTTATTTTCTCATATTCCTAGATTTTCTCACCAACCAAACAAAGGATAAATCAATCAATCAACTGGGAACTCAAGTTTACAGTACGACAATCAAATATCCAACTCAAGATAAAGATCTGACCTTCCCAGCAATAACAAGCCAGCAATCTTTGTTCTTGTCGTGCTTTGCTACCTCTTGGAATACGTGAACTTTTGGATCAGAAGCCATCTTTCACTGCCACCATACAAAATCACCGAAAACGTTAAAACCCACTAAAACTCACCCACCAAATCCTCGAAATTTAGACAAAAACAGCTTCTGCCAATCACAGAAAAAAAAATTCTGATATACCAATTAAAGCCCACAAAAATGTATGCACCAAAGCCTCGAAATTTCAACAAAATTAGCTTCAGCCAATCCCAGAAAACAAAATTTGAAATACCAATTAAATTAAAACCCACAAAAGTTTTGCACCAAAGCCTCGAAATTTCAATAAAAAACAGGTTCCACCAATCACAGAAAACAAAATTTTGAAATACCCATTAAAACCCATGAAGGTTTAAGCACAAAATCTAAAATAAAATTGATGAGAGAGAGATTGTGAATTGAAGAGCAAAGATTGATGAACAATTGGGACTTACCCGCCGAGAGAGAAGGCTTTTGCGAGATGGGACTGTGCCGCTTGATTTCTCCGAGTGGAAAGGGCATTTATGGACGAGATCTTGTCAAAATGCCCTTCGAATTTAGGAATATTACGCACTTGTTATCAATAAATTTAGACGCTTTTTAAATTTTAAGGGGTAAACATGTCTCCCAACTGCGAACTCGAAACGGCACCTCCACTGGGGGAAAGGGATCCTCTGCGGATCCCTTCCACATGATCTAGCTGAGCAAAAAAATTGGGTTTATTAAAATTTATAATAATTTTAACAGTTTGATCAAATTTTAAAGGTTTGGATTTTTTGCCTAGTTGGCTCAGTAGAAGAGATTCGGAGAGGATCCCTTTCCCGCTTGGGGATCCAACTGCCAACCAAAACTTATCAGTGTGCCAGGAATACAGTTCGGTCTATCAATACATGCGAATCTCATTTCTATTAAAAAGATGATACAAATAATATTACAAATATGTGGTATGAATAACATTTTTTTATTTTATATTAGGCCTTAAAAAATAGGGAACTTTAACGAAAAGCTACCGGTAATGTTTACTTTAACGAAAAATCATATTTTTACACTAAAAAGTCAATCATGATACTATTCACTTTATCTTTTATTTTATCTTTATCGTTAAAACTTAAAAATTTCAAACTATTTTCATTAATTTTCCCGAAAAAATAAGAATTCAAGTGAACACGTGGGACCCACATGTGGGTTACGTCTTCAAAATAGCAGATTTAAAAATAAATAAAAAAGTAATGACTAAGACCAATAGAGCACATTTTGTTGAATTCAGCAAAATAAATTAATAGAATTTTAATTTAGGAACGATTTCTAAACTCGAGTACAAATTGGGAGATGAATTCTAGATTTTGTTATTCTTGTAAACGCTGATTAATTTAATTAAAATTCAGCGAAATAAATTAATGGCGGGCCGAGACCCAACAAACAAGAGCTGAACCGAAGGGTTGGACACAACTATGTGGGCCTTAAGTTGGGCTACTACAATGGTGGATGGAGGGGTTGGACACAACTATCTGGGTCTTAAGTTGGCTTTATTTACATCTTTGATCCAAGTGGATATGGGCTGATTGGACTCGCATTTTGGGGTTTGTGAAATTTAGGGCTTCGGGTTGAGAATCTATTGTTTGATTACGGAAATTCTCTTTCGCACATTGTTTTTTACGAGTAAACTGCTGAAGTTTAACCAAATGAGATATGGCAATGTCACTGGAAGCGTTGGAAATATTGGAAGAGAATGACGATGTCGAAAATAAGATGACAGAGGTGACAAAGCGCTGGGAGACATGCAACGACGTCACAAGTACATTAAACGGTTGCATTGCTATGTGGAGATTAACTTGCACATGACAGTGAATTATTGGCCAATCTTGTCGACAGTCAAGCATCTGAAGTAGAAATGTAATGTCTTGTCTATGTTGATCCACGAAGTGATGTCTTGTCCATGTGTGGTGGAATAAGGTTATCGACATCACCTCGACGTGTTTTTGAAACTGAGCTAGAAACTCCATCTGCAACTATATGCAACATAAGGGTGTTTCAAACTCCTTTCAGGCTCGTATTCTACACGGTACGTTTTGGGTTCGATTCTTGACGCTAGTGAATCACATGATGGTGGCCAGAAGAGGCTAAAATGACTCTATGAGTCTTCCCAGCCCCTGAAAGAGTGGAGTATCGTGGCAAAGCCACCAGCTAGTCCTTTCTTGAAAGGAAAAAAAAGAAAAAAAAAACCCTTCCAATTGTTAGTCCAATTAAAATGTTTTTTCCTTACGTTTTATAGTATAGTTCTAGACACATGAAAAACGCTTTTAGTGCAAGCGTTGTTATTAAAAACACAATAAATTTTCTATGAAACTCGAAAAACACTCGAAAGTACTTTGTAAATAAGCGCAACGCTTCGCTATAAAGCATTAAAAAAAAAAAAAAACCGTTGCGATGGCTTTGCCAGACGTGCCATATACATTTTCGATTATCTTATACTGAATTTGGTCATTCGAAATGCAATGTCAAACAAGCCCTCGTCCCTTTCCATAGTGAGTGGAAGCAATGTAATGGCAATCGGGGTTGAAAAACCAGCCTACCGCCTGCCTAGAAAAGTTGAAGTTGAACCAAAGTTAGGCGTGCAGCAACTTCTTCCACACCAGAAGAACTATATCACTGTCGTTGACACACATCGGTGGTGGTCCAAAAATGGATGTCTGCCCTGCTCTCAACTCTGAAACAGCTACCTTAATTTCTCCTAGGTCCTCACAAACAACTTCATTTACTACTTCCATACCCCAACTTCTAGGCGTTGAATCGAATATATATATATATATATATATAGGGATAGGATCAAGGGACAAACATTTTGACAAATATTTTTACACTTCTTTTAAACCTTTAGATTATAAAACATCCAAAGGTCCATATTCATTCATGAAATGACATGAATGTTTAAGTGGATTTTAACAAATATTAAACATAAAAATTAAAAAAGTGTGTGAGAAGTAAAATGGGATATGTGTGTGTGTGTGTATATATATTGAGGACCACTTCCCCCATCATATCTGATGTGAGCTTCTTAAACCATGCATCTTCACCTACTATATTGAGGACCACTTCCCCCATCATATCTGATGTGAGCTTCTTAAACCATGCATCTTCACCTACTCCAACCTTATCTTTTTAATCGGCACAAGGGCAAAGGAAAGCAAAGCAACACGTCAAACGCGGGTTAAGTCAATTGATTAGGACAATGTCACAATTCTTGCGCTCGAGTTTGAATCACTCATCCATTGATCGAGTAGTTTATAAAATTTCATTGTTGAAAAAACCATGTTTCGACAAAACGAAGTAGTTTAGGAGGGAAGGAAGAAGAAGATGCATACCATAAGGGAAAATAAAGATGCAATATGGCAAACGTGAGTCAAGCCAGTTGATCAGGGCAGTGTTTCGATCCTGTTACGCCTAAGTTCGAACCATCCGTAGATTAGAGTAGTTTATAACATTTCATTGTTGAAAAAACCATGTTTCGACAAAACGAAGTAGTTTAGGAAGGAAGGAAGAAGAAGATGCATACCATAAGGGAAAATAAAGATGCAATATGGCAAACGTGAGTCAAGCCAGTTGATCAGGGCAGTGTTTCGATCCTGTTACGCCTAAGTTCGAACCATCCGTAGATTAGAGTAGTTTATAACATTTCATTGTTGAAAAAACCATGTTTCGACAAAATGAAGTAGTTTAGGAAGGAAGGAAGAAGAAGATGCATACCATAAGGGAAAATAAAGATGCAATATGGCAAACGTGAGTCAAGCCAGTTGATCAGGGCAGTGTTTCGATCCTGTTACGCCTAAGTTCGAACCATCCGTAGATTAGAGGAGTTTAGAACTGTATTGTCGGAAAAAAGTTAAAATCACATGTTTCATTTGACAAAATGTGGCACAAGTTTTCTTTGTATGCATCTTTATTAGCTCATCATATAAGAAGTAGGATACAAAACCCTAGCATCTAGTCATCTACCATGCTACATTACTTTATGTATTACTTGAGATAATTATCACTAATTCCCCTATACTTTGCTGAATCCGCAGCTGCAGATTTTACCTACTGCAACTGTACTCGAAGAACACAACTACGAGTCTGCGACGCAAATCTAGGTCTACTTAGTTGCCAAGAAGTTCATGCAGATGGGAGGTTGAACCTTGGCCAATGCCAGAATCGACGAAGGGAGGATCCACATCCCGTCTCCACATATCAAACCGGAAGCAACTGCCGGAATCATTAAACTTGCCTTGTTCTTCTTCAGCTTGTGCCAGACAAACACAACCAAACTCCCCATGCACATATCAATCGCAAAGTACGCTCCAACGAGGAATGGGACAGCCATTGCCATTGGAAGCGGAACCCATTTCCCGATTTTCGTAGGAGCAAGATCTCTCAGCAGATTAGCTGCTATGGCAAATGAGAAAAAACCATAACACAGCTGTAAGCAATGTTTGGGCAGAGCAGAGAAGCCTTCAACGCCGAAAATTGCCATGTTTCTGTAAATGATGGCGTAAGGGGCCTTGTATTCACCGTTTGGATCCCCAACTTTAAAAGCCTTGTAGAAGAGAAAGAATGTCAGAGGAGCTACCACACAGCCTATGGCCGTTCCAATAGCCTGGCTTAAAAGCATTGATCGAGGAGACGTGAGAGTGAGATGACCAGTCTTTAAGTCGTGCATCAGATCGGAGGAGATAGAAACCATTGATTTGATCAGACCACAGGCTACAAGTCCTGCAACAACACCGTCGTTTTTCCCAGCTACAGCAGCAAGCACAAAGAGAGCCACTTTCCCGTAGTTATGGGCCATGTTCATGTCAGTTAGACCCGCGCCATAAGCATTGCAGAAGCTTAGAGAGGGTCCAATAAGGTAGGTTACGACTACATAATACCATTTCAGTTGAGGGAATATGAGCGGGATGATAATGATGGAGATGACAGAGAACAAGGTGTACCCTACGCACACTACCCAAACGGGAATGTTATCCCTTACAAAGACTTCATTTCGTCGAAGATCATCAAGAGTCGCATTCTGGTTATTTGAAGCTGCATGAGAGAAATAGTTTAATGATGTTTTTCAAATCAAATGTTTCATTTTCGCACACGAAGCAGAAACCACGCAAAGTCGCGCATTACCTGTTTTAAGGTTCTTGTTGTTCATTTTCATGTGGATGCTTGAGCCAGTAAAGTATAGTATCTTGAGAAAATTGTACAGTCCGTCTCCCAGTAACAAGGAAATGGAAATGAGAACCTGCAGCAAAACGAAGATACACGAAACTCAATTGCCTACATACTTGAACTCGAAAATCTCTATGACAAAATCAGTAAGAATCTCGTTAAGAAATCGAATTGAATGTCTAGTCCACACCTTGTAACCGTTTAGACTCTTCATACTACTTTCTGATAAAGTTGCAGGAAACCACTCTCCCTTAAGACCCCTTATCAATGGCCACATTACTCCCCAAGAGAGTATGGCGCCGAGAAGCAAAGATAAGTTCACTAGATGAGAACAGATCATTCCTGCTCCGATATAAGTCATACTGAAATCAAAGTAAAATCTGCAAAATACAATTTATGCAATCAACGACGAGAGAAGGATCAATCATGATAAACAGAAGGAAAATGAAAGACACAGAGCACGCACGAATTTCTCCAAGCGGTCAATCCAAATGTTGGAAACTGAGCGAATCCGCATTTCTCTCCTCCAGAATAAAACCACTGAAAGAAACCCCACAAGAAACTAGCTGAAAGGAATTTCATGAACCCATGAACCTGCTTTCTGCAAGAAGAACCTCAACATGTTAAGAGTTCTTTCAAACTCGAGTCCTATTTTATCTTAAACCGAAGATTAAGTCATAGAAACGGATGCCTACTTAGCCATCTTGTCACCCTTTGGAGTATGGAACCCATTAATAAGGACAGCAGTAGCAGTTCCGCTCGGGTATGGTAATTTATAGTCTATTATCATGATCTGCAAAACAACCCAAACTGCATGAACAAACAATATTCTAACCCCGTGCGGAATCAATAACTTTGTCAATTCAAACACACAAGCAATCTCAATCGATTTCTCAATAATTTCGCAGTTCAGAAACATAACCCAATTTACTCTCTCTCCCTCATACAAACCTTGTTCTGTTATCGAAAGTTAGATAGGACGAAAGAACATACCTTTCTGAGAGGAACCAAAGCCAGCAGCCCAACAAAACTAGTAACAAATAGAAAACCAGTCATCCAACCAAGCTCTGGTTCCTTGGTGCTCCCGGGAGTGTTCCCCTCAGTATCAACCCCAACTTGCTCGTAAATATACCGGCTTAGACCCAACAGATACGAACCAAAACCACCTGCAGTGCCATACATTTCAGCAAAACCCCATATTCAAAATTTCAAAAATATTATGGAATCGAATCATCAACACCAAAAAAATAACAAAAGCAGAAATTTTTCTGACCTCCATAAGCAATGCTATAACATGCAACTGCACAAGTTTGAATTATTGTATTCTCCTGCCTGGTGAAGGGAGTTGATACAACTCCAGCTTTCTGAAGCAGCTTAGTCCATGACCGGATGAACACGAAGGCGAGAAGTGCAGCCGAAACATTGAGATTAGGAACCAAACCAGTGGTGAGGTTCAACTTTGTCACTATAACACTGTAAATTACCCCAATAACTACGCTGGTTACGAGTCCCCGGACTGTAATCTGCCTTGTCCATGGGACTATTCTGTTCAAATCCTCATGTGGCTCACCTCCATTCTCTTCATTCCCATGTCCATTCTCTGTCTCAAACGTCTCAATCTCTCCGTTTTCGCCCTTTGTGTTCCCCATTTGGTCTAGAAACCTCCGTCCCTGATCAGATTGAGTCAAATGAGTGAGAGAGGGAGTAAAATTTAAAGTACTAATTCAAACGAGACGGAACAAAAACACTAAATTTGTAGAATTTGACGATACAAACATGTTTTCACAACGCCATTTCAATCTGATTGCTGAAAGGAAACAAACACACAAAAACACAAAAACCCATAAACGATATTACCTCAACTTTCTGTTCTTGTTGTTCGATCGAGAGCCGGAAATTTCAGAAATTTACAAATGGGGTATCCGCAGACGAACCCTTTTCTCAATCCGTAATCGTCCAGATTGCTTATTGCATTGAGAGCGCAAGAACCCACCAAAAAGATCAAACCTTGCGAATTTAATGGAAATAAATGCCGCTACAGAGAAAACTAAAAGCCTGAAAGAAAAAGCCCCCACGACTCCTCTGTCACGCTGCTGCTTGCGCCGAGTGCTTGAGGGGTGGCAACCACATGGCAGATATATTTATAATTCGATAAGAAAACGCAGAAGCAGAAGCTGAGAGGGAAAGCCGTCGTCCATGCATGTACTACACTGGAGTACAAAACAGGCGTTTGTAGTACATGATATCAACTTTCGATCCACCCCACTCAAAACAGGAAGGAGAGAGGAGAGAGAAGAAATATGGAAATGCATTTGATTTCCACACACGTTTTTTTTTGCTGAAGGCACCCACCTTACAAAAGCAAATCTGAATTAGTTCATTTTTCTCAGATGGAATGATTATATTGTTTTCTAATGTATGGTGATGTTATCTGTATGAGGACACTGAGGGGAGAGAGAGAGATGGAGAGAGAGAGGGAGAGAGAGGGAGAGAGAGAGAGGGGAGAGATTGTACTGACTCATTTCATTCCCTTCAAAGTGAGAGTACTTTCTACGTGGGGCTTAAACATGGCGCACTGGGTTCCGAAAAGACTGAGCTTTTCTTATAGTCCTTACAAATTGAAAAATCTTTTGAGCAAAAAATAAATAAATAAAAAGACCATAAAAAGGTAATAATAAATAAATAAATAGATAAATTAAATGGGTTTTTTTTTTTTATAATTATTCGGCCACGATTAAGTATCAAGCTTATTATTTATACGAGTCGAACTGAAGTATCACATCTATAATTATAGACAGTTTAATCTGTAGACATTGCACTTGGTTATACAGTTCAGATTTGTGTAATATTATTTATTCTTAATTGTCAGTGAGAAATCTTAATCTGATATGACAAATTTAATATCAAATTATGACCGAAGCATTTTGCGAAGGTAACCACAACATCCAGAGGATTGCCAAACCCAATCCAGCGGGTATAACTCCTTGGACGAGAGAGATTTTTCAGTGTGCTTAAAACACAGGGCGGTACACTAATTGTAATTATACAATAGGAGGGACACTTAAAAAATAAATAAAAAACAACTTTACACTACTTTTTTTTTTTTTAACAAACAATATTATCTACACTAAAAGGTAAGGAAGTTGGCTAAACCTCACAATGACTAATGAGATAGCAATAATGTTGTTCAAACTCACCCTTGGCAATAATCAAACATAAAATCTCTCACTTACAAGCATGGCCGGTCTAGAGATTTTTGAGGCCCGGGGCAACGCCAAAAAATGTGCCCTCACTTTATATAAGAAAATTATTTGTTTTCACATATAAGACATTGCTAAAATTATACTTAGAAAATCACTTCAAACTTAATAATTTAGAAACACGGAAAAACTAATTTATTTTGTATCGTGAGAAGGAAACAAAAAAAACTCCAGGTTTACAAGTAGATAGATATGAGTTTTGTTTTCCATCTGAACTTTTAAAATGTTTTTGTATAAATCGTGAGGTGTTTTTTCTTATTTACTAACCTTGTCAATATGGGATTAAAAAAATAATGATGTTTTTGAGTCTTTAATTGATATGTATAAGTAATAAATGGGTACTAAATTAAACTTTTTGATGACACGTCATATGATTTGCAAATTTTGTCAAAAAATTTGGTCAACACATTACTCTTTGTTGAAGATTAGACTTGAATTGGAACAAATGTTTAAAAATAACAACCCACATAGCTACTAGCTGCTAATTAAAAATAAATTAACAACCAAACAAAAATTCGTAAAAATTGAAAAGAATAAACATGCACTTAGCATTTCGAACTTAAGACCTCTCGTTAATTTTAAACAACAAAAACAATGATTCTAATTAAACTTCTTGATTATTTAGTCAAATTTTATAAATTTATACTCTTATGAAAAGAAATTTGTAAAAATTAATATTGAAAGGTAAATAAGCACACATGGTGTTTTGAACCCAAGACCTCCTTGTTAATTTCAAACAACAAAACCATCAATTTTGGTTAAATTTCTTTGTCATTAAACCAAATTTTATAAATTTATACTCTTATGAAAATATATATAAATATACCACCATGAGATCCCACATCGTCTAGGGGAGTGGATCATGTGAGCCTTATATGTATATTCTCATCTCTACCTAGCGCGAGGTCTTTTGGGAGCTCACTGGTTTCGGGTTCCATTGGATTGGAACTTCGAAGTTAAGCGAGTAGCACGCGAGAGCAATCCCATGATGGGTGACCCACTGAGAAGTTCTCGTGTGAGTTCCCAAAAACAAAACTGTGAGGGCGTGGTCCGGGCCCAAAGCGGACAATATCGTGCTACGGTGGAGGCGTGCCCGGGATGTGGTGGGGGCCCGGGCCGGGATGTGACAACCACCCTAATAATTTTGGTGCCCCCAATTATTTTGGGCCCCGGACGGTCGCCCTGCCAGCACTGGGTTTGGGCCAGGCCTGCTTACAAGTGAAGAGAAATACCATTAGACCATAGTACTAATTGGCAACTTACACCAGTTATATAATAACATGTGGTGTACTGTCTCATGTTTTAGATATACCAAAAAAGAAAATTCATTGGACGGGGATGGTTAGAATGGGAATATTTTCATGCTAATTTTGGAGTAAAATTAATAAATTATGATCATAACTCTAATGCATTTTGTGGATGCAAATTTCCGCCGTCTTATCCTTTGACGAAAATGCACCTATAAAATAATAACACCTAAAATTAAGGCCAAAAGCCTCACGCGCCCACGATGAATGGGGGGCTTTGGCCGAAGAATCTCCGATGCCAAAGTTAGAATTCTGAAGAAAAAAAATGTGTGTAGGAGTTTGGGGGTAGCAAATGGGTTAGCTTTTTGGTGAGATAATATGGCTATTTATAGGGGAGTGGCTGACCCTATTTGGAGAATAGTGGCCGGCCATATATGGTGTAATTGGATAAATAATTGCAAGATATTATGTGAAATAATTTTTTGCAATTAACATGGCAATTAATCCTAAATTAAATAAGAAATTTGGGAGTTACATTTTGAATAAGGATTTGATGAGGAGTGATGAGAGGGATTTGAACAAATACCATTTTGATCACCTTTGACTCTTCCTTGATTGAGTCGTTATTGTCCATTGCATGCGCGTGGGAATCCCAGCGTGCCTCGAGGGTAATTTTGTCATTTTCACCAAAAAATTCACGTATCACCTCCATAATTTCTTGATTATTTTTTGCTCCGCACATTTTCATGCCACTCTCATTTCATTGGATTAATATTTTCATAACATACAAATTATTTTCGAATAATGTTAAGTACACAAAATTTATCGTGGCACCAATTAAATTTGTATTTTAATTCAAGGTATAATTTAGCTACTAATTATAACACAAATTTATAGATATAAAATGTATCACATTATAATGATACGCAAGTTTAATGCACGAATTTTATTTATATAGTGCCACCCATTACTTTATGTAATTAAATTAAATACCACAAATATATTGCGCTGTCCACTAATCTTAATGTGATTAGGACAGCTAATTGTAGTACGTGATGTCATAAGTCAACTTAAAAAATAATTTAAGAATGCAGTACTACTTTCGTAAAGAAAAATAAGAATGCAGTACTACTCTCTACTTTCTTGCAAAAAATCTCTCCATAATAAGTAGAGAAATTTCAATGTGCTCAAAAGATGTAACAGAATATCACATGTTATTGCATAAATAGAAGGATACTAAAAAAAATCTTTCTAATTATACAATAACATGTGACATACCACTTTGTATTCTGTGCACAACACTCTATAATATTTATAATTGTATATATGAAATTCTGTTTGTTTCGTCTGCCACTTGAATTCTACTGGGAATTTTGGAAAGTAGGAATCATCATGTTCAAGTTATTTATTTATGTGAAAGTAGGAATCTTCATGTTCTAGTCATTTATGTATGTATATGTCAAAATAATAATCTATATTCATTCTCACATTATTCTGGGTGCGGAAAAGTTTAAGGGGAGATTGATTACTGTTACCATCAATGCCAAATTATGCCCACAACCCTGAGCCAAAAGTATTCACGCGTGGCACCTAAATGACAGTTGCCACCTATATTGATTGACGTATGAGTTTTACCTATGCACTTATAGATTGCACATAAATATCTAAAAATACACACAAACAAATTCTTAATCAATACTAAAATTGAAGAGATATCTTTATAAGCAACATTAGGGGAAAGGTGTGAATCGAACTTGGGACTAAAGGTGCAAGAGTGAATGCTCTTAACAAATTAAGCTACAAGTCCTTTACAAATCGAATAGATACAAAACTGTAGTTTTATACACGCCTTATTGTGTGTTAAGTATCTTCTCAGTTTTATTTGACTTAGTAAAGAGAGTTTGGAAATATTGCTTATATCTGTTAGTCAAGTCAGTGCACCCAAATTCACATTCACCTCATCCTGCATTAATATAGTTTAGGGTTTAGGAGAGTCCATGGGCCAACCCATAAGACATATAGGGTGCGTTTGTTTGGCCTCGGTCGGTTCACTGGACTAGACTGGCTTAACAAGGATTCCTAGTCCGTGGTTGGTGTGAGCACGAACTGACTTTAATGGGACTAAGTCGGACTCGTATGGATTAGAAGTGTCGCTAAATGGCCTTAGCGAGACCCTCCAAAAAGGAGGGAATTGCTAGTCATGTCTCCAACACTTGAGTACGGATTGACTTTAATGGGATAAAGTCGGACTCGTGTGGATTAGAAGCGTCGCTAAGTGGCCTTAGCGAGACCCTCCAAAATGAGGGGATTGCTAGTCCCGTCTCCAACACCTTCTTTGCTTCGCCTATGACTCGTTGAATATGCTTCACACAATCTTTGTAGCCGTCTAACAAGTTTACGATGAACCTGCATCCCCACCGACGGTCTCCGTCAAAACCAAAATTGATGAAAACCACCCACAAAAATCCACAAAAGACGAGCGTGCAAACGCAAGACCAACACCGCCATCAGAACGACATTCTCCCATTGCAAAATTTGATCTGACAAAGAGGGACGGCGATCTCGCATTGCAAAATCAGGACAGCGATTGAAAAAAATCTCTTGAAAAATCTGCGTATTGCAGTAAAAATATTTGGAAGGATTTTGCAGAAAAAAAAAGGAGAAACGAAGAGAATGGGACGGGGTCAAAGAGGGAGAAAAGCATAGAAGTTTTTAGGGAGAGTGGAGAGTATTTTAGAAAAACGAAAAATGTTGCATAACAATAAAATATTAATAGATTTGTATTAAGTATTATAATATTATAGTTTGTTATTATTTTGGTTTTTAATCCGATATTGCATCTAACGTTTCACTAAGTCAGTACAGCTTGATTTGGTATTGCTATGCTTCGAAAAAAAAAAAACTGTTTCTGCTGTGCTGTGATAATAAGCTCATTTTTGCTGCTTCTCACATTTTCAGATTTTTTTCACCCAAAACTGTGAAAATAAGCTGTTTTTAAGTGTTTACCAAACACCTTTTTGAGCTCAGCATTTTTTAATACCAATTTTTTATAAAATCACCTCAGTACCAAATCAGTACTTAGTCTATTATAAGCAACTCCAACTTAATCGTTGAACTAGTCCGGTGCAATCAACGCATTCATGGAGAGAGCCCATGGCCTAAACATCAAACCTAGGCCTAAACCATATTCAACACAACCTAAAGGCAAGCCCAAACTCTAACGGGCCGACTTGAAACTCCCTCGAAAAACCAACGGCCCCAAACGAAATTCTCAACTTGTTTACCAAGCAGGGCACTTCTTCGTCTCTCTCTCTTATCCCTTGCAAACCCTGCGTCTGCTTCCAATCCAAACCCCTGCTTCCGAACTCCAAGCCCTAATTTGCTATAATTGCAGAGTGGCACTAGAAATTGGGAATTAAGTCAAGTTCGTGTGCAATTTTCAAATGGGAGGTTCAGGGGAGAGGGAGACCAAGTTCCTGCAGGAACTGATACTGTACGCGGCGAGCGCGGCGTTGAGTTGCTTGGTTTTGTTTGCGGGGCTCCGGCATCTCGACCCGAACCGGGAGGCGTCGAAGAAGGCGATGGAGCACAAGAAGGAAATCTCCAAGCGACTCGGCCGCCCCCTTATTAACACCAATACTTATGAGGTAGAGAGGTTGTTTTTTTTTTTTTTTTTTTTTTTTTTCTGGCTTCTGGGTTGTTCTTAACTTGCTATTTCGTGGGTTTTTATTTTATTTTTGGAAATAATGATAAATTTTGGATAATAGTGATATGGGTTTTTGTAATATGTGGATTTTGAGGTGGTACTTTGAGAGATGATGAATTCTTTATGCATTTTTTTTGTGGGTTTTAGAGGGCTTTTCGTGCTGTTTTCTTGAAATGCAGGCGTTTTTGCTGTTTTCCTTTATGCATTATGGTGCAATCAATTTGATTTTTGTTAATACTTGGTATGTGAGTGGGAAATTGTTTTGAATCACTTTGGGGACATCCGATAAAATTGGAATGATACTATTAGATTCCTTGACCTGTCGATTTGAACGTTCAGTTTACTAATGCTGATATAGTATTCGTTATCAGGATGTTATAGCCTGCGATGTAATAAACCCCGACCACATTGAAGTAGAATTTGGATCTATAGGAGGACTGGATGCTATAAAGGGAACCTTGTATGAACTAGTGATCCTTCCGCTACAGAGGCCTGATTTGTTTTCCCATGGGAAGCTCCTTGGTCCACAAAAAGGTGTCTTGCTGTATGGACCACCAGGTACTGGAAAGACTATGCTTGCCAAAGCTATTGCAAAGGAGTCTGGAGCTGTTTTCATCAATGTCAGGATATCAAATCTGATGAGCAAATGGTTTGGTGATGCACAAAAGCTCGGTGAGTGATGATCATGTTAAAACGTACTCTTTTCGAGTATGTGATTTTCTACTGACTCTTCTCAATTAGATTCTGCATGTTTCATAACCTGTATCTTTATCTCTGATTCAGTACAGTGTTTTAATTTGTTAATTCTGGTCAATCTCATTAGCTTCATGTACTGAGAAGTTGTCCTTAGTCCTTACCATAGCAATTTTATGCATAGAACCATTTAGATTTTCTATGGTTCTCATACAATATCTTTTACTTCTCTATTATCGGAATATCATTGTTAGCATTGTATGGGTGTGAAGTACAGAAACGGAGTGCTGGATGGAATATGGGCCTTTTTTTAATAAGAAAGATAACTTCATATGAGCTTTGATTTGGTAGCTTCCATACTTTTATGTGCTTCTCACAATTTACTCAACTAGCTAAACCCATGGAACAACTATAACCATGTCGTTAGGACTTTTATAGCGCTTTTTCCTACCATCTCATCTAATAAGTCAAGTAAGCCAACTAATTCGATACTTATGCAACTGGGAATCAAAATGGGCTGTATAAAATAAATTATTTTGTAAACTAACTTGTTAATTGGGACGACTGACCTCTTACTTTGAAGCCATCCTTTCTTAGACCCTATTTCTTTCAAGGAAAAGTTCATGCATATTTGTTGCTTTTACCTCAAGAGTTCAAATTATGCTTGTTTCTACAATGATTTTGAAGTTTTTGTAGTCTTCATATCTACTGTGCTTACCATGTTTATATTTTCTTCTGCAGTTGCTGCTGTATTTAGCTTGGCTTATAAACTCCAGCCTGCTATCATATTTATTGATGAGGTTGATAGTTTCTTGGGTCAGCGCCGAAATACAGATCATGAGGCATTAACAAACATGAAAACTGAGTTCATGTCTTTATGGGATGGCTTTACTACAGATCGTAAGTTTTTTTTTGTTCCCCTTCTCTCGAAATAGGAATTTTCTTTTTCTTTCCTTGGATAGGGCATTTGGTTTGATATTTTATATTGTTCATTCAGAGAATGCTCGAGTTATGGTTCTTGCTGCCACTAATCGTCCATCAGAACTTGATGAAGCAATACTTCGTCGTCTTCCTCAGGCCTTTGAGATTGGGATACCCGATCAAAGAGAGAGGGCTGATATACTAAAGGTGATTTTGAAGGGCGAGAGAGTTGAAGACAATATTGATTATGACCGTTTAGCCATCTTGTCTGAGGGTTACACAGGTTCGGATCTACTTGAGCTTTGCAAGAAAGCAGCCTATTTTCCTATCAGAGACCTACTAAATGAAGAAAAGAAAGGAAAAAGATCTTCTGTAAGTAGATATGGCATTTTCATTGTTTATCTTGGTAGTTTAAGCTCTAGTAATAGGCTTGCAGGTTTTGTTTGTACTGAGAGTGTTGGTCTATTGCTTCTTTCTTCAGGCACCAAGGCCATTAACTCAGTTAGATTTGGAAAATGTTCTCGCAACGTCCAAACATACAAAGGTTGCCGCAAATGACTATACTGGCTTGATCTCATCACAATCATCACCAGGGTGGTCAAGGAACAGAGAGACGGGTGATTATCCAGTTCAAGCTGCAATTAATGAGCTCATGAGGCACGTGGTTTCCAAACCTTGAATATTCAACCTGATGCACAGGACCCTTGAAATCGCAACCTCCAATCCAGCCACAAGCCTCCACAGGTGGGGGGATTCTTGGGTGTCAAAGGTGTACATCCCCGTGTGTATATAGAACTCTTATACATCACGGGATGAGTGATATATTCACAGGGGGTATTCCTCCGGCAAAACCCTTGTGTTTCTCCTATCTGTGACATGTTGAACTCCACACCGTTAGACTCGTGGCAGTAGTTCAATTATCTTGTATTAGGTTTACAATACATATATTCGAAGTATTCATGTAGTTCCATCGTTTTGAATGGTGCCTAAGATCATTTGTGATTTAGCGACAGATTATTGGATATGAAGGAGCTGCTTTGTATTGTTAAACTTTCGTCGTTCGGAATCAAACCATTGGCTGTTATAAACCTTTCTGACTCTGTAAACATTGTTTATAGTGAGTGATTTTGTTTGACATTTAACGTTTGCCTTCCAAGTTTTTATTTGCTCTTGTTGCAACTTCAAGGGTACCTTCAACCCTAAACCAACTATCTTAGGGGAATGCTAGGTTTAGTTGTGTGCTAGGGCGCATGCGGATCCTGACAATTCATGCTTGTGGGACCCATAAACGGAGCAACGATATACTACTTTGTGCAACATCATTTGATGTGTGAGGTTGCTTGAGCATGTCCCGGAGTAACGATATACTACTTTGTGCAACATCATTTGATGTGTGAGGTTGCTTGAGCATGTCCCAAGTTATTCGGATTAGTCGGGCATCCTATTCATTATGGGACAAATGGGGGATACCTATAATCACGACAATGGTATTATCTATTCTAAAGTAGGAGGGGGGGGCAGGCACTGTTCAATTTTTTTTTATTTCACTCTATTTACAACAATACCAGCTGAATGGGACCGGGTTGGGAGGGTAATTCTCAAAATTTCAGAGGGTGATTTTGTTCGTTTGGTTTAGCACAGATTGCTGGTTTACATATTGGGGTTAGGTTCTTTCCGTGTCAGTTGGTTCTTTCTTGGGCGTAGGTAAGGCCATGTCGATCCTGGCATGGGTGAGTGGAAGGGAGACAGTGAGAGAAAGAGAGAGTGGTTGTCCGGATAATAGGGAGAGAAACAGAGAGGGAGGGGTTGGGATGGTGAACAGAGCCGAGTAAGGTCCCTTAGTCTATGAATCACTTTGGATCGTCCGTTCCCTTTTGCGTGTCGGATGAGTGGCTGGATTTCGAAAGCTAAGTTCCTTTTTTTATTGGATTCTTTACTGTTAGCATAGATTGTCATCATTTCAGCCTTTTTGCTGTGAATTATTTTCGAATTTTGTTGCACTGTTGGGTCATGTTTTGGGGGTTCCTTTATTTGTTTCGTTTTCTCTCATTTTGGGGATGCATCTCTTTGTTCTGTGTATTGTTCTTTGTTTTAAGGTCAGTTTCCTTTCCTCTCTTTTTTTTGGGTTTTTCTTTGTGGGTTTTTAGTTCGTTAATTTGTGACTGTGTTTAGATTTTTCGTTCGTGTATGATTAAATGGGTATTGGGTTTTGGTTGTTGAAAATATGATTTTTTCCTGCTTAAGCTTCTTGCTCTTTTTTCTGGGATTTTTGGATTTCAGTTGCAAGGGTAAACAGAACACTAAAATCTCATAAATCGGTATTGGCATTTGTATTAATGCATTTCCATTTTCGTTGCTTTGCAGGATATATGCATTGAGACCTAAAAATGTATACGTGAACTTCACACATTTTTGTGAGGCTTGGAACCTTGAAGGGTACGTGTTTTTGCTTCGTTGTGATGTTAAAGTGGTGTGTCAGTTTAGGGTATTGACAAAAATTTGCACCCAACAAACCTAGATGGATTTATGCCGGCTTGAGTAATATTTTCATGTCGTGACTATCAATCTATCCAACTGTTGTCTGTATGAAAAATGATTGATTTACATTCAGCAACATGACTTTCCTTGATGTTTTGCTTTCTGGACAGCTTCTATTGAGGTTCCGGCGACTTTCATCTTGCTGTAAATTTAAGTCTTTTCTCTCTGTGTTGGTCCATCTCCTTATATTTGAAAGTCTCAGAATTGCTAATGGATTTATTGTGTTTGGGAATTTCAGGATTTTGGATTTTGGTTGGTTTAGGTTGCTGCAGATGGGGGCTTTGGATGTAAGGCGGTGGTTGGCAGACACCGAAAGGTTGATTACCCTCTTTATGGAAGGGACTTTGTGAACCATCAGCCTACTGGAAGGTTTTGCAATGGCAAACTGGCCACTGACATCAGAGCAAGTCCACCGGAGACCCAATGTCCCAGCCCTCAGTCCAAAAATCAAACTGACCCTCAGTCAATTAGCTCCAGCCCACAAAGTTGCCTGCAACCCAGCCCATGCCAGGTAACAGACCAGCCCAATTTTGACAGACCCAAGAGCCGGCCTATTTGGCTGGCGCGTGCACGACAATCGCGCGTGGGCGCGAGTAGCCGACAAGGCTGCAGAGGGGCTGTCAACCCACTTGTGCTCCGGAGCCATCAGTGACGTGGCATGCTCATAGCCGTTGGATTTCCAACGGCTAGTTTTTCTAGACCGTTGGATTTCCAACGGTAAAAAAAATTTAAATTTTACTTTTAAACTGGACCGTCCGATCACAGATCAACGGTCCACGTTTTTTCCCCAAAAAATAAATAAAAAATTAAAAAAAAAAGGCCCAACGGTAAGATTTATTACCGTTGGCCACGTGGCAGCTCCTTGGCTTTTGGATTTGAAAATTTTTCAAATCCAACGGTCCAGATTAATTAACTACATTAAAATTAATTAAAAATTATTAAAAAATACAGAATTTTTTTTAAAAAGTTATTTTTTTTCTTCTATAAATACGTAACCCTCACCTTCCACCTTACACCACATTTCAATATTTTCTACACTTTCTATACTATCTACATTTCAATATTTTCTACACTTTAAGAGAAAAAAATGTCTTCGTGGAAGCTCATTGAAGATGTTACGTTGTGTGAATGTTGGGTTCACACTACTCATGACCCGATTACAGGTAATGAGATGGATAAGAGAGAAATGTGGAGTAAAATTACGAAAGCGTTTTGCGATGTACATGGAAAAGACGCCAGAACTAGTCAAGTTCTTCAAGGTCGTTGGAAAAAACTCAACGCATCATTTACTTGTTGGAAAACGCCATCTCTCATGCTTCCGGTAACCTGCGTAGTGGGACAAGTTTAGTGAATCAGGTGACAATATTTTTATTTATTTATATCCATTCCACCCACATCAATATTTTAATTTATTTAATTTCGTATGTAATTTTTATGTTATTTCTTATTTAATTTTTATATGCATTCCACCTGCATCAATATTTTAATTTATTTAATTTCTTATGTAATTTTTTTTTTATTTCTTATGTCATTTTTATGTAATTTATATGCATTCCACCCGCATCAATATTTTAATTTATGTATTTGTGTTGCACCTGTATTTTTTAACACTATCTTATCCCACGTTTTTATAGAGACTACAAGCTCAAGCATTCTACAATTCAAAGAACCAGAACAAATCATTCAACAAATGGGAATGTTGGGAAATTGTCAAAGATTGCCCTAAATACAAAATTGTGGCAACCGGTCCAGAAGTTGTCATGCATGGCATGGGTCTACATAGTTCGCCAGAACCAGACACGGCCGAACAAGAAGCCGACACATTTGAAGACACGGAAGGGACGCCTGAACAAGTGCCCGAGACCCAACAGACTCGTCAGTCCCTCAGGCCTCAAGGTAAAAAGGCATCAAAGAAAAAAGACAGTTCTTCCAAAAATGACTACACTAAATATATGGAGGAACTTGCTCGCCAAGGTGAACTGACCATAGCGAGGGAAAAGGCTAAAGATGAGGAAAAAAATGCTACAATGGCAGCACTAATAGCAGCTACTGAGAGACAAAGAGAAATAGTTAATCGAGAGAATGAGCTGGTTAGAGAAGCACTTAATCGAGAAAATGAAATGCTTAGAGAAGAAAGGATGGGTCAAGCAGATTGTGACACTATGAGCAAGTCTCTAGTAGGAATGTCTCCCAATTCAAAATATTTTTGGACATCGGAAAAAAGAGATGTCGTGCGAAGGAGGCGTGCAAGAGATGCGGAAACAAGTCAAGGGGGTTCTAGCTACACAAATCATAGCAACCAAGATCCTAGCACCACATATCCTAACTCCAGAGACTTTGTATAGTTTCGTATTTATTTGTAGTACTTTATTTAATTTCTTATTTTTTTTAGAATTTTATTTAATTTCTTATGTAATTTTTATGTTTTTTCTTTTTTTTCTTTTGAACTTTATTTAATTTATGTAATTTTTATGTAATTTCTTATTTATTTTTAGAACTTTATTTATTTATATTTAATTTATTATGCAATTTTAATGTAATTATTTATTTATTTTTGTACTTTATTTAAACACATGAAATAAGATTACATAAACTCACCAAATAAGATTACATAAACTCACCAAATAAACTTAAAAACAAAACACACTACATAGAATTACATAAACTTAAAAAAAAAATACACTTTATTCTTCAACCACAAGCCTCATTTTAATTATCTTCACCTTCTTGCAATCCCCACTGGTACTCAATCAAGTCATTCTGGCGGGTTACGTGCCAGTATGGCTGTTGCAAGTTCGTGTACCGCTGAACGATTAATTCATTGTAACGTCCATCCCGTTCCAACGGCTCGTGTCGCACGGGATCTTCGGTATTGTCATGAGCACAGTAGATACCTGTTCGTGAGTTATTGATCGGATCTGGCTCGTATTCATCGACGACATCATAATCATACTCATATTCAACAATCATGTTGTGGAGAATAATACACGTTATCATGATGGATCGAAGAGCCTCGACATCAAACATTCTAGCTGCAGCCCTGACAATCGCCCAACGAGCTTGCAGGATACCAAAACAACGCTCAACATCCTTCCTACACCCTTCTTGACATTGTGCGAAGTGTTTTTCTTTTTCAGTTTGTGGATGTGGCACTGTTTTGACAAAAGTTGACCACCTTGGGTAAATGCCATCTGCAAGGTAGTATGATCCCTCGTATTAGGTACCATTAACCCAATATGTGCATCTCGGCGATTTTCCTTGCAGCAGTTCGTCGAACACTGGGGATTGGGCAAGGACATTTAGGTCATTTTGAGCTCCTGGAACACCAAAAAAAGCATGCCAAATCCATGTATCAAATGAAGCCACCGCTTCCAAAATGATGCTTTTGGCTCATTTTCTGTCGCCATAAGCTTCTTGCCACGCACTTGGACAGTTTTTTCAAGTCCAGTGCATGCAGTCGATGCTTCCAATCATGCTAGGGAAGCCTCGCATCTCACCCTTCCTCAGAAGCCTTCGTATGTCCCTTGGAGTGGGTGTCCGGAGGTACTCATTGGTGTAGAGGGCTTCAATTGCAGAGCAAAACCGCATTAGGGACTCCAGAACAGTTGTTCTTCCCATCCTGGCGATCTCATCAACTTGATCTGCAGATGCTCCATATGCAAGCATTCGCAAGGCAGCCGTAATTTTTTGCTCGGGAAGAAGACCTAGAACATGAAAAGCATCATCTTTTTGCACAAAGTATGGATCATGGTTGCAAATAGCACTCATGATTTTATCGAACAAACTTCGTTGCATTCTAAAATGACGTCTAAAAACATAATCAGGGAATATACTATTGGGAATAAAATAATCTTCCAACAGATTTTTACCTCGTCTTTCCCTTTTTCTATCGAGGTTTGCAGCACGTCTGGGTTTGGCTATCTGACCCACGGCTTCTATGACACGGCGGGAATGTAAGGCCCTCTGCCTTCTATGGTGATCATCCTCATCCTCTTCCATGAAGAAAGCCTCATCTCCACCTCCACCTTGCTCGAGATTGGCCAATTCTGCCTGTTGTGCCAACAACCTTTTTTGTTGCTCCTGCAACTGTTTATACACTCTCTTTGAAGAAGACATTGTAATAAGAACTCAAGATTTGAAAACGATGAACAAGGATTCTGAGCTAAAAAGAAGGATTGAGCTTGGTGTGAGGATGGATGTAGGGATGTAAGGTTTTTATGGACAAAAAAAGAAAGGATGAGGTTCTGGAGAATGCCACGTGGCACTACGTGATTGGTTGAATATCTTATCGAAATCTTAGCTAAATTATTGTAAATCGGAAGTGACACGTGGTGCATCGGGATTGGTTGAAAATCTTATTGGAAATCTATCCACAAAATAGTACGTTCGGATAATGACACGTGGCATGACGTGATTGGTTGAAAATCTTATCGAAATCTTGGCTAAATTATTGTAAACCAGAAGTGACACGTGGTGCATCGGGATTGGTTGAAAATCTTATTAGAAATCTATCCACAAAATAGTACGTTCGGATAATGACACGTGGCATGACGTGATTGGTTGAAAATCTTATCGAAATCTTGGCTAAATTATTGTAAACCAGAAGTGACACGTGGCGTGTCGGGATTGGTTGAAAATCTTAGCGGAAATCTATTCACAAAAAAGTACGTTAGGATAATGACACGTGGCGTGACGAGATTGGTTAAAAATCATATCCGAAATTAAAACTTTTTTTTTTTTATTCTTTTAGAAAAAATTTAAAAATGTTTTAAATGGGCTGGGTGCCAGCGCATTTTGTAGGGGTGGAGATCGTTTGTGCCAGCGCATTTTTTTAGGGGTGGAGATGCTTTGGCCTATTACTGTTCACTGGGGTCTATTACTGTTCACTTGAGTGGATAAATGCGCTGGGTGCTGGCGTAAAGTCTTAGGGGTGGACTTGCTCTCAGTGGTAAGTCAAAAATTTAGCTTCCAAAAAAATTGCTTTTTATTTAATGTTGATCTGCGTAGTGTTTTTAGTTAATAGAAATTGACTGGTAAATTAATAATATTACCATTTAGATGCCTTCAGTTGTTCTTATTGAAAGTATTTAGTTGAATTCTACTATTTCCAGCAAACCATATAAACAATGATATGTAATTATGAGAGGAGAGATTTAATGGCATTACTATGTTTTTAGTTCAATTCAATGATGCACACTGTTAATTTCCTTTGCAGTTACTTTTATTTCAAGACAATGCAGTCTTCTTTCAATCCCGCATTCTTATGAATCCTCGAAATATTATTTTTGCACAGAATTAGTTTGCCAAATCCACATGACGGTGTTAAAATTGAGAATTGTTAAAATAGTATGATTTACTTGGAATCTGACGGTGTTAAACTGCAGCAAATAAATTTTTCCTGTTGTATTGAATTTTTGAAGGGCTTCCCTTCCACTTTTGATAACTCAGCAGCTACAAGCAAATCAGAGAGTTTTTTTAATTCAAGAGCAACAATCCAGAACAATTTCCATGGGAAGAGTCATGGATTCCTATTTCTTGGCTCACTGCCATTGTCACTGTAACACTCTCTCTCTCTCTCTTCCTCTGAAAGATAAATCTGAATTTTTGAGCCCTGATTTGTTAGTTACTCAGTCCTTGGAACGGAATACAAACACAACTCGACAATAGGGTCTTCATGTTGTTCGACATCGGAGGATTATTATAAAATTTATAAACTTTATTAGGGTTTACATTAGGCTTTTCATCTCCAAATAATTCTTTAAATTTGGTTCCTTTATGGCTCGGATATGCATACAATCATCGTTTGGAATTTGGTTTTGACTGCAAATTTGGAATTTGGTGTTTATAGCATTTGATTTTCTCGGATTTTTTACATGTTTTTGTGGTGACACAGGGGACGAATTCTAGGATGGAGGTGAAAGGATTTGGAAGAATCAGATGTGCATATTTATTTGCAAGGTGATTGTTTTACAGCTTAAAATACCATGCAAGTTTATTTCACTAACATTGCATTGGTTTTTATATTTGATATGTTGTTTTGGTGTGTGAAAATCGAAGAACTTTTAAATGCTTGCGAATTTGGTTGACACTTAGGTGCAATTCATTTTGGTCAAGGCTTTGGTTTGTGGCCAGTTGGAATTCATTCTTTTGGCCTAATTATTTTTTTAATTGATTTGGGGTTTTGTTTGGTTTGGGGTTGTGATGTTTCTATATTTAATTTGGTATTTCATAGTTTAGCTTACGATTGTCATCGGTTTTCTTAGACAGGGAGGTAATGTTCAATTGATGGAATGTTTTTAAAAGATATTGCTTTTAGAAGGTTATTATGTTTTATATATAAGTATACTTTATACTGTAATGAAATTTTATATGAATAATATTTCAGTTAGAGAGATACACAAAGATAAGGACAGGTTGAGCGATAAAAGCTCAGCGATCAAGTAGCGTATTTTGTGTTTCCCTTCCTCCACTGAGAAGTTTGTGAAATCGCAATGGTTGGAACGCCACTATTAGTTTGGGTATGCTCTCTGTCTCAATGTTGTGGGGTGAAAAGTTATCTGAAAATAATGGAAATAAAATTTTCTGCATCGCGATTCTTTAATTGTATGATAATGTTTCCAATGTTTTAGATTACATTGATCTGTATTATTTTAAAGTATATATAAAGATTAGTTTATAGGTGTATGCACTTAATATTGGATAAATGGTATATTTCAGGTTATTTGACATACAATTGCATATAATCTCAATTTTCTCATGCAATTTTTGTCTGAGCTTCGGAATCGTTGAACAGGATGATTCATACTTGGATAGCTACATCAGCACAATTGGAGTTGAATTTGTAAGCATTTTGTCTGTTTTACACTACTGATTCCTTTGATTCAACTCTCACTAATCTCTGTTATTTCTTGTGTCGTTTAGAAAATTTGCAAGTCATGAACATGGTGAAGTATAGATGAATTCAATTACAGCTTCCCTTTACATTTCTAGATGGAATGTCATTGAAAGTAATCATTCTCACATTCATATGAATAAATAATGTTTCAGATGTTATGCCTGGTAGACAAGTTTCCAACACTGAATCCAAAGTATAAGAAATGATGAGCTGTCAAGGTTCTTATTTCTTCACTTATCTGACTTCTTGCATTTGGCTTAACACCTGAACATGTCTTATCTCATCTACGTGTAGATTACATTTTGTTTGTGCTTAATGGAATGTTGAATTTGTTTGGGCTGGATTAGTTACAGACAGAGAAGGGGTGAAGGTGTGGAATGTCAGGAAGATGAAGGGAGATGGAGGTCTGCATCTCAGAGCCCAGCTCGAGTCCTCAGGTAAAACCCTATTGTTCCCTGTTTTTCTTCTCAGCATCTTACAAAACTATTTCTGTCTTCATATTCTCTATATGTTTGGCTGAAATTATGAGTTGCCGACTCCCACTGTCTTCCTTCTCGACTTATTTGCCAAAATCTTTTCAGTTTCAGCAGCAGCGGCCACCACTCTTCCCCAAAGGTAAATTTCTCCTCTCTTTCTTAGATTCAGAATCTTCAAAATCCTCATCTACATCGTTTGATTTCTGCAATTTCGATTCCACAGAAACATGGACTTGCTTTGTTCTCTGTGCAGCGCTGCCCATTTTCCACCAAAATCACATCTTAAACTCTTCCAATTTCGAACACGAGATGCCCGGAGAAGGTCAGTACCCTCACTCATACCCAATTTACCCAAAAATAATTTAATTATCAGTGATGGGTTCGTGTTCTCTCGCAAATTTGCTCTGTTGCTTCCCGCTTCGTTTGACTGCATCTTCCTTTGTTTTAACTTTCGTTTTTGTTTGAGTAAATTATACGACTGGTCTCTCAACTTTAATCAAATTGGAGTAATGGTCCCTCAACTAAAAATTCATTACTATTGGTCCCTCAACTTATCAAAATGTGTAGCTATAATCCTTCTCATCAATTTTGTTAAAATTTTGTCAAAATAAGCTATGTTGGAATAACCATTTATACAATTAGAATCCCTCAACTCATCAAAGTGTATAATTATGATTCTTTTCGTCAACTATGTCAAAATTTTAGTTAAAACGAGTTATATTGGAAGGACTATTGCTACAATTGGGTTAAAGTTAATGGACCATTTCTTCAATTGAATTAAAGTTGAGGGACCAATGGTAATGGATTTTTAGTTGAGGGACCATTGCTCCAATTGAGTTAAAGTTAAGGGTACCATAGCTACAATTTACTCTTTTTGTTTTTGTTTTGCTTTGTTCTCTCTCGCCGTCAAACGATGTTCTCTTTTTGTGAGGGTCGTCGTCCCAAAACGTTGTTGTCTTTCTGTGAGAGTTGTTGTCTAAAAAATTTCTTAATATTTGTCTCTCTATATGTCTGAGTCTGGGATTTGGGTCTATTTTGAAGGCATCTTCACGTTTGTGAAGCTGAGGAGCAGATTCGTGGGATTGAGTATTCTTCTAAACCCCTCTTTTTCGTTGATGGGGTTTGTATATATATGGGTGAATTTTTGTATTTCATTCTTCAGTTTAACTCTTTTATTGTGATAGTGTTGCATACATATAATATTGAATTTCATGGAGTATAGACTAATGCTTAGTATTTGATGCTGCTGTACCTTGAATTTGTTTCAAGTTCTTTTATATAAGATTACCCCTTATGAAGAAGTGAACTAAAGAGGGTGATTCTTATATTTGCTAAGATTTGGTTCCCCAAAATTAGTTTTACATGCAATAAGAATACTGCAGATTAAATTGTAGGTCCAAACGTCTCTTGAAGGAGATATATATATACCTGATGAATTGCTTAAACATGATTTGGATGGTAAACCTTATGTTGATATACCAAGCTGCCCAGTTTCAGTGTTTGTTGATATAAAAGATGAAAAGCTTGGAGGACGACTCTATAGCGAATTTTGCTACCGTCTTAATAAAAAACAGGTATTATTCTCTCCTTGTAATTGTCTCTCCTTGAAGAACAGCATTTTGAAATGATTATTTTAAAAAAGAAATCTGACCTGTATGATTGTAAACATGCTTAACTTGATAGTGTTCAAATTATAATTTCTTTCCTGGGTCTTTGCTGTGCTGGAAGAGGACTCTGATTCTAAGAGGCCAATAAAGATAGAGGATCCTGAGGGCGTGCTAAAGGAGGTTTATGGTAATCTACATAAGAGTAAAAAATATGAGTTTGCTGATGATATTCAAAAGAGGATGAGAATTATAGTGAGTAACATGTTAAATTTATCCCATATAGCCAATTGTTCAACACTTTTTCTTATTTTTTTGTTTTTGTTTTTGGATTTGTATTTATAATTTCAACAATTTCTGACATACATTTTGGATATTTTTTCTTTAATTAATCTTTGGGTTGTGCTATAGATGTCTTTCTAACATATATTTCTTCTCAGATTGTTGGTGGGGATGATGTGGTTAACTGGATTCTTGGAGTTATTTGTGATCTGAAATTACCAGAGTCGCCCTCCATTGTGCCGATATCACATGGGACTGAAAATAAACATCCCACTTTCGTTTGGATGGGTAGGACATCTTTTAGTTTATGAAAGCCTCTTTGAAGGGGTAAATTATTTTTCTTCTTTTGTTGTTGATTGAGGTGGGTCATAGGAATAAGGTGACGTTTTAGAGTTGAAATTATAGAGTTGAAATTGTTAGTGTTTTTCGTGATGCTCTTTCATTTTCTTCTTAGTGAAAAAACATACTAAAGTAACGACGCAATGGTGGTGGGAATAAGCGTTCTTAGGTATCTATGGATGTGTGATATGAATTAGGTGGATGATGTTGAAGCATCAGTCAATAAAAAACAAATAGGATCTCAAATATCATACATTAATCCGTACGTTAGTGCTTGAAAGATTTAACTGCTGAAACAAGAACAACACTCTTTTTTTGCTTTTTTGTTTAGCTGTTAAAACACGTGCCTGGCCTGCAAGACATGTATTTTGCCATCTTAACTTGAAGGGCAATATAAGTGTTAAATGCATGTTGCTTATGTTTCTCAGGAAACAGAGCATTTTTTGCAACTGTATCTTTTGTAATCAGGTCGGTTGAATGTATATAAAAGCTGAACTGCTTATCTTACCGACACATTTCACTCATCTATCCCTTTTGTTCGCTCATGATTATGTTGAATTTATTTTCAGGTTAAATGTCTTATTCATGTGGTTAAGGCTGGTGCATTCAAGTCCCGCAGCAACATGCGGGCATTTTTGCTAGTACTATTCTAAAGCGGTTTGATTTAGGCAAAGCAACATAACAGACAAACCCTAATAATTTGATAATCAAACTTACCAATAATGAGATATACTACTAAACTCGTGTTAGTGGGCCCGCGTGGTGATTAACAATGTATGATTCACATGGTGAGCAAGTTGCATGAGGTAGCAGAATGATTAGGACCATCGTCCAGGACATAGCTACATAGCTGGAAGTAGAGCAGTTGCTTTCATTTTTGGGTGGGAGCTTTAGGTGATGGGGTCAAAGCCACACAGTTAAGTGCGGCGTATCATTACCCTGAGGGTCTCAGGACCACATTTTTTCTACTAGAAAGCTGCAACTTGTGGAAGTGCTTTTAGTCGTTTTTGACAGCCAAAAACGCTTCTGATTTCATTTGAAACATTTTCAAAGGCATTTAAAATTTTAATTGTTACGTATTTATATGCGTTATGAACTGAATTGCTTTAATAACAAGAGTTTATAAACTGAAGTGCTTTTCATAAAAGCAATCTCGAACGGGCTCTGGATAGCTTTACAAGACATCAAGAGACGAAACATTGCAATTTGCAAGGGAGTTAACAAATATGGGCAGCATTATACAGCTGTCCATTATAAATGCTGAAAAATTATTGCAGGGAATGGACGAAGGATACTGCTGAAGTTCAACTTGTTCTTGAAATTTTGAAACCAACCTGTGTAGTGTAGGTGACAATTAAACAAAATTATCCCCGGAAAATCGCAATGAAATGAAAGATTTTCCGTTCGAAAAGAAAATACATCCGGTTACAAGGTAGGTTCTCTTTACAAAAACTCCGACCATAGATATTACTTGATTGACAGAAAACAGAAGCACCATGTATAACACGAGACTGGGCATATGGTGTGGTATCGAGCTGCCATCAAGTTATTCTACCAAACGTAAGCCATATAAAATACATTACTGCGGCCACAAATTTCAGCAAAGTGAGACGTCGGAACCGGAATAAGATTCACTTCGGATCCTTATGTCGAAGTTGGCAAATTAAAAGATCTGGATCATTCAAAAGAGAGAAAAAGATCAAGGCCGTTCAAGGTTTTGAATTTTTGTAAAGTAGGCTAGTAATTAGATAAACTAATGGAACTGTAAGATTGAAATGGAATGGTCTAAATATGTGAGTGCGTGGACTCCGCCCACAGAAATCCAAAATCAATCTCAATCTCTCACAATCAACAATTTGTTAATTTCCTTTGGATTCCAATTAACTTGTAATACTAGTTTTGTGGACATTAGTCTTAATTATTGCAACGCATGAAGAAAGTAATTTCATGTCGGAAATTTGACCAAATAAATTTGTTGAAGATTGCAATCTCACGCCGGAAACTTAACAAAATAAAGAGTAAATTACATTTTCATACCTCAGGTTTGGGCTCTATTTCAATTCCTTACAACATCTTTAAAACATTTCACTTTCATACCTTAAGTACTATTTTATTTCAAAATAATACCTCTGTTACATTAACTATCTATTAATCCGTTAAATGCTGACGTGGCTGCCACATATATGCCAAGAAGAAGTCTTGCACCCCCTCCCCCCCGTGAGAACCCAGTCCCACACCCCCTCCTCCCCGCGAAACCCAGTCCCGCGACCCCCTCCTCCCCGTGAAAACCCAGTCCTGCACCCCCTCCTCCCCGTGAAACCCAGTCCTTCAACCCTCCCGTCCCCCCCCTCCCCCCCCCCCCCCCCCCCCGCCCCGCGCGACCCTCCTCCCTCTCCCTCTTCCTTCTTCTTCTTCTTGCAGATCTGGATATTCAAATTTTTTTTTTTGGTAAAAATTCAGGTTTAAAAAAAATTATTATTTTTGCCACGTGGTAGACATTTGGCAGCCACGTGACATATATGTGGCAGCCACGTCAGCATTTAACGGATCAATGGATGGAAAATGTAACAGATGTATTATTTTGAAATAAAATCGTACTTAAGGTATGAAAGTGAAATGTTTTAAAGATGTTGTAAGGAATTGAAATAGAACCCAAACCTGAGGTATGATAATGTAATTTACTCCAAAATAAATTACAATTTATATTAAATAATTTTATACGTAATTGTACTAATATATTTTGTGATAAGTGGTTAAATTGAGACAATATCAATGTGACTAAGTACTGATTTGGTACTGAGGTGCTTTTATAAAAAGTGGGTATAAAAAAAAGCTGAGCTCAAAAAAGTGTTTGATAAACACTTAAAAACAACTTATTTTCATAGTTTTGAGTGAAAAAAAACTGAAAACATGAAGCAGCAAAAATGAGCTTATTCTCACAGCACAACAGAATCTGTTTTTTTTCAAAGCATATCAATAACAAACCAGACTAGACCATTAATCTGACAATTAATCCAAATAAACCCCTTGCATTATTGCGTAACTGCATTAGTCATTTCCCCTCACTCAAGCAAGCACCATATGTTTGACAACTGAAATATTAATTAATATTGCATGTTGAAAATGACCATCCTGTTTGAAGCTAGATTAATGAAGATTAAAGAATAACCAGGTCGAAGTTGGTGAGCAAAACCACACTCTTTGACTACAAGCTCACTGCGGAACATATAAGACTGCCAACGCATGAGAGGGAGAAAAACTAACACGAAACAGGTTTACCGTTATCGTGATGTTTCAGTTCGATATTGTATTATTAAAAATGACAAGATATTCTTAGACTGAAACATTGCAAGAGTCGTGAACACGCATTTTTCGAAACTTTCTCTATAAAATAAATGGAAGCCATGAAAAGTCGGTTCACCTGTTCAAAAAACTCAGCATGCAGCCTCTGCTGCTTCTAGGAAAGTAATCAAGTTTGCCTTTTCATGTATGTGCCGCGCAAGTGAACAAAGTCACGATTATTACGAGCAGATCTCCCTACGCCCTGGGTTATTAGCTAGTCACCACCACCACCAACAAAACCAATAATTTATTAGGGGATCTATTCAATTAGGAATTTGAGAGATTTTAATGGATTTATAAATCCATGAATTTTTATGGAGTTTAACTGATTTATAGAGATTCTATGTAAAATTTTGATTCAATTCCCTCCAAATCTCATGGGCAGATGTGAGCTTTGTAAATGCTTAAAATACACTACAAAATCTCTTAAAGTCCCTCTAATTCCTCAACTTTTCCGAATTCTCTAAATTCTAATTCTAATTGAATACACCTGGAATGTTATAAACTTCTTTAAAATTCTAATTGAATACATCCGGATTTCTAAAGATTTTAATAAACTGTCTTAAAATCTTAATTGAATACATATTGAATTTCAGATAATCACTTAAAATCCTGATTGAATATTCCTAGATTCATTAAAAGAATTAAAATCCCTCAAAATCCCAATTGAATACACGTCCCCTTAGATTTCTTCACCAGTCCTAATCTGTAATCAGAGAGCGGTATTTCAAATTAATCACGTAACAATTATGTGTGTTTAATTTTTTGTAGCACCAACCGGATCGTTAGTTTGTTTTTGGCTAATGACCGATAGTTTAATAGACACTTCCTATATCTAATGGACGACTGTATGAGAGTATACTTACTAACAGATGTCAATATGGGAGTATATCTCAACCAAACACGCATTGTTATGTGTTTTAAACGCGTTTTGACCATTTCTTCGGTCAATAGCAAAACCACCACCCGAACCCATTGTCTAATAGATTTCGTCACTTCCTATACCTAATTTGCACGGTCATGCAATTATGTCACCAGCGTCAGTAATCGAACTCAAAACATGTCATGTGAAATACAAGTCCAAAATTGATTCCCAACCACTCATCATCCCGTAGTAGTTAAACCAAGGGCTTGGTTGGTCAATAAAATTGAATAAGATGGGGGCGCATGTGAATAGTCTTCTAAAATGCAATATTAATCAATAATCTCCTCCAAATAGTTATATAAATATTAGAGAGAATGAGTCCTTAGTCGTTGGTCATCGTTTCACAGCCGAATACAAACAATACAATCTACATTTCTTCCCAATTTCTCTCTATGTACGCGCCCATTGTTGCTCTTTGGATTGACCCAACATTGATTGGCCGGCTCAAGCCGTCTCCATATATTATTTCCCCAACCCAAACCCAATTAAATTCTCCCCCAACCCTCATTCCTCCTCCACATATTATTTTCAATCTCCCCCCATCACCTCCACTCCTCTCTCCCTATATCTTCCTTTGATTTCATCAAATTAAGTTCAACCCAATAGCACGAGGAGCATATTTTAGCAACCCAAAATTTAGCTTCGAATTCAACTGACTTAAGCATCGGAGGCTCTTCGGTTAATATCACGCATCATCAACCTCGCCTTGAGAGTGCCCGTGAAGGAGGAATACCTTCACCTTTGTTTAGAAGCTCCAAAATCTAGATACAACTCCGTTAATGTGCTTAATCACTTCGTAATTAGTTAACTTAAGCGTCGAAGGTTCTTCGACCGATACCAGGTTGTGCCTACAATTATTATTGCGGTGGGCTAGCTGGGCTAACTGTTCATTTATCATGGGTGGATTCATGGCATTTTTCTATTTCTTGCTCTTTGCAATTTCTTTGGTTCTGGTTCTCCGGTTCGTGTCCAAAACATCTCTGGTTCACAAATTCACAAAATTATGGCAATCCTTGGCGGACCGGTTCAGAGTCTACCAATTCTACAAAATCCCGCAATTCAACGAGCACTTCCAAGAGAACCGGCTCTACCGGAAGATCTCCGTCTACCTCGACTCCCTCCCTTCCATCGAGGACTCCGACTTCACCAACCTCTTCACCGGCGCCAAATCCAACGACATCTTCTTCCAGCACGACGCCGCCAACTCCGCCGTCCACGACACCTTCCTCAGCGCCAAGCTCTCCTGGACCAATCAGAAATCCCAGTCCGACGGAATCCGCTCCTTCGTCTTGAAAATCAACCGGTCCGACAAGCGCCGTGTGTTCCGCCAGTACTTCCAGCACATACTTACAGTCGCCGACGAAATCGAGCAGCGGAACAGAGAGATCAAGCTCTACATGAACCTCTCCAGCGAAAACGAACGGTGGCGATCGGTTCCGTTCACGCACCCCGCCACCTTCGAAACCGTCGTGATGGACGCTGAGCTGAAGAATAAAATCCGGTCCGATCTCGAGAATTTCTCGAAATCGAAGCAGTATTATCACCGACTAGGCCGCGTTTGGAAGCGGAGCTTTTTGCTCTACGGCCCCTCCGGCACCGGAAAAACCAGCTTCGTCGCCGCCATGGCGAGGTTCTTGAGCTACGACGTGTACGACGTCGACATGTCCAAAGTCGCCGACGACTCCGATCTGAAAATGCTTCTCCTCCAAACGACGCCGAAGTCGTTGATCGTGGTGGAGGATCTGGACCGTTTCTTGACGGAGAAATCGACGGCTGTGAGCTTGTCCGGTTTGTTGAATTTCATGGATGGGATCGTATCATCGTGCGGCGAGGAGCGCGTCTTGGTTTTCACGATGAACGGTAAGGATCATGTGGACCAGTTGGTTCTGAGGCCGGGGCGGGTCGACGTCCACATCCATTTTCCGCTCTGCGATTTTTCCGCTTTCAAGAGCTTGGCCAGCACTTACCTCGGGCTCAAGGAACACAAGCTGTTCCCGCAGGTGGAGGAGATTTTCCACGGCGGCGCGAGTCTGAGCCCGGCGGAGATCGGCGAGATTATGATTTCGAATCGGAGCTCGCCGAGTCGGGCTTTGAAGTCGGTTATCTCGGCGTTGCAGACGAATGTGGATAGTAAGAAGGCCGCGAACAAAGCCGCGCAGGCGTTGACGAATAGTTCGTCAGGTCGGTCGGTCGACGAGTCGGGCGAACCCGGCGGCGTTTTTTGCCGGGAGAGTGTTCACACGGTGAGGGAGTTTAAGAAATTGTACGGTCTTTTCAGAATGGGAAGTCGGAGGAAGGAAGAACCGCCGCTGGATTCGAGTTCTGCGGAAATGTTGGATGGTTCGCGGCATGAAAGGGTGAATTCGTAATTTTACAAGTATTTCTCTTTATTTTTTTAATTCAAAATACCTAGTCCCATTGTAAAATAACGCTTGACGATGGATTTAATTTATTTATTTTACTAGAATATTATTTTGTTAATTCAAAAGCTTAAAGGAAATGACTTCTATGGACAATGAGGAAATATACGTGCAAAATTTGATTTGACTTGGTTAAGCCAATGACCCATATTTTTGAGGCGCCTAACTATTTTGACAAATCAAAGTTTTCATTTTGGGCAATGTTAGGAATACCAAATTTTTTAAATCAAATGACGTGTTTCCAATAGAAAACAAGCATGTTAATCGACGTTTAATTAATAATTCAATCATCTACAGCCATATTATTTGGTTTAAAAAATTTGGTTTCTCTGGCATTATAATTTTTGTTAGGTGAGGCTTTCTTTTAAGGAAAATTAATGAAAATGACTTGAAAACTTTGAGTTTTAACGATAAGGACAAAATAAAGGGTAAAGTGAATAGTACCAGGTTTGACTTTTTAATGTAAAAATGTGGTTTTTCGTTAAAGTGAACGGTACCATGGGCTTTTTAAAACTCTCTTTCTTTTAAGGGTTGAAGCTTAAGTTTGGTAGCTATTGAGACTGTGGCGGACCAAAAATTCTATTAAGAAACGTCAAATTAACAAAAAATAAAACAAAACAAATAAAATCATCTAATAGCTACAAAATCTTTGGTTTTGTCAAGTTGATTCACCCCATTACGGGTTGAGGTGTTATAATGAACCAGGATTCACGCCGGATCCATTCCCTAGGGATCCTAGGGATCACGCAATCGTATCCGTTCATCGTATATCGTACGATCAAAAATCATTTAAAATTTAAAATTTAAAATTTAAAATTCAAATATAAATAGTACATAACGAAAACTCACTGTACGATATACAATGAATTGACAAGATTACGTGATCCCTAGGATCCGTAGGGAATGGATCCGGCAAGGATCCTGGTTCTGCTATAATAATGCCTCTTCACGCAAGGGTAGTAAATTTCAGTAATATAAAAATTTACTTCATAAAAAACCACAACTATTCTATTATCATATCTAGCATCCATATTCTCCTTCTTTATTTTTTTTTATAAAAATCTTGTGAGTCCTAGAAATATACGGGTCAACGACTCAGAATTTGCATATTTGTGAAATTTATGTCAGCTTTTATTTCGTAAAAGGTTCCGTCGGTGAGAAGGGTCATGCCTTGAGAATAATATATGGAAAAATTAGTATATAGTCCTTAGTTACTAATGTTTTTTTATTGAAATCTTATTAGTTTTTAAATTTTGATCAAGGTTCCTAACATTAATGCAATAATAAATTTACATGTCAGTTATATAATTTTTAAAATAAAAATTAATAATTGATTTAGGATTTTAATACTCACACCTTTATTAAACTCCTAAATAATACTCACATCTTATATGTACACATTCATGTAATTTTTCAATTTTTTAATCTTAAAATGTACCCATTCTTAAATGTACCAATTTGTTGTAGTAAAATGTACCCTTTCTTTATATAAAATCTATTCAATGTTTTTCTAATCCATTTTTAAACTTATATGGGTACATTCTTTTTCTTGATTTGACAATGTATCAATGTCAAGTTTAATCAAAGAAATATACTAATGTTATTAAGCCTAATATCTATTATTTTTTGTGTGGTTTTGAAGAATGTACCCATATTTTGGTACAATAATTTTTTTGTTAATTTTGATGAATGTACCAATATATATATATATATATACGCGCACAAAATATATTGGAGAGTATAATTTATATTTTAATAATTTTAATCAACAAATTATGGGTTTTTATATATATTTAAAATCTCATTAATACAAACAACTATAAATTTCAATTTTTTTTTAATTTAAAAAATATAGTAACCTACGTAGAAATACATTATCACATTAATTTCAGGAACTTCGATCAAAAATTGAAAATCAATAAAGTTTCAGTCAAAGAATATTGATAGTTAGTGACCGCATTCAAAGTGTCCTTATTGGCAATCTTTCAAGCAACTTGGAAAGTTTCACAAACTATGTAAGATTTTTTTTAATCAAATAAAAACTTATACCAAAGTTAAAGACATATCAATTAGCCTTTGATTTCTTTTACGTTACAACCATATCAAACACATAGTGAGGGCTCGTTTGGATGTGCTTTTAAAATGACTGAAAGCGCTTTTAAAAAAAATCTTTTTGGATTCCAAAAGCACTTGAAGTGCTTTCTGTAATAAGCACCAGTTATGTGCTTCCTAGAGGAAGCATTTTAAGTGTTTTGTCAGGTTTTATTTGCATTTTTACCAAGAATTGGTTCTAAAAACATTTTCACGAAAAGTACTTTCAGTCATTTTAAAAGCACATCCAAACGAGTTTGTAAACTCTTAAAATTATGTGACAAAGGGAAAACCAAAGGTTCGGTCACGTGCTCGCACGTGAGAACGAGCATGGCTTGAAGGAGAAAGCAATAGACTTTGAGTCTCATTCCCAACTGTCAATCAAGGGGTGGTTTCGATCTTCTTCTCCGTCAGCCCTAAAACCCCAATTCGCAACGCTCGCCGATCTCTCTATTCGTCGTCATAAGGTACGTGAAATTCATAAATCTTCAACTTCGTTTTCAAAATCTTCGCTGTAAATTTACTACTTTTCTTCTGATTTAGGCTGATGATCGGTTGAATTTTGATCTCAATTGTTCCCCATTTTATGCCTATTTAGAGCCGATTAGGTATATATGCAGTTGAATTGGGAAATCCTTTTTATCTATGAGAATTAGGGCACAAGTTTTGAGCTTGGAAATTCTGGGTAGTTGTGCATTTTAGCTGTTTTGGGTTACAATTCATGCATTGGGGTTTTAGCTTTTTAAATTGTAGGATTAAGTGAGTAAATTGTGATTTACGAGCTTAGAACAATTTTTTTTTTTTTTTTTTGTTTTGCATAAACAGATAAATTTTGCACCTTTGTAAGTGCAAGCTATGCGTGTCTTAAGTTGACTACTATTAGTTTTGAAGTTTATTTATGTGAACTTTTCGGATCTTAAGGGAAACTATGATTTTTGTATTTGGTATATATACACGATTAGCGAGAGAGGCATGCTTTATAATGTGTGTTGAGGCATGAATTGTCCACATTGAATTTTGCAGGTCTCTTGAGTGAGCTATTAGGAACTGGGCTTTTTATCCTGATCAACATGGTAAGGTTTCATGAACAGCTAATGGTTTCTGCAGTTATTGTTTAGTCTGGTTATAAACCGCGAGGAATTCTTTGTAGTATTAATATGGCTCATTTCCAATTTGTCGCAGAATTACTTAATTGGAGCGTTCAAACCATCCTGCAACATTTCAATCACATTTTCTGATGCCAAAACTCGGAAGCAGGTAATCTACATGCAAATAGTACATTGAGATGTTTTTCCCTTTCAAGATCGTTATTGTACATATTATAGATGGTAGCTCTTGCTCCTTGTTAGTTCCAATAGATCATTTTATTTAGTGGTTTATTTATCCGTGGCTTTATTAATTGCGAATCTATTATCCAAAATACAACTGTATGGGATTGGAAAATCGCATACTTCTTCCCCTCATCTCTGATCTGTTTTTGTAGGTCCCTTTAAAGAAGGAAAGTGGCCAAGCAGTATTGGTCCCACTTTTTCAAAGTCAAGAAAACATTTATGGGAAGGTAAATTGTTTGATTGTATTGTTTTAAATGATAAGCATTATAGTACACAAAGGTTGAATCTTGAGGAAATTGATTTTGAGTAGTTTAGACTATAAAGATCACCTCTTAAAGATATTTCCTTTCTTTGTTGTGATTGTCAGATTAATATAGAACCAATTCAAGGGAAGAAGGTCGAACACAATGGAGTTAAAGTCGAGCTTCTCGGTCAAATCGGTATTGTTTTTTTCTTTTGTTGTCTTGCTAGTGTCCTGTGTTATATGTTGTATGATTTGGGATGATGGAGGGTTGATGTGAAAATAATAGCATGAGGTTTGGTTTTTGGTTGACAGCATGCTAATCGAACTGCTCTTGCCTGTAATTGTTGTTCCTTTCTTCTTGGCCAATAGCATTTTTTTAGGATTTTTATTTCTTACCGTAGCACTCTAATAGACTTTATTTTATGTTGCAGAGATGTACTTTGACAGAGGCAACTTTTATGACTTTACTTCTCTTGGTGAGTTTGCTTTGGCTTCATTTCATTAGCTTTGTACAGTTTCTACTCAGTTTTTCAAACTACTGATTTTGGTACTTTGTTTACAACCTTTTACGTTAGAAATGAACCCTATTATAATTTTGGCGTTCCAATTTTTTACTGAAGAAAAAAAGGTGCTGTGTTCCATTTAATTGGCTTTAAATTTGTTGCTTGTCCCTTCCACCGTATTCTTCAAAGCTCTAAGTGCATTACTCTTGTTAACAGTTCGTGAACTTGATGTTCCTGGAGAGATATATGAAAGGAAAACATATCCTTTTGAGTTTTCTACAGTTGAGATGCCATATGAGACTTACAACGGGGTGAATGTGAGACTTAGGTAAGTTTTAAGAAATTGATAGTTACTTATATTTTCATTCTTATTTTGTTTATTGAAGTAAATATCTATTGGCACCTTTTACGTTTTTCTACACTAGTGTAGATGGAAAACATCATGTTCATAATAATTAATTCATGCTATGACATATTGTAAATTTTCTTTTCCCAGGTATGTTCTGAAAGTCACAATTAGTCGTGGTTATGGTAGTAGCATAGTGGAATACCAGGATTTTGTGGTAATCTCTCTCTCTCTCTCTCTCTCTCTCTCTGAATAATAGGATCTTTTGAGCATTGTGCATTATCACTTTTTATTATCTATGCTTCCATAACCTGCTCACAATTTACAACTTACGGTGTTTCCGTATAAGTGATCATCTGTGTTCCATATAAGTGATCATCTCTCTCTCTCTCTTGGAATACCAGGATCTTTTGAGCATTGTGCATTGTCACTTTTTATTATCTATGCTTCCATAACCTGCACACAATTTACGGCTTACGGTGTTTCCATATAAGTGATCATCTGTACCATTCACAGTCACTAGTCATGTAGCATTCTCATAGTTTGTATTAATGTCATTCTGTGCTTCAGGTTCGCAACTATTCCCCACCTCCATCTATTAACAATAGTATCAAGGTGAGGACCAAATAAGGACTGCAATAAAAAAGTTTGCTTCTATTCATCCATTACCTAATTCCATTTTATGGTGCATCTATCTAGTGTGATGCAACAGCCACCCCATTGTTAGTCCTCCCGTAATGGATCGTCTTCTAATTTTATTGCCTTTGCAGATGGAAGTCGGAATCGAAGATTGTCTGCACATTGAGTTTGAGTACAACAAGAGCAAGTAAGTTGAAATGCATTTCATGACCAGGATTTTGTGTTTGTCATTAGTGGTTTACATGCATGAGATGAAATCCGGAAACAATGGCTGTTTTCATTTGTTACGTTTCATTGCCTTTACAACCATAGCCTCATTTCACTTGTATATAGCGGGCTTGTACAAGAACTTCGTGCCTAGGGTTGTTATTAAAACAAAAGAGAACAATTTGGCATTAATTATGGTGTGTTGATATACTTGATGTACAGGTACCATCTAAAAGATGTTATTATTGGCAAGATATATTTCCTTCTTGTGAGAATCAAGATAAAGAATATGGATCTGGAGATCAGGCGTCGAGAGTCAACAGGGTCAGGGCCCAATACCCATGTTGAGACAGAGACACTTGCTAAGTTTGAATTGATGGATGGTGCCCCAGTAAGAGGTATGTTCATTAACTCTTCCGCTTTCTTATATGTCCGGTTTATGCTCATGCAGGTGGGTGATGGCCGTGTAATTTGAAATTTTTTTAGCACATTTGTATTTTCAATTGGGATGGTCTGGTAAACGTGAATGAAGTTTTTGGGAAATATTGAGTTACGTCTAAGCTTGCTGCAATTCTTCAACTGTCCATAGATGAATGGTTTACATGCACGTGCTTGCCTTTTTTCAGGTGAATCAATTCCCATTAGATTGTTTCTTAGCCCTTATGAACTCACACCAACACATCGCAACATTAATAACAAATTCAGCGTGAAGTATTATTTGAATCTTGTTCTGGTTGATGAAGAGGACCGACGGTATTTCAAGCAGCAAGAAATCACTATATACAGGCTTGAAGAGACGTCATGATCGCTCATCTCGCGTGCTATCTCCATTTGGTCCATTAATGTGGAATAGAAGATAAATTTTCTCATGGCACCTTGTAAAGCTTAAAAAAATTCGACCTTTTTGTGCTTCGATGACTTGCTATTCTAGATGAGTTGCAACTTTGATACGGGATTGTCACGGGTTGTGTACATGGGGCGCGGTGGAAAGGACACGATCTCTGGTTGCTGTGACGATACATCATGTAACAATCATCCTGTGTCCTAACTTTGTGAAATTTTCTCCAATTTCCTTTGTGAATTACCATTGGAGAAAATAAACCCTTTGGTTTGAGGCAAATTCTCCATGCTATGTCTGAACTATGAGCCTGCTGTTTCTGCTATTGTTATTTTTTTTAGTTTATGGAAACGATGAAGACATTACGGATGGACTTTTCCGATTTCGTTGTTATATTTCGATGCAATACCAACGCATTGTTGGTATTTTCATTACAAGAACGTTCAATTCGCATCCGAGAAATCATCGGCGCACACGGACGCATTCATTCGTTTATGAACGAAACTTTGCTCCGTTGAAGCATCTTTCTTTCATACCGCTACCACCACCGGTACTTCACTCTTCTTCTTCTTCCGCGACCGATGGCAGCTCCTCCTTAAACCACGCGTAAAGTCCGCCTTCCAAGTGGAAGACGTTCGTGTAACCATTGAGGACGAGCAAGTAGGCTGCTATCAATGATCTGCAGAGACCGGTGTGAGTGATCAACTCTGCTATGAATCGAAGTCTCGAGGAGGAAGAAATTAAACTGAATCACCTTGACTGTTGACCTTCTGGGAGAATTTGGGTCGGTTTCATCGTACCGCCGGCGGCGCAAGCCACTATTATCTTTTCCTTCTTATCTAGCTGCGATTCCACACCTGTTATCATGCACCACAACATTGTTATTATTTGGTGTTTCTGAAGCTGTAAAAGTTGTCTACGGACAAAGCAAAGCTTATACATACTCGATATGGACTCGGGGTTCTCTTCTGTGCCGGCAAAGATGCCGAAAAATGCAAAAGCAGCACGGCGGGCAATGTCCCATGCTGTCCACTCCTTTATAAGCCTGTATATTTGCACGTTGATCGCCCCCGCCGGATGAGCCTACATTCACCACGGACATTCATTTTCCGGTAATTAGTTAGCCAACTCAAACTTCCTGCAGGGATTGGCATGACGGTAAGGGTTACAAATGCAATCACGACAAAGAAAACTTAACCAAACCTCTCTGAATTCCGCTTCAGGGCGCACGTCAAGAATCACGAAGTCGTTTTCTTTTTGAAGCCTCAGAACTTCTTTCACATCCACACTCCTCACCTGCACATTATTCAAATTTTCGGCGTTGGTGATTGTTGAAGATCAACTTCTACTTCTGTTCTTAGTTCAATGCTAACGTTCTAACATGGTATCAGAGCGGAATATTCACGTGTTATGTTCTTTGATTGAACTCTTATCTGTTTCAGATGAAAACAAGTGTACCTTTTTCTGTAGGAGAAGCTCCCTCTTAGTCTTCCAGTCCTCTTCAGCTAACCTCTCCAAAACAAGAGAATCAAGAAACCAAGTGAGGGTGGATTAAAAGTACAATTATCATCGTTTTTTTTTTTTTTGACAAAGCGATATTCTAAACTACTCTGCTATGCGTAAATACAGGCTTTCTAGTCGTACCTGGCGTTTTGGCTTGTTTTGTTGCTGCACTACGGATTTTGAGGCCCTGTGACGAAAACCGTTGCCTTGTGGATGCTGATGATGATGATCTGACTGATCCGACGGCTGTAAGCCAGCAGGAATTCTGGTTATGGTGACAATGCTTTGAAGCCAATGATCCCAATGGGGAAGAAGAAGATTGGTTCAGTGTGATCGAAGTCAGAGAAGCCATTAATTCCTAATATATATATATATATATATATATATATATTTATGGCCTCCAAAAACCCCAGGAAATCAGCAGCTTTATAATCTAAATAATGTGGATCAATAATTTCAATAATTCAATACAGAAACAGTCGGAATTGGTGTTTTGGGATGTTTTGAGTGCTTATTTTTTGAGTAAAGTAAATGGGGGCCATGGATATTATGGTTATGGGATTTTATCTCTTTCTCTTCCCAAATCTGAGTTTGTGGTGGATATTTCTGAGGGCTATTGCTGTTTCAGTTTCTTTCATCTGAACTGGATCCCTCCCTTCTAATACATCAAATCAGTGGATCAATATCATTGAAATTTGATTCAACGGCTACAAACAGATGGTTCACTTTAAAAGTTATAATAACTTCAGTCGTTGGATCAAATTTCAATGGCACGGATCCATTGATTTAGTGGATTAGGAGAAATGGATATGGAGAGGATCCCTTTCCATCTTAACCAGTCACCCCCTTGTCATGTTGTTGTAGGACCATCCATATTAGCCAACATGGATCGACTTGAGAGTATCTCTGTGTTCGGAGCAGGCGGACTTGGAAATCCGAACCGTTTAAAGACTTTTTGTTGTGAAGTGGGACATTAGGATGGGCTAGCAAATGAACACCGCATGATTTAAATTGACTGGTTTGAATTTCTGGATCCGCCTACTCTAGACACAAAAATTCAAAAAAGATTTCAGCTCACAAAGATCAACGTTCATTCCAACCTGACCTTCGTTTACCTTTATCCTTCTTCTTTTACATGTCAATTCTGCTCGTAATGACATGTTTACTTATTTAAAACAAAGTTGAAAATTGAAGAAAAAATGAATGCGTCCAATCATTAAGGACGCTGAGACATACCCTGATCGGCCCATGGTGGAGGACTAGAGAGATTCCGTTGCCGTTGGTCCTGAATTACATAAAGCTGCATAATTCATTAATAATCTGCACAGTAAGCATTCCTCCATGGCTCCATGGTGCAGAGAAATTTTTCGGTACAAAAAATACTGACTCGGTACATTAAATATTGTAATACAAGTAGTTGAATTTGTTTTTTAAATATTCAACCATTTATATTATGAATTTATAACACTTAATACTAAACTGTTTTTTTGACACACTTAAAAATCTCTCCACGAGATGGAGAGCAAAGGAGGAATATGTTATTAAATTAAAGGAATCTCATTTCTTATTAATTCTAATAAGTCAGCATCAGCCACTAGTATTACGGTCTAATGGTATTCTTTTTTATTGTTTAGTAAGAGATATTAGGTTCAACTCTCGCCAAAAGTGAGTTTTGAATCAAATTATTAGCTTATTGTGAGGTTAAGCTCATCCTCTCCCTCTAATATAGTTAATATCGATTGTTAAAAAAAAAAAAAAAAAGGTCAGCATCAACCATCTGCTGATAATAAGGGAGGCATTAACTAGGACATGACTTGTGATCTAAGCTATTCAAAGATATTCAGATGTGATCATTTTAAGATATTGAATACATTAACTGTTACACCTATTTTTCCAAAATTGTCCATCTTTTAATTTTGAAAACCAAAAAAGTTGTTGTAATTAAGTTGCTAGCCTTTTTTTAATTTCAAATTGGCCTACCAACGAATCAAATAAAATTACATGATAAGGATATAAGTTATATAACATCTTAATTAATATTTGATATTATGAAGGGAAGAAAAAGTTACGGTAACATAACACATTGTTGGTCTGACAACTCTTATAAAAGCATAGTGAATCAGCTCACAACTTAGAGGGAATTTGATAGAAACTATAAGAATAACAAGAGAAACTCACTTGCAACTAGTTTTATAAAAGTTTCCATCTAGCGTCACTTAGTCGTTAGATGGCTAACTACTGTCACGATTAATTTAAAGGAAAACTAATTAAAATAGTTTGAAAACTTTAAGTTTTAACGATAAGGACAAAATAAAAAGTAAAGTGAATATTATCATGATTGACTTTTTAGTGTACAAATGCGGTTTTTCGTTAAAATAAACAGTACCGGAAGTTTTTCGTTAAAATTTCCTTAATTTAATCCATAAGCATTTTAAAAATAAGAAAGAGCACTTAGACTTGTTTAGGTCACGACTCTCATTTAAATAAAAAAAAAATAACTTCTATTTTACATTTTATTTTTGCAATAAATGATAAATCGGAAAGGTGTAACTAAATTCCAAACCAACCAACCAAAAATCCAAAGTCATCAAATTAATGTCACTTAATACTACGGTCTAATGATATTCATTTTCACTTATAAATGAGAAGTTAAGTTCAAATATCGGCAAAAACAAATTTGAATCATTCCCTTCAAAAGAGAAATATCGTTTGCTCAAAAGAAAAATATCGTCTACATCGTATGCAGACTTGCGGTACAAGATCCGACATTACTTTTAGGTCTTAACCGTCTGATTTCGATTTGAGAGCTGTTTATGTTAAATCACCGACTCCCACATCCCTGGTCCCACAAAAAATGAGAACCACCGACACAAACAGTCTCTACATCACGCAACGTGATGTCGCCACGTGTCACATCACTCCAACAGAAGCCATAATAAATAGGTAGATTACCATACCGCGTCCTGGTAGGTCTCTCCCGCGATCTCTCTCATGGGATTCTCCTGCACTCGCACTCTTCTCCCCCCATGTTTCCAAAGTCAACACACTTTAGTCAAATATACAACTCTACGACCAATCATTACAAATTGTAGAAACAGAGGCTGATGCAGAGGATCGCAGCTCCATCGTCTTCTTCCTTGTGCTATAATTACACAATCCATTTCTCTCTTCACGTACCTTAAAACTCTCCTCTCTCTCTCTCTCTCTCTCTCTCTCTCTCTCTCTCCTCTCCCTTTGTCTCTCTAGAGTGCAGAGAGTAACAATGGAGGTTTTCTACTACATGGTGTTCGGGATACTAGCGGCGGTGGTGGCCGCGGCGGAGCTCAGCAAGAGCAACAAAGACCGAATTAACACCCCGTCAACTTTCAACGTCTTCAAGAACAATTACCTTTTTGTTTACTCCCTCATGATGGGTAAGCCCACTGGATCTAACCCAAATTATCGTTTCTCTCAATGCGTACGTGTTTGTATGCGTTTTTGTATAAATGCATGTGTCTTGATTTGATGAATTTTGATCCGATCTGATGCAACTAGTGAGTTTTATGGAGTTATAAGTGGAAATTTAAGTACCCATTTGCGAGATCTGCTTGTTCAATCTGTTTTCCGATAGTTTTTTATCATGTTTTTGATAAGATTTTTGGGATTTTTAATCGTTTTCTTGGTTGAAAAATGATGCTGGCATTGCTTTAATTCTAGCTATTTTCTTTTGATTTGTTCTTAATTGGTGAATAGGAAGTTGGATCTGAGCTGCACTTTAATTTGAGGGGATTTTGCTAATTATGTTTGAACTTCTCTAATTGAATGAAGAATTGGTTTAAATTACTGACAAATTAATGGTTTTATGGCAATAGCTGGGGACTGGTTGCAGGGTCCTTATGTCTACTACCTGTACAGTACGTACGGATACGGAAAAGGCGACATCGGACAGCTTTTCATTGCTGGTTTTGGGTCCTCCATGTTGTTTGGAACAATTGTTGGATCTCTGGCAGACAAACAGTGAGTTTTCGCTCTGTCATATGTTAAATGGTTCCATGATTATTCGATAACTTTTCGTTGATGGTGTCGTGAATTTAGGGGCCGAAAGAGGGCGTGCATCACTTATTGTATAACTTACATACTGAGCTGCATCACCAAGCATTCTCCTCAGTACAAAGTTTTGATGTTGGGGCGTATTTTGGGCGGTATTGCCACATCACTTCTATTTTCAGCATTTGAATCATGGCTTGTTGCAGAACACAACAAGGTAAGGGATCGTTGCTCTGCCCTTCGTTTTTTTTTAAGGAAAACTAATGAAAAGGGCTTCAAAACTTGGAGTTTTAGCGAAATTTTAACCCTTTGTATCAATAAATCTTATACGTGGTCTTCATCTTGACTGTGCAGAGAGGTTTTGAACAACAATGGCTGTCAATTACATTCTCAAAGGCAATATTTCTTGGCAATGGGGTTGTTGCTATCTTGGCTGGGTTGCTTGGAAATACGCTGGTTGATGCACTGGCTCTTGGGCCTGTGGCACCTTTCGATGCTGCTTCATGCTTTCTCACAATTGGAATGTTTGTGATTTTGTGCACGTGGACAGAGAATTATGGAGATCCTTCAGAGAGCAAGGACTTGTTTACCCAGTTCCGGGGTGCTGCTGTTGCCATTGCTTCTGGTATACTATAAACTTAAGCTAATATTTTTGGATGATAAATTGTGTGTGTATAATGGTTGGCTGTGGTGTTTAAGCCTACATACGTCCTGCCATTTCTTGTCATTCCCTTTCCAACCTCATGGTCTATTTTTCTGTTATGTTCTCTGCCTCATTTATTATTATTATTATTTTTTATGTGGTTCAGATGAGAAAATCGCGTTATTGGGTGCCATACAGTCTCTGTTTGAAGGTTCTATGTATACCTTTGTGTTCCTCTGGACTCCTGCTCTGAGCCCCAATGACGAGGACATTCCACATGGTTTTATTTTTGCCACTTTCATGTTGTCTTCAATGCTTGGAAGCTCCCTTGCATCCCGGTTGATGGCTCGCCAATCACCTAGGGTCGAGAGCTATATGCAGATTGTCTTTGCCATCTCAGCTGCCTCTCTCCTGCTTCCCATTGTGACCAGTGTATGTTAGGATTCCAGTGTATTGTTTTCTTTATTATTCTATGTTGTCGTGCCGTTCCCTAAATTTGCTAATTTCAAACAGTTCCTGGTAGCACCATCCAATGTGAAAGGAGGGAGCATCTCTTTTGCTGGTTGTATCCAGCTTCTTGGATTCTGTGCCTTTGAGGCTTGCGTAGGACTATTCTGGCCGTCCATCATGAAGATGAGATCTCAGTACATCCCCGAGGAGGCCAGGAGCACCATCATGAACTTCTTCCGCATTCCTCTTAACATTTTTGTCTGCGTTGTGCTGTATAATGTATGTTACAGTTCTTGACCTTGCAATTACATTAGACCTGTAGATGTGGGTGAAGTAGGCAAATTGGCCTTTAGGTGGACCAATCTTGTTTTGTCTTACGGACATGATGTTATCACGTAAGTGTGCTCAGACCACCTCTTTTGTAACTAGCGAGCTGGTTTTGTATGTCTTTGCAGGTTGATGCGTTTCCAATGACAGTTATGTTTGGTATGTGCTCGATCTTCCTCTTCGTAGCATGTCTCTTGCAGAGGCGCCTCATGGCGATTTCAGACAAGCCCAGTAAGTCGTATTTTCACTCCAACCATATCCTTTGGCATCCTTAATAATTTTGGTGCTCATGGTTGGAACTGTTTGATTCTGTCAACAGAGACTGAAGATTGGGTATCAATGAAGGAGAGGGACAGCGAGGCAGAGCCGTTAAACATATAATCGATGCTGAGCTGACAGACCACCGGACTTTTGAGAGGTCGAAGACAATGTGCTCATCCGTTCAACATACTAGTAAAGTTCCTTTTAACTAAGGGTAATGTTCAATTTCGAAAGGTTATGGATGGAAAATGTGGGAGGAAAACAGTGGTCTGCAGATGCAAACCGAAGAAGATCCGGTTGAACGTCAGTGAAATAGTTTATTGCCAAGTTTTCGGGGAAGGAAAATCATCTCTTCTTGTAATGCCATCGTTATTCTTTTACAGCATCCAATAGCCTCTCTCTCTCTCTCTCTCTCTCTCTCTCTCTCTCTCTCTCTCTCTCTCTCACACACACACACACACACACATTTTTCTTCATTGACATTGAAGTGTACCTACGATTACGTAATGCAATTTTGTTTTATCATCTTTGTGTTTTGGTCATCAACAAAATTGGAGTGCAGCTTCTGATTTATGCAGACTCAAAAGTCACATTTTTCCGATTTAAAAGTTGAATGAAAAAGACTTGCTCAATAAATGGTAAGACTGTCTCCAAATCACTAATAATAAATTCTGTAATGCATACAACAAAAAATTTCGGATTAAATATTCTATTAAAAATACATTTTTGGCTAAAAAAATCACTGTGAATTGCCTTATAGAGTTTACTCTTAATCATGACGAAAAATGTTTTTCAAAAAATAAAAAATTTACATTTTTCTCAACAAAAAACGTTGGCTAACCATTACGGTTTTTTGTTGATTTTGCAAATTTGTACAAAAATTTATTTGCTTTCACCTCCATCGCACCATGAGGTTTTGAAAATTCATGTAAGATTTTTTGTTGATATTCTTATAGATGAAGTCCAATTTTCGGCAATGTGTTGGGCCCGACTACTATTTTTGTCCATTTAATTTTTTTAGTTTTCGGCTTACATATTCTATTAAAAATATATTTGTAGCTCAATAAATGGTAAAACCACTTTCAATTACCTTATAAGTTACTCGTATTCATACCGGGAAATATTTTGTAGAAATAAAAAATTTAGCATTTTTTTAAATAAAAACGTGGGCATCGTCACTGTTTCTAGGTGATTTTGTAAAGTTGTACAAAAATCGTTGTAAAATTTATTTTCTTTCACCTTTGTAGCACAGAGAGGTTTGAAAATTCATATAAGACTTTTTTTTGATATTCTAAATAGATAGACTCCTCGTTTCAACAATATTTTGTGCCACTACAATTTTTGTCCATTTATTTTTAAGTTTTCATTTTAAATATTCTACTAAAAAAACATTTGTGGATCAATAAACCGTAAAATCATTTCCAAATGCCTTATAATGTTTTCCATAATACTGACAGAAAATATTACGAGAAAATAAAAATTTGTCATTTTTCACAAAAACATGGATTACATTCACGGTTTTTAGTTGGTTTTGCAAATTCGTACATAAATTATTGTTCAATCTATTTATTTTCACATTCGCCTCATCGTGAAGTTTTAAAAAATAAAATTAAGACTTTCCGTTTATATTCTTGAGGGTGGAACCCCATTTTAACAATGTTTGGGCCTCACTACTATGTTTTTCATTTATTTTTTTAGTTTTCGATTTAAATATTCTACTAAATATATATTTATTGCTTTATAGACAATAAAACCGCTTCCAAATGCCTTAAAAAGTTTTTCTTAATGCTCACGAAAAATATTTCGTGAAATAAAAAGTTTGCATTTTTAACAAAAAAAACGTTTGTGTTAAGCAGGCTTGACGCAAGTAAAACAAGGCGCTCTGCTCACACAAAACGAGGCACACCAAGCGCACAAAAAACGGGGCAGACCTTGTGCCCGCAAAACGAGGTGGGTTTCGTGCATGCAAAACGAGGCAGGCTCTGCTCATAGAAAATGGGAGGGGGCTCTGCGCAGGAAAGATGGGCATCAAATGACACACCCCATCCCAAGGAGAGCGTGCTGGTCGTCACATGAGAGTAGGGCTGGAAAAAAATCCTGAACCATACCGAAAACATCCCGATCCCAAACCAAAAATCCCGAAAATTTTAATACCAATCCCAAACCGATCCCGAACCATTTGGTACGGGAATCGATCTCACACTTTTCTTTGTTCGGGAATCCCAAACCAATATATATATATATATATATATATATATATAAAACCAAGCCGCTCCTCTGACCAATGACATCTTTCTTCACCACCTTTTTCTTTTTTTATTCTTTTGAAGGTTGGAGAAAGAGAAAGCAGACTGGAGTAAGGGGTAGGGGGCTGTGTATTGTCTGCCATCTTCACAGACTTCACTCACCATTACTTTCCTTATTTTTATTTCTTGATAACTATTCGCACTCCCACAGAGGCATAGATAGCCACGGCCTCCAAATGCTTTCTCTCCCTCCACCGACTCCCTAAAATGCAAAAGCAAGTCCAAGGCCTCCAAATGCTTTCTCAATCTTCAAAAGTAGCCACACCCGCAACCAGCTCTTCCTAACACACCATACCCATTGCAGCCTTCGTCTGAAGAACCCAATCATTCTTCCAAGACATCAGATCCATCGCTGCAAAGCAGAGTAGCCGTCTGTGGCGATTTCGTTCGGCAAGACATGGAAAAACTCTCACATCGACGAGGATCGGTACCCAAATTTGTTCGATGCACTTCGCAAACCCCTCCAGCTCTCGTAGGCGGCAAAGATTAGCCCAGAAATGAAAGGGATGGAGATGGGTGTGGGCAGATTGACAAATCTGGGATAAGGTGTGGCCATGTGGATTGGCAGGGAAAGTGGGAGGTCGATGAATCCCAAACCATACCGAAATCCCGAAATTCAGGAATACCGAAAGATCGGTTTGGTTTTGGTTTCTTAAACCTTGTCCCGAAAAAAATCGGTTTGGAATTTGGGATCCCATTTTCGGTTTGGGATCCCATACCGAACCAGCCCTACGTGAGAGTGACGTAACCATGTGCACGGTGCGGAAGCTAATAAGAACGTTTAGTCATGACAATTACTAAGATTTAACACCCAAAGGGGGATCCTACTTTTGTGAATTCTGTCAGAATACCGTTGGATTCCTCGTGGCCACCAAAGCTTTGCTACTTAGAACCTGGAGGGGAGAAAAACAAAACGCGTGAGTGGGCAAAAACAAATCTTTTCAAAACCTCTTCTCTTCTCAAAAGTTATAACCCTTTGCCGTAAAACCTGTATAATTTCCCAGAAATAAAATATATACTCATATATATAATTCTCAAAATCCTGCTGGAAAACATGTATATATGAATATATGTATGCCATGCCAAAGTATCATAACTGAATGCCAAATCATAACTCTGTGAATGTGATAGAATACCAGATAATCACTCAGCCCTCGGCTGTATATAGCTCATAACAATCTCATCATATCATATAGCTCATACTCATCTCAATCATATCATATATCTCATAATCATTTCCATCACATCGTATATCCTGCACACACATCAATACCACCTCTAGTGGTCTGCACAACTTCACTGTATATAGAATAATATGCTCTAATGCTACAATCACGTGAAGACTGTGCGATAAATCGCGGGTCATCTACTAGTCGAACCCACTTATAATGGTCTATTCGACAGGACTGTGCACCTAACTTGGATCCAAGGCGAGCATGCGGTGTGGGAGGTGAACATCACGTGAAAGACTATGCCCCTAACTCTGGGCAGGAGCACTAATATTAGTGTGCAGTTTTATGAGCTCTAATCACATCTCATCACATCACGTCATTCATTCTCATCATAACTAGTATATAAACTTACATGTCACTTACCTGTGCGTCCGCAACACCATCATTATTATATGCAATCACTAACGCATAATAAAATAAATAGATACTTTGCATGGCATTTCATATCACATTTCACTTAAATTGATTTTCTGGGAAAAATCTCATTTATATAGGCATATACGGAAAACAAAAGTCTACTCACAGATATATCGAAGGGTCATAACCCCCGAGCCTCGATTGATGGGGCTCGTCCTCAGGATAGGCCTCACCTATATGCGTAATAACCGAATAAACGTTATTTAACGCACATAACCAACAATAGGTAAGAACTTCTCATACAATGCTCAAATTGGGTATATGAATATACCACCGTGATCTAAACAACCTCACGAACATCCCCATATTTTTAGAAAAAATTTCCAATGCCCCACGCGCCGGCGAGGGTCAGGCCCTACGCGCCCCCACGCGCGGCCAACCTTGACGGATTCCTAACAGACGTTAGGAATATTCTGTTAAGTCCTTAATAAAAATTTAACGGCGTTACTGATGCCGTTAGAATATTCCGTTAAACTTAACGAAATATTCTCTCATCTTCTTCCTTCAACTCCGGCGACCGTCGCCGTCACCGGAAAACTGAAATTTTTTCAAAACTTTATATCTCCTTCGATTCTTAACCAAATCTCATGAAACTTGTCTCATTTTAAAGCTTACGACAAGTAGAATAGAACCTTACAAATTTTAAGCCTTGAAAATCACGAAATCTTGCCGGAGGAAGCTCGAACTTTCGGCCAAGTCCTATAACTCGTTGTTCTCGAGCTTTCGACGTCTAAAACCACTCAACGTTCTTCCCCGAGCTTCCTGAGAGTGGCTTAAAGCTTCCTATAAGCTTAAAATCTCCTGAAACATCCATAATTACGACCACATGAACAGTGACCTTCGACGGGATTTCTAAAACTCACGATCCCGACGTTAACACTACCCCAAAACCACTTCAAAATGACAAGGAAGTTAAAACAATACCTTTTAGAGTCTTAAAACACCTTAGAACTTCCACGAACACCACTGTGGTACTGTGCACCTCGTCGGAGTTTATGAGATCTCAAGGTTCCGGCGTCTTTTCTTCGACCCAAAGGTATGGTTGAGTTCGTGTCCTCACAAGGAACTCAAAAATAGACTTCAACAACTCGATATGCGACATTCAATGGGTTTTGTGGGTGTCGTCTGTAGGAAAAAGTCGAGAGGGAGAGAGATAGTGAGATTATGAGAGATAGAGAGAGTCTGCGAGATAGAGAGAGGGTACGGGAATGAGAGAAGAGAGAGAAAGGGATGGGTGTGTAAGTGTGGTCCTCACACTTCCACCTAATCATAAACATAACCATGGTTGTACCAAATATCCCATTTCCTCAACTAGGGTTTCCAAATAAAATCTCAAATATGAAATTCCCATGAAACGCTCAAGGGTAATTTCATCAATTCATGTCATCGAGAATAAAATTTCGGGACGGGCTGTTACATCAAAACAAGGATATAGATATATATCTAAAGAAATTTAAATGTAAATAAATTAAGGTAGGAAGAAAAAAAAATCAACAGAAAAAGAAAAAAAGTAGAAAATAAATAAATAAAATAGAAAATGATACGATCGGTACTTCGCTATTGATTTAACATTGGAGTTGTCGCTAGTGAGATAGCGACTGTACCTACATAAGTCGCTATCATCCTAACGATCCCGGCTTTTCAAATGTTTCTTCTTTTTTCTTTTTTTTTTTTGTTATTAATTTTTCTTGTATTTCTATTACCTTAACAACAAACTATCATATTCATGTTCTTCAAAATATATAATTTTGTATAAAATCTATTATAATTCATATTTAAACACTTGTAATCAACTATTTAGAATCTGAATTTAAAGATATTTGAATTTAATAGTGGTTACTCAAATAAAGTAAATAAATTAGAATAGGGAATGATCGGTACCACACTACCAATCCTCGCCCTAAATCATCTTTCAATCTATTTATTTTCACCTTCGCTCTTAGTGAAGTTTTGAAAATTAAGGTAACACTTTTTGTTGGTTTCTTGAGGGCAGAACCATTTACAATGATTTGGGCCTCACTACCATATTTTTACTTATTTTTTAGTTTTCGGCTTAAATATTTTACTAAAAATACATTTGTTGCTCAATAAGTAGTAAATCCGCTTCCAAATGGCTTATAATGTTTCCCTTACTGCTCAAGAAAATATTGCATGAAAATATAAAATTTGCATTTTTAACAAGAAACGATGTGGGTGTTAGGTGGGCTCGACGCAGGCAAAACGAGGCGGACTTCGCTCACACAGAACGAGATGCACCCGGCACACAAAAAACAAGGTAGGCCTTGTGCCTGCAAAATGAGGCGGGCTCCGCTCGCAAAAGACGAGCAGCAAAACAAGGATATAGATATAAATCTAAAGGTATTTGAATCTAAATAAAGTAAGGTAGGTTTGACAAAAAAAAATAATAATAAAGTAAGGTAGGAAGAAAAAAAATTCAATGGAAAAAGAAAAAAGCAGAAAAGAAATAAATAAAAAAAGAAAATGATATGGTCAGTACTTCGCTACCGATTGTCCAGAAGAGCTAACGCTAACGAGGTACCGGTTGTACCTCAAACAAGTTGTTAATTTTTCTTTTATTTCCCTTACCACTACAACGAACTATCACATTCATGTTCTTCAAAATATATTTTTTTGTGCAAAATCTATTATAATTCGTATTTAAACACTTGTAATCAATGATTTAAAACCTAAATTTAAAGATATTTGAACATGTTTTTTTATTTTTTTTGTTAATTTTTCTTTTATCTAAAATCTAAAATACATATTAATAAAACCCTCTTTGTCAACCAAAAGAGGGTAAAGGGCTATTTAACAAAACAAAATTTTGCTATTTTTTGTTTAAGCCTCACCTACACGTGATTTCAACATCTATAATTTTTTTTGTAAATTAAAATATATACACTAAATATACATTTTAACATCTCTATATTCTTCACTTATTGTTTTACTTCTCGACTTAAATATTCTACTAAATATACACATATTGCTTAATAAATCGTAAATCGCTTCCGAATACATTGTAAACATTTCCTTAATCATCGAGGAAAATATTTCGAGAAAATAAAAAAATTTCATTTTTTACAAAAAAAAAACGTGGATTAACACTCACGGTTATTAGTCGATTTTGCAAATTCATACATAAATCATCGTTCAATCTATTTATTTTCGTCTTCGCCTCACTGAAGTTTTGAAAATTAAGGTGAGACTTTCCATTGAGATTCTTGAGTGTAGAACCCCATTTGACAATGCTATGTGCCTCACTACTATATTTTTCGCTTATTTTTTTAGTTTTCGGCTTAAATATTCTACTAAATATACATTTGTTGCTCAATAAACCGTAAAACTGCTTCCAAATTCCTTAAAAAGTTTAACTTAATGCTCAGGAAAATAAAAAAATTTCATTTTTTGACAAAAATTAAACGTGGGTAACTCACAATTTTTAGTCAGTTTTGTAAATTCCACTCACCGTGAAGTTGTGAAATTTAATATAAGACTTTCCGTTGGTATTATTGAGGGAGGAGTCCCATTTCAATAATTTTTTGGGCTACACTACAATTTTTGTCCATTTATTTTTTAGTTTTTAGCTTAAATATTCAATTGAAAATACATTTGTGGCTCATAGAACACAGGCTAACTATCACGGTTTCTAGACCACTTTGCAAATTCATATGGCAATCGTCATAAAGTTTATTTGCTTTCACCTTCTCCGCACCGTGAGGTTTTCTAATTCATGTAAGACTGTTGTTAATATTCTTGTAGATAGAGTCCCTTTTCGGTATGTTTTGGGCCACACTACAATTTTGTCTATTTATTTTTAAGTTTTTGGCTTAAATATTCTATTAAAAAAAACATTTGTGGCTAAATAAATGGTAAAACCAGTTTTAATTGCCTTATAAAGTTGCTCTTAATTATGGAGAAAAATATTTCGCAAAAATAAAAAAAAATTCATTTTCTCAACAAAAACATTGGCTATCCATCACGGTTTCTAGTCGATTTTGCAAATTTGTACACAAATTTATTTGTCTTCACCTTCATCGCACTATGAGGTTTTGAAATTTCATGTAAGACTTTTGTTGATATTCTTGTAGATGAAATCCCGTTTCGACGATGTGTTGTGCCTAACTACAACTTTTGTCCATTTATTTTTTAGTTTTAGGCTTAAATGTTCTATTAAAATAGTAGCCCAATAAATGGTAAAACTAATTTCAATTGCCCTATAAAGTTACTCTTAATCATGACGGAAAATATTCCACAAAAACAAAACATTTGCATTTTCCCCCCAAAAAAAAAATGTAGGCGTTACGGTTTCTCAACAATATTCCAAATTTGTACAAAAATAATTGTAAAATTTATTTGCTTTCACCTTCGTGGCACGTGAGGTTTTGAAAATTCATGCAAAACTTTTTGTTTATATTCTAAATAGAAGGAGTCCCGTTTAACCAATGTTTGTTTTTTGGCCCACTACAGTTTTTATCCTTTTATTTTTAAATTTTCGCCTTGAATATTCTATTAAAAAAATTTATGGCTCAACAAATGTTAAAGCCGTTTTCAATTGACTTATAAAGTTACTCTTAACTATGACAGAAAATATTTCATAAAAGTAAAAAATGTAAAAATGCAGTCTAACCATCCCAAATTCGCTATTTTGCAAATTCACATAAAAACCGTAATAAAATCTATTTGCTTTCATCTTCACCGTACCGTGAGTTACATTGGAAGGACCATTGCTACAATTGGATTAAAGTTAAAGGACCATTTCTCCGGTTGAATTAAAGTTGAGGGACCAATAGTAATGGATTTTTAGTTGAGGGACCATAGATGCACGTTTTGATAAGTTGAAGGACCAATGGTAATGAATTTTTAGTTGAGGGACCATTGCTCCAATTGAGTTAAAGTTAAGGGACCATAGCTACAATTTACTCTTCTTGTAAATGAAGTCACGTTTCAGCGAAGTACAATTTTTGTCCATTTGTATTTCAGTTTTCGGCTTGAATATCTACTTAAAATACATGTGACTCAATAAATAGTAAAAGCACTTACAACCGTCTTATAAAGTTCATGCCTTTTCATCCGACTTCAGTTGGAAGCAATGAGATGGCACTCCGGATCAGATTTTCCAACTTGCCTCTCAAACTGTAAACAGTATTGTTCAATGCTTCCGGTGAATGCGTCTCATCAAGCGGGTCATGTAGAACGCGGAGCGCCACCTCCAAAAACCGACTGAGACTCGCCTCCGCAACATTAACAAGACCGAGCGATGCATTTGTGTGCATAAATCTCATGACGACGAGTCCGGCTAGAAGTTGCTGATCCGCCTTCACAAGCTCTGATATGAAACAGGGGAAGAGTATTCTTCTGAAAAGCAACGGCCATCTCTCGTTTTGCACTTCGGCTGCTTGAAACTTGCGGGATATGTTCCCGACCAAATAGCAGATACAAGAGAAGATGTTTCCGTACGAAGAGTTGGAGATGATAGTGCGCAGAACCCCGGAGAAAAGTACCAGCGTTAATAACTCACGGTCACCGCCAATCGATTCAGAGATTCCTTCTTGCTCCAACTTGTCATCAACAACCGCCAAACAGTGTAACTGTAGTGATTCAAAAGGCAGTAACAGCACCAGCTTTAAAGCCATGAAACAATCTCTTTCAAGAACAATCTGGCTCAAGCTCCTCGCGCCATCTTCATCGAGCAATATCCCATGAGATTTTGTTACGGACTGATCAATCAGCCTTAGAACATCTTTAAATTGGGAGAGGTTTACAAGCTTTTTGAAAATCTCCAACCAACATACATGCAAAGGGTGAATGGACAGGGAAGTCTCCTTTTCTTTAACAGGCGGTTCTTCTTCCTGGAAACTTTCCCAGCCTTCGTCCCAGTTGTCATCCCAGTCGTTTCCAGCCTCAGGAGCTTCAACAGAGGCTTTCTTATCTTCCCTCACCGAGAAGAACCCTTCCCACTCTCCCAACATAGCTAGCAAAGAATCAACATGGGAATATGTTTGAGCAGCATCACACAGCTTCAGGAAGCAAGAAACAGCTGTTTCTTGATTCGAGAGATCGTCAGGGGTAACTTCCATGGTGGGTGATATGGTTGCCACAATCTGTGTCGATTTGAGGGCAACTAATGTACTTGTAAACCTGTTAGATGTATCATTATGGTCTGCCGACCCCTGATTAGCAGTCTCACTATTTTTACTTGCAAAGTGCACCTCGTCCCATCCTTCCCACGGCGTAACATTAGATTGTATACTAGCAGACAAACCCTTGATACTTTTACCTGTGAGGTATTGCATAAGCTCTAAAGTATAAACTCGAACTGACCCCGGCAGCTGCAGGTTTTCAGAGAACTTAGCCATTCTTTTCCAAACTAAATGCCTGACCCTATCTAATTCTTCTAAATCACCTTCTAATTTACTCAAGGAAGATAACAGCTGATATAAGTTCTCATATTCCTGGGATCCATGGGCAACCACATCCTGCAAAATGCGTTCCAAAATATTTAAGTAGAGAAGGGGAAGTTCCTGGATTTCAGTGTCTCCGGCCAAAGTGGAACCCATTGGACCCCCTAATACCGCTTGGGAAAATACTTCAGCCACAGCTCCAAACCCACAACCAGAAAAAATCACGGCTCTACAGAACATATAAGGTTCAGAAGCAGAGTCACCAATTAAACCATGATTGACAAAGCTGACAATTGTAGCCCAGCCTTGACTCGGTGAGACAGTGTCTTCTATTACCAACCTCATGAAAACCTTTAGACAACATGCTAAGCAATCTAGATTGAGCCTGAGATTTTCTCCAATGTCCTCATGGGATGCAATTTCCTTCATCTCCTCAATCAATCTTATCCAAAAGTTCAAGAGAATTATTAGACATTCTTGCCATGCTGAGTTGTCTGGTAGAGTCCCAGAAGAACCCAAAAGAGGTATGATTATTGTGAAATACCGCTTCATAATGTTCAAAGAATCTAGACGTGCCAAGAGTCTAATATACTTTCTGCAATATTCATAGCTCTGCTCAAGTTGACATATTAAGATTTGAAGGTTTTCAGTGCTTTTGGCGACCATATCAGTTCCAGCTTTGGTTTCCAAAGTTGCCAACAAACTCAAAATATAATGTTTGTAGACATCCTGCCATGTTATCAAACCCTCCGACAATGGGTCGGAATATATACTGGCAAGTGTCTCTACCATCTTTGCCAAGGCTTCCAAGCTATTATCATATAAGTGCATGTACACTTCATGGCTTAAGCACTTAAAGTTTAACCCACCTAAACCAGCAATATTTTTGAAGTTAAGGTTCGCAACAAAGGAGACTCTTCTGCACTCTTGTTCCATTAACTTGTAAAAACGAGATAATCCAAAACCAGATAAATGCACTTGATCAGGGTGTATAATTGGTAATTCTTTTCTGGTTTCTTCCAGTTGCAAGTAGCAGTCAGAAAGCAGACTAAAGATGTAAGCAAGCCGCACCTTGTGGCATCCATCAATTGCAGGGTATACAATGGATGACACAGCTTTGATGGTTTCAACAGCATAGCCAACTATTTCTCCTTTAAATTCTGAAATTTCAGAAGTAATATCATCATTGATCCAAACCTCAGAAACAAGGACAGAACTCAGATAACGTACAAAGACCTGCAAGGAAACAATAGATCACTATCACTCAATGGGAAAAACAGTTGTCTCTATGTTAAAGTATTCACAGATGTATGCCTATAAAGCTGCCTACCTGTGCACGGTTCAAGCCATATTCATCAGCTAATGTCAAAACATCCTTCAAAATGAGCTTCTTCTCTAACTTGACAGAATCAATCAAGGGAAGAACAACACTCTCAATATAATTGAAGTCCCGAGACAAAAAGCGTGCTGTGTCAACGCCAGGGATTATTTTCTCTAATGCTCTACAACGATCTGCAACACGCTTTTGGTCTTCTAATTTCAATTTCCATTCTCTCCAAAAGGTTGACTGTACCTTGTCAAATTTGTCTATTTCCTCTGAAAGCAATAAACAACATAAGAAACCATGAACCCCTCATTATTGGAAAAATGTTGACCAAAAAGGTGAAAGACATGATAAAAAAAAATGTATTTAGGCCTTCTTTTGGTGATTGATGGAGCTTCAAGATGATTGCGTAGCAAATTGTAAATAAGTATAGCAGATTACCAGTAGTAGGTGGAGTGTGTTTTTCTTTAAATTTCCTTAGTAGCAGCTCCCTCCTTTGTTTAGGATCTTCACACTCAATTGCTGAACTATACAACAAGCTATATGTCATCCCCACATTCATGATGCTAGAAATTTCTTGGTAATCCTTCCTTGTTCTAAGCTGCTCTTCTATCACTTCAACCCCATTAACGGCATCCCACAGATTCAACAGAAAGGAGCAACCCACTATGTCTTCCTCTTCAGTAACAGGTGGCTCAATAATTGATTTTGCCAGAGACGCAACCACATTGTCTGTAGGAGCAAAACCATTTCTCACCAACCAGGACAGAATTGTCACTAGAGCCTGTGTTCTTACGTTGACATATTGCTTTCCAGGAATCAAGTTACCAATTGACTTCTTACTGTGTTCTCTATTCCTACTTAGTTCAAGCAGCCATGGAAGTTGCAGAGCAGCAAAAGTCAAAATTTTTCCATTTTCTCTCAAAACAGATTCCCAATTGGTTCCATTCTCAACAGGCAAGTTTTTAGCAACAGTAGAAAGTACACTTTTTATGTTACCAAGATGAACTTCTTGATCATCACAACTAGCTCCCTCAACCATTTCTAAGCAACCTTTTAGGTTGATTATATCTTGAATACCATGGACTGGACCTGAAATAACCGAGGAGCCTTGAATTGAGAAATCTGGACATTTTGTCCCTGACAACATCATTAATGTCTCACATTGACCTTGCAAATCAAGGTCCTTCCATGCATGGAGCAACTCGCTCACGGATTCATCATCACAATTGCTCAAAGCAAAACCCAGTAGTTGCTTTCGAGAATTCATATCCATGTTTTCAAGTGCAGGACCCCTTGCTATTGCAGCACATAAGTCCCAAATGTGACCATGCCCTTTCTTAGCCAAAACAAGACATAGGTCCAGGGCCAATTGGAGATCACCAGCAACCGCAGCTTCTCTGGCAATAGCTTCCTGAACAGAAGATATGTGGTCTGGAGAGCTCAATCCAAGAAGTTTAGCAATCTCAATGAGTTCATCAACATGTAAATATGCACCACTTTGGCATGTGATTGCCATTTTGATTATCTCCATTGGATCTTTTATTTGCCTGAATTGCATGGGTAAGAGAGTCACTCCAAGACTGGGAAGTCTAACTGTAAGTGCATCGATAATGTCAGATTCTACTCTGACATTTCTACTGCTTGGAAATAAATTGAGGCATTCCTTAGCCTTCCAGATCTGAAAAAAGTTGTACACTGATTAATTAATACAATAGTAAGTATTGATGTGCTACCACATCAAAATGTTTAAAATGTATCATTTCGTTCTTGAATATCATAAAACATCAGCAAACGTTAGCATCTTTATACTTACTTCAGGACAAGAAAGACTTGAAGCTGAGAAGAAATACTCCCTTGATGCTTGTATGACAAGATTTTCAGCCTTCTCTGTTGCTAAAGCAACTGAACTTGTACCCTTTAGATAATTCCTAGCAAGAGAAAACTTCCCCGCTTTCAGCAGTCCTCGGCAAAATTCCATCAACATATACTCCAGATCCAGAAAAGGAAACGCCTTGTCCCTAATGCATTGCATATCACGCCACATGCTTGCCCAATCAGTATCTGATCGACCAGGCTGTCGACGTATAAATTTTGAAAGGATAAGACGAAGAATTTGCTTTACACCTTTTCCATCTTCATGAGACTCTAGAAAAAAGTTCAGGGGCTTTGGCACCTGAAAACACATGAAAATTGATTAAATGCAAAACATCAATACCCTAATACCAAGAAAAACACTCCCTTTCAAGAAAGATTACAGACCTGATAAAATGCCAGGAGCCTCCCTACTTCAATGTGGCCTTCTGCCAATTTCAATCTTCTGTCAAGTCCATCAGTATATATTTCACTACCTGTTCAGTCAAAGATAAAAGGTAAACATTCTTAAGCAAAAACAAAATCATATCTGATTGATTATCACACAAACCATAATTCTAAAGTAGCAAACACCTTGAATTTGTGGAAGCTTTGATAATATGGCTGCCATTGTACTCCACCTATCAGTAGATGTGCACAAATAAATGCACTGCAGAGCGCAGTCTATGACTTCAACCTCATCCTTGAATAGGCTGTTACTCTGAAAATCACTGCACCCTTCCTCTATTACCTGCAAGCAGATATCCAATTTATTCTCGGAAGCAGTTTCCTTCAGCCATCTAACCAGAAATGATTCAGCCTTGTTATGCTCTGTTGTCTGATGGTTATCTGCCACCTGATCCTGTGACCTATCTTGCATAAATGGAATTGCCATATTATGTAGTCTCGCAATCATATTTTCTTCTTTAACTCCTTTAAGCATCAATCTGAACTTCTCATAGTCAGAGAACTGTTCCCACGTGACAAGACTCAAGCTGGAATTTATTTCCGGACTACTGTCATCAGAATAAATAAGTTGGTGCAAGTATGAGACATCCTCATGGAAACTCTGCAACTCGTATACACCTTTGCGATTAGCAAAATCAAGCAAGCAAATGCAATTATCTAGCTGTCCACTACAACTATCAATATCTCTAGCTCTCTTCTTGTACCACATTGAAAGTTCATTAGTTGATGGCCAAACTGATCCTAGGCACTGCTTCAGTAGAGGTTCGGTCTGGATTTGGATACCAATCGCATGGTCCTTGGGTGATCTGTTAATAAAACTTATCATTTTCTCACATTCAACCCAATCTTCTTCCCTCACAGCTACATTTGTAGGAGGAGACCTCCCTGGAAGAAGCTGCCCATATGTTTGTACAGGAACTGTTTCAGGGATAGCAGCTAAAATCTCTAAAACGCAAGAAGCCAATGAATAAGGATGACGCTTGAACATGAGATTTAAGGCCCCGATCTTCCCACTTTCAGCAAGCGTAACAGCAGCTTCACTTATAGGCATAGCTCGAAATTTGCTATATTCCTGCACTGAAAACCTGCGTAAAACTATGTCATTCAACTGTAGGTTAATATTTTGCTAACATGAAAATAAAGCTTTGGAAGATTATGATACCTGCCCATGTTTATCCCAAGAAAGGTCTCCAAGCGGTCTCTGAATTGTAATAACTGAAGTCTAGCCATACGAAAATCCCAAATTTGGCTACATTCATCCTTTTCTGATTCAGAAAACCCATACTGGTTAGTTAGGTTCAGCCCATATGCAAGTAAGGCCCTCACAACATCTTCTGTATGTCCAACTTTGTCAACACATTCGGAGAGTACAAAAGTTTTGTCCTTAATTTTTGATAAATAGGTACTTATTTCCTTTGGTCCTTGGCTTGACTGCAACCACTGTGACTTTACAACTTCATCTTTATCCAACCCATGACAATCAGCAAATTCCAAGGCAGCTTGATACTTTTCATTTCTAATCAAAATATTATACATCTCCATGATAGATCTTTCAGAAAATGAAACAAGGCTCCAGTTCAACGAAGAAATGTCAATATGGTCAAGGCTGTCCACTACAATATGCTCCATACTATGTGAATCATTACGTTCCTTAGAGTCAGATCTCTCTTCAGATGACACCGTCTCCAAAAGAAACAGGTTTCCTTGAAACAGATTTATTCTGTCTATAACCGGCTTAGAATATACAGTTTTATTTTCCTGAACTTTCAAGCCACTAAGGATGTCAAGCATGGAAACAATGCCACACCTTTTTGCAAAAGTAAGGATGTGGTCAGACCACCAAGTAAAATCCACAATGTCACTTAAATATTCCCCCTCTCCACTTGACAAATTATTAGTCACTTGTGACTCGCATCTCTCTCTGCATGTAAAATTGGAAAGTGAAAAGGATTCTTTATCCAGCTTAAATATGTGCAAGCATCCTGTGACATCTAAAGTAGCAACAAATTTGGCTTGTGGAGAGATTAGCACCTTTGGATATACTAGCTGACTTCCTTTTGGTTTCGAATCAAAACCCTCAAATTGAATGGTAACAAGCTGCTCCAGATCAATCGTCCTACTTCTACGCCAAAGAGAAAGATAACAAGATCCTGGAAGAACATAAATATTTAATTAATAAGTAATCTAGCTCATATATTACATCATTTTCAATTGTTTTCTATAAACAATTTATAACATAATATCAATATCTTTTTTGCATATGAAATAAACTTAGATCGAAGTCCCAAAGCAACAAAAAAAGTTCTTTATAGCCAATGAACGCAGTGGCTAGCAACCAACTCTAAAAAATCATAGCATAAAAAAAAAAAAAGATGCATGATATGCAAATATTCGACCAACGACAACATCTAAAGTGTTCTTCCATTCTTCAAAAATCAAAAGAGTTACCATTACCAATAATGCCATCAACAAAAGTTACCCGATCATCCAGATTCATGCAAAACTAATGCAGTAGATTTGTTTAAGATCCTAATCTAGAACTTGCCATCTACGTATGCAAGAAATGATACTAACCACATAAGGGCCTGCATAAATGAATATCTTCATGTATAACCATGTTTATGCTAAATGGAAAGTAGAAGTAGGAATCATGACAGAGTTGCAACCTGAGGTTAGTATGACACCAGCAAGCAAAGAAAGCTCTGGGTGGTAGTCAACGCAGAAAACTTTGCAAGAGAGCTGCCCCTTTGCAGTTAACCCATTATGTGAGGTGCGTGCAGAATATATTGAGGAACTCGGATCCTGACTGATCTCAACATGCTGAAGGGAACCATCAGAGGTAACCACAATAAAGCTACACCTGAAAACATTTCATTAACTTCAACAAGTAAACATCAAACTTTTCCCAAAAAAAAAAAAGAAGAAAGTGAACCTCAAACCAGAAAATCAAGACACGTTCTTGGTATGCGTCATTTTTGCACAGGCTATGGGCAGAAAAAAAAAGTACTTACAGACAAGATTTCTGTACATCAGAATCGTCCTGCACAATCAGGTTAATTACTGGTAAAGATACTTTCAAATTCCTCCTTGCAATCCTTGTTATCTCGTCACCATTTGCTTTGATAAAATATAGTGTATCATTGTCGTCAACAACACCAAGAACATCATGACTTTCAGACCAAGTTCCTATTGTAAATGAAGTAAGGCTTCCACCTGATGGATAGAGCACAGATTAGATTCATTAGAAACTATCTTAACAAAAAAACAGAACTAGTGTAACATACAAATTTGGATCTAACGAAGAAAAAATAAAAAGGGAAAATCCAAATTTCTAAAGCATACATATCTCAATACGTCACAATGAAGAACCAATAGGAACCCACACATTATGTGCATCCACAAAATTATACCAACTTCAAATCTCATTGGCCCTTATTAAGATGGGTGATTCTACAAACTCTTGTCATAATTTTCTGAAAAAAACCTGTTTCCTAATTAATTGTCTTTGGCCCTAATTCAGAATCACTGTATACGGTGGACTACTATGGTTAGAGGCCCCATGGTCTACAATGAAATTACACTGACCGACATGGCTAATTCACAATGAACGTACATATTCGTGTGTTCCGTAAAGCAAAACCATTATACATACCACTACTAACTGGGTATTAGTATTTCAAATATATCAGCTGACCATTACAGGGTACATTGGAAAAAGGGCATAGCAACCAAATATAATGCAGGGAATCAAGTTTATGAGTAAAGTCCTCAACTTTGCAGGGAATCAAATTTATAAAGCAAACATATTCTTCGAAAACAAAAAAACAGCATATCATATTAAAAATTCAATGCCCGCCTAATACTGATAAGCTGATGATTCCGAAAATGTAAGGTCAACAAAATCAGCAAAATACAACTTATATTACATGTAAAAGTGCCGCAAGGCTTCGAGTATTCGTCCTCCTTCTGTAAAATAGTTATCTGATTTCCAGAAGCCACAGCCACGCGCTCGCCTCTCGGAGAAATAAACAAAGATGCCAGTTTTCTCAACTTTCTTGGCTGCTTGTATTCGCTCCATTTCTCTCTGAGCTGGTTCACACCTTCATGGATCAAGAGGAAACACAAATTCAATCAATTCGCGTTCCGGCAACATGATCAACTTTTCAAACACCATAATTCATCCAAAAAAACAAATAAAAATTAAATATTGAGATTAAAAAAAATAAAAAATAAAAGAGTGAACCTGGAAGGGAAAGCAATGATCGAAAGCTCCCTCTGCTACCATTATTTCCCTAAACTCCGTGAATCAATCGGAAACGGAAACAAATCAAGAACTTGATTAATTGAGTGATTAAGCAAACATGGAGTCGATTAACATGAAATTAAAGAAAATTAAAAGAGAATTAAGAACCTGTTGAGGAGGGTAATTGGGAGTGTAGGGCCTCGTAATGTGACGCCGTGTCTCATAAAACACCGTGGGAGTTGCTTCTTCCATGGCCTAATGATTCAGTGTCGCTTTTCCACCCTCCAAGATCTCAAACCCTAGACCTCAAAAACCACGCCCGCATCTCAAATTCCACTTTTTACAGAGGAAGGAGACGGAAATCTTTAAGGGATCCCATTTTTTTTTTATAGAAATAGGAATTAATGTTCACACTGTATTAACTTTAATAAATTGAATTGAATTAAATAGTTTTAGATTGAATTAAATATTTTGAAGAATGATCTATAAATCAAAACTTACAAAATAAACACTTTGATCGCTGATGTTCGATATAGGATGAGCTTTACATCTAATCCTTATTTTTTTTCTTTACATAAAAGGCCTGGAAAGGAGAGAGAGAGGGCAAACGCGTCATTATCTTTTAATGATAAGGATAAAATAAAAGGTAAAGTGAATAGTACTATAATTGATTTTGTAGTATAAAAATATGGTATTTCGTTAAAATGAACGGGAGTTTTTCGTTAAAGTTTCTTTTTTTTTTTTTCCTTTCTTGTTTTTTTGTTTTTGGGTTGTGAAACGGCTACGGACTCAAATATGTCGGGTCTGGGCTACAATATAGGTGGGCCAAATATAATTGGGCTTACTGCAAAGACTTTAAACTAGCCCAATAGCATGGAGCTTGGATTTTTGGACCTGTTGGGCATCCTGGATGGGTACAAGACTTATCGGGCCGTTACTGCGATCCGTTTTGAATGAGAGCTCAAAAGGATGGGGCATGTAGTCGTTCCATCCGATCGATCCATTTTTTTATTTATAAAACGATACTAGGGTGGGCATTTGTAAGTCATACTATGAGCTGTCCATAAATTTAGTATTGAATTCGACATTTTCAGATATCAAATTCAAGACATTTCATTTACAAATAAAACAAAAATATAACTAAATTGTAATATTATCTATTGCTGATTGACCCATTCTTAGATTCTTGCAAGAGATTTTTTAATAGGTTTTCATGTCAAGACGGACACAAGATACACTTATGCCTTCACATCCATCATTGTTCTAAAAATCTCTGTCTGGCGCTGCTCCGCTTAAGGTCATCTCCAACCGATCCGGCCAGAGGGCCAGAGGGCCAAAAATAGTTCGAAATGACACGAAAATCGTCTCCAACCAAGGGCTAGGCCAAAGGGCTTGTGGGCCCCATCGGGCCAAAAAAGTGAAAACAGGCCAACCGGTTGGCCCAAATGAGCCAGCTAGCTAGCCCCAGGCTGGCCCAAAATTTTGAAACCAACGGCTACCTGGCGTTAGCATAACACCAGCTAGCAACGGCTAGCTGACGTCAGGTGACCATTGGATTTTATTTTTATTTTTTTTACATTAAAAAAAATTCCCATTTTTTTCCTATAAATACCTACATCATTCCTACACCATTTCTCACATAATTTTCACCATTCCATACTATCTGACTTAATTGTATTTCAATTCTTCACATTCTATTTTCTTACATCTTCCAATAATTTTTCCTTCAATTTTTTCAATAATTTTCAAATGGCCACATCTGCAATGAAATGTAGAGCTTGGACTCGAAAAGAAGATGAAGCTCTTTGCAGGGCTTATGGATGGGTCTCGGAAGATAGTGTGAGGGAGAGTTCTCAAACAAGTGAATGTGTTTAGACTCGTACGTCCAAAAAATACTATGAGTTCTACGAAGGCACTACTCCACCGAATACCCGAAACCACGAGAGTTATTCTTCAAGATGGAAGAAACATCTTCATCCAAGTTTGAATAAATGGCATCAAGAGGCCGCAAGCAGACATGAAAGTGGCGTCAATTACTACGACGAAGTAAGTGTTTTCACAATTTATTTTAAATATTTAATTATATTACATTTAATTTCATAAATTAATTTCCTTTAATTTTTGTAATTATATTTTCTAGGTACGCCAAGTGGAGGAATTGTATACGGATGACAACTCGAAACCCTTTAATCATCACGGTTGTTGGGAAATTTGTAAAGGTGGGTGTCATTTGAAGATCTGCCTCAACAAAAAGTTGGTCCTACGCCGGTGTTCGGAAATGCATCCTTAACTGCAGATGGGGATGAAGATGAATCTCCTACCATTCAAGAAACAAGGGTAGAAAATCCGTCTCCGTGTTAAGGTTCCATACCTAGGGCTATGGGACGAAACAAGGCCTGAAAATTGAAGGAAAAGGGCAAGGCAAAGGATGATTACGCCTTTCAACAAGAAATGACAGCCTCATCGCGATTAATGACGGAGCAAAATACCATTGTCGCGGAAGAAATGAATTGTAGGCACAAAGAACGAGTCAAACAAATACAAAAAGAGATGGATGATAGGAATATGCAAAGTAACACTTCGGATTACACTCCAATGAGTAAGGCCTATTTTGATAGGAAAAGGAGGAAAATTATGGCCCAACGGGGGTTGTTTACCTCTGACTATAATCCTACAATGGCGAATGATGATGATGATGATGATTATATACTTTAAATTTAAGTTGTTGTAGTTTTTAAATTTATGTTGTAGTTTTTAAATTTAAGTTGTAGAAAAAGAGGGAAAGTATGGCTCGACGGGAGTTGTTTACCTCTGATTATAATCCTACAATGACGGATGATGATGATTATAGACTTTAAATTTAAGTTGTTGTAGTTTTTAAATTAAAATAATAAATTATGTTTGGCCCTATAGCTTTTTGGCCCCCTCGGTTGGAGATGGTTTTTTATCACATGGCTATGTTTGGCCTATGACCCCTAGCCCCTCGGTTGGAGATGATAAGAAATATGGTATGGTATTGTTTATTAAAATATTAATTTCTTGAAGAACTGTATAACTAAAACGAGTAATCTGACCTTCATTCTAGCCAAAGCGTTACATTGATGGCCACAACTTCGATCAACTCTTAAACGTTTAAATGCCTAGCCGGCAAAAAAAGATAGTATAGTGTAGACGCGCAATCCAGTGGACTACAAGCCTACCGCGTTTTGTTTACACCAGCGAGACCAAAATCCGCAACGTAGGCGGGAAGGTGAAGTTACGAGGACGTGGCAAAATCTGAATCAGCGAACAGCGTTGACTCGGTCGTCAGCTACCATGTCCCGCTCGACGTAGGGTGCTTGGAAAAAACACAAAAATTAATAATTAAAGAATTCTAACGGATTAAACAAGTTAATCTTTCGTTTTCTGGACTCGGAGAAAGACTCCATGAAAGTGAAAGAGAGTGCTTCTGAACAGAAGAAGCTCTAGTTTCAAAGCTTTCTGGTTTTTGGGTTTTCGCTGGAACTTGCATGCTTGGTGAAGATATTTGATGTCAGGTCAACTACTCTCTCTCTCTCTCTCTCTCTCTCTCTCTCTGTGTGATTAAGAACCCAATGTTACATATTTCTGTTTGGTTGCTGAGAAAGTGAGGGAAACAGAAAAGAAATGGAATTCTGCATAAAGGGTAGGATTTTTCCCTTATAATTATTAGAGCATAATACATAGCATGCATGATCAAATTAACATAGTTTAAATTCATTGTATATTTATTTCACTTGTTTGTTGAACTTGAATGTGATTATGCGATTAATTGGAGTTCATAAGATGTTTTCCATGAAACAACTTAGGAGGATAAATTGATGAAACTAAAATACGAGAATCTGTTTCTGTTGATTACCATTTCGTTTTTAGTTTTTAGCTTTTAGCTTTCGCTTTTCTTGGTTTTTAGTTTTTAGCTTTCGCTTTTCTTGATAGGGTTATTTTAGCTTTTAGCTTTCGTTCTTAGTTTTTAGCTTTTAGCCTTCGTCCTTGAACTCCAAAATTGGACTCGCTTTGCACAAGTGCTCCTTTCGGTCAACTCTGTGTAATTTGCAGTTGGGAAGAGAACCGATATTTTCTCGATGTTGTTTTTCAGCTGCAGGCTTGCATTTTCCAGCAAAGGGCGGCTTCTTATCTTTCGCGGTTGAAATTTGGTTCGGACAGAGCTGAGGGTCTATATCCATAGATTTTTCGAGCACAAAGAAATGGCGAATGATAGTGTTATCAGTGCCTCATTCGTTCAGGTGTCTGAATTACTCTTTGAGACTGTACATGTAGCAAAGGAGGTCCTCGTTCAGAAAGAAAATTTCAAAGTATTGTCAATGTACTTGGAGCTGACATCTTCTGTTCTGAAAGAGTTGTCAAAGCAAGACATTGAGTGTTCCGAAAGCTTGGCTAATGCTTTGAAGATTCTGAATCGAGAGGGTGAAGTCGCGAAGCAGCTAGCTCTAGATTGCAGCAAAAGAAACAAGCTGTATCTCTTAATCAATTGCCGGAATATTGTTAAGGCCCTGGAGAGAAGCACAAAAGAGATTGGTAGAGCACTTGGTCTAATCCCATCGGCGTCATTGGATGTTTCATCCGGTATAAGTAGTCAGATTAGCAAGCTGTGCAAGAATATGCTGGATGTTGAGTATCGAGCGGCTGTGGCTGAGGAAGAGATTGTGGGAAAACTTGAGCTAGGAATACAAGAACAGAATGCTGATCCGTCCTGCGTGAAGAACTTGTTTGTTCGAATTGCTGAGGCTCTTGGGATCTCCGATGATCAGTCTGCATTGGAAAATGAACTCGAGGAGTTCAAACGTGAATTGGATGATACGAATAGAAAAGACCTGGAAGAAGATTTGCCATTGGAGCAGATCATTGCATTGCTTGAGAAGGCTAATGCTACTACATCTGCTGGCGACAAAGAGAGGGAGTATTTTGAAAGGAGAAATTCTTTAGGTAAGCAACCATTGGAACCTCTTCAGAAATTTGAATGTCCGTTGAGTCATGATATCATGGAGGATCCCGTGGAAACCTCCTCTCGTCACACGTTTGAGAGAAGCGAGATAGAGAAGTGGTTTGCAGAAGGTAACACTGACTGTCCTGTGACTGGTATTCCCTTGGACGCTTCAGTTCTACAGCCCAACAAAGCACTAAAACGATCAATTGAAGAATGGAAGGAAAGGAATACCATCTTTGCAATCATCTCTATTAAGCCGAAACTCCAGTCAAATGAAGAGCAGGAGCAAGAAGTGCTTCAATCCTTAGACAACCTGCAGAACATGTACATGGAAAGGGAGTTGCACCGTGAATGGGTGACAATTGAGGGCTACATTCCTGTCCTCATTAGACTTCTTGGTTCGAAAAGTCGAGAAATAAGAAAGCGTGCTCTTGCCATCGTATTGATCCTTGCAAAAGATGGTGAAGAAAATAAGGTACCTTCTAATTGTCATGTTGTATTTGACGATACATGGGTAATAGTTTTTTGGTACGGCAATAATTGGCATTCCCGAATTTCGTATATATGATCCAGTTCATTATGTTTTTAACAGGGTAGAATCATAAAAGTGGATAATGCACTCGAATCTATTGTCCGCTCGCTTGCACGTCGAAATGAAGAAAGCAAGTTAGCATTGCAGTTGTTACTGGTACTATCTGCAACTAGGGCTGCACGCGATTTAATGGGAAATGTTCAGGGCTGCATACTTCTCCTAGTAACAATGTTAAGCAGTGAAGATAGTCAAGTCATCCGAGATGTAAACGAGCTTCTAGAAAATCTGTCTTTCGTTGATCAGAACATTATACAGATGGCGAAAGCAAACTATTTTAAACCTTTGTTGAAGCTTCTTTCTTCAGGTATGCTTAAGAGTGGGGTTTTGTGATAGTTTGGAAAATGTTACGAAATTGTGTAATGTGACAGCTTAAATTTGATGCAGGAGTGGAAGATGTTAAAATGCTTATGGCTAGAACTTTGTCGGAAATTGAACTGACAGACCACAACAAACTGTCCATTGTAAAAGACGGGGCGCTAGGACAGCTTCTTGAACTGCTTTCGCAAGGTGATACCGAAAAGAGGAAAGTTGGCGTCAAGGCTCTTCTTCACCTCTCCAACTTACCACAAAATGGCCTGCAGATGATTAGAGAAGGTGCAGCTGGACCGCTATTTGAACTTTTGTATTCTCACAGCTTATTATCACCAACCTTGCGCGAGCAGGTAGCTGAGACAATTATGCACCTTGCCACATCGACCGCCACACAAGAAGCTGCACAGGAGCAGGTATCGTTGTTAGGCTCTGAAGAAGAAATCTTCAAGCTCTTTTCACTAATATCTTTAACCGGACCTGACATACAAATAAACATTCTCAAAACCTTCCATGCAATGTGCCAATCTTCTTCTGGTTTTGACATCAGACTAAAGTTGAGACGGGTAACGCAATTACTTCTCGCGCAAGGTTTTTGTTCTTTCGGCATGTGATTCTGTACATACTAACAGCGACTATGATGTTTCATGTGATTCGCAGCTCTCTGCTGTCCAAGTATTGGTTCAATTATGCGAAGCTGATAGCCCTACCGTGAGGGCAAATGCCTTGAATCTGTTCTTTTCCTTGACAGAAGACGGCGATGACAGCACATTCTTGGAGCATGTAAGTCAAAGGTGCGTCGAGACCTTGCTAAGGATTATAAAAAGTTCTAATGATGTGGAGGAGATAGCTGCTGCAATGGGGATCATTGCTAATCTTCCAAAGGACGCTCAGATGGCGCAGTGGCTTGTAGATGCTGAGGCAGTTGAAATCATCTGCAATTGTCTAACTGATGGGAACAGAGATGCCTTGTATAGAAGGCGAGCAACAGAGAGTGCTGTTGGAGCTCTTTGTCATTTCACAGTTTCGACAAATCAGGAATGGCAGAGAAAAATAGCTGAAGCCGGTATTATACCAGTGCTGGTGCAGCTACTAACTTCTGGAACTTCTTTGACAAAACAATACGCCGCCATTTCACTTAAACAGCTATCAGAAAGCTCCAAAAGCTTGAGCAAGCCAATCAAGAAGCGCGCGGTTTTCCTGTGCTGCTTCTCTGCACCGGAACTTGGCTGCCCTGCACACCAAGGCATCTGTACAGTGGAATCCTCATTCTGCATAGTAAAGGCCAATGCTGTGGAACCCCTTGTGAAACTGCTTGGTGAGGAAGATATTGGAGCTTGTGAAGCTTCTCTCGATGCGCTTTTGACATTGCTTGATGACCAAGGAATAGAGCATGGCGGCAAAGTGCTTGATGAAGTGAAAGCCATCGCTCCGATTATAAAATTACTGAGTTCACAGGTGCCCAGTTTGCAAGGAAAGTCTCTCAAGGCTTTGGAAATGATCTTTCGGGTGAATGAGTTGAATCTGAAGTATGGAACTTCAGCACATATGGCATTAGTGGATATTACTCAGAAGAAAAATAGTGATATGAAATCTCTGGCTGCCAAGGTTCTTGCTCAATTGGGTGTGCTTGGCAAACAATCTTCTTATTTTTGATTGATTTGTGTATGATATATTTTTTGAATTCTGCAAAACGTCGGATTCTGAGTTTTTAGATTGGATATGGAAGTATGTTCATGTTTTTTTCAAAATCTATGACCCATTTGATAACTATTTCGTTTTTAGTTTTCGGTTTTCAATTCTTACGTTAGAAATAAAAGGGAATCAAAACAGAGGTCATCTGCAAACGCTAGAGAAATAGTTATCTGAACTATTGAAATCAGAATGGAAATGTTCTTCAACATGGATATCATATCGAAATAAAACGAAAAAACTAGAAATGAATCCCTGATCAAATATTTACAGATCATCGAAAGCGATAAAGATGCTACTTCTGAAAATATGAAGTTTAATGTCAGTGAACTGGGCAGCCATCAACTACAATCCCTTTAGCAGTAGGGCAAGTAGCCAACGGGCAGCCCTCGCCATTGTTCCCCCACCATTTAAGTTCAATGCCCCGGTTCTGCAGCGTAATGAACATCAATATGGTGACAAAGGCGGTTCCAGCATCAAGACCACCAGAAAGGACATAGTTATAGCGCGACCACACGTCTGGCCTGTACCTGTAGACAACATACCCGAAAAGAAATGCAACAATGATCCAACTGGTAAAGTTTACAGCACTAGCCGGGGGCATCATGGATGTGGCACCCAGCAAGACCGGCATGTTGATGAGACGAATCCAATTATGTTGGGGGAAAGCCATGTGCGCAAGCTTGACAAGCACAGGGGCAATGGCCCCACCAAAGAAGAACCAATTGACGTTCATGTATTCACCGAGGTTTCCAAAGATTCTTCGAGGGCCAACGAGCCCCCAGATAACTGATGCATCAAAGAACACGCGGTCCATTGGACAAGTCCACTGGCTATCCTTTGGCAGCTTGGAGGTATCACAAAGGTTTGGAATGTCACCCATCAGCCACCATGCTGTTACCAGGTATACAATCACTGCTACAATCGTTCCTACCACCTGTAATTCCACGAGGTTAGCTTCTGAAGATTTCAAACCAAAAATGTAATGCAGATTGATAAATCCGAAAAAAGGAAACTGACCTGTGCTATGAACATTGATCTTGGTGGAATCTTCATGTAGTGACCAAGCTTAAAATCAGCCAGGAAAGTTAAAGCTTGAGTCATACTGATGTAGCCATACACTTTGAAGCACATATTGGCTACAGGGTGCTCCGGGTACAAGTACCCGATCACATATTCCGTGATAATATTCAAACCCGGTTGCTGTTACCACGAAAAGAGAACGGAAAAATGTTTGAGAAACCTTTATCTAGCATGAACTTGAACAAGCGGTTGTAAACTTACAGCAAACAGCATTAGCTTATACACAAAAGTTATAATTTCGTTACCTGGTTTGTTGTGGCAGTGATGATACCAATTGGAACTGTGTACAAAATGGCAATGGCACAAGCAAGCAGAACACCCCACCAAGGCAGTTGAAGAGACTCGTTGTAATACTGGCAAGCAAAGAGGATAAGAGCAATGTTTACCACAAGGATGCCGAGAAACCACCATGTTGGCACTGATTTGTACTTTTTCATAAGCCTTGCATGGATATCCAACTTCTTTTGTCGTCGAAATGCATTTCCAATGTCCCTGCAATGAAGGTATGATGAAATTCAGCTTCAATTCACAAACAGCAGATCTCTAGTTTAACTTATGCTTACATTGTGAAATCGTTCAGTGATTCAAACGTAAATTACCTTGCATTAAAGAGCAGAACATGCACAAGCGTAGCAGGAAGCGTGGCAAACCCAAGACCATAAGTCATAGCGAAGAAGGTGCTCAAATTTACAGGTCCGGACTTTGCATACGTTGGACGGTCAAGTTCAAACTTGGAATCAATGATGCTCAGAACATCATACGTGGTGCCATTAGACGTGAAAAGGTCACTAGAATATATTGGGAACTTCTTGGCATTGTAGACATCAAAAAAGTACGTGATGGGTGTCATCACATACATGACAAGAAAAAACCCAACGGCAACATTGGCAGTGGCAAACCATGGGCTAGCTAGCGGAGTACCAAGATATGATGAAATAGCCGCCCAGTCAATCGCAAAAGAACCAATACCGAGGCCAGAAAAGCCAGAACCCAGTTGTTGGACAAGAATAGACTTAGGAGCAAGCCAACATACCCAAGAGAAAGATGTTATGATGTAAATCAGATAGCCAGGAAAGACATAGTAACAGAAACTGCAGATCATCACTACGAGGAAGAATTGGGAACGAGTCATTCCACCCTTCGGCCTTTTGTCCTTCTCATGCAGAGCTCTGAAGCAGTAAAGACTTACTACTATGAGTACTTGCTAAACAGGCTACGAAATCAATGACTGAGTGATTATTACTGAACCAAAGATATGTTTACCTGAAGAGTGAAACCTGAACCAGATTAGAAGGCCACCACATTTGTTCCGGATCAACCAGAATTCTTCGGAAAATTCCAGCCCAGCCAAACCCTAACACCTAAATTCAAAACAAGATCAACAGAAACTACAGGGTCAGACACCAGATTAGTAATTTTGGTATGAAACAAAACAGTTCATTGTGTTATCATTGTTACAAAAATTCAGCAGATTTGATAGATTTTGATATATAAACAATACTGAACGTTATAAACATATTTGCCATAGAAACGAAAAGCATATGCAAATATTGCTACGAAATAGTCATAATCCGCTATAAAACCAAATGCAATTCCATTAACACAAAGAAGAAGAAAACACAAAAGCAATCGACATCCAAAGAAGAAGGAGAAACAAGAAAACCTGAGTGGTGAACATAACAAGCAGGGCAGGAATAAAAGTGAGCTTCCTCTTATACAAGAGCTTCACAGCAGACAAGATATGAGTAGCGTAAACGCTTCCGGCGCCCGAGTTTGCAAATATGGTGATCAAAACATGTTCCTTGATATTAAAAGGCCCCGGATTCATGGTGAACTCGAACCACATCCCCTTGAAAAAAGGGGACGTAGGCAGCGTCCTTGCCATGAGATGCCCAATGGGCACGACAGCAATCTGGGCACAAATCGAACTGATGGACAAAGGGTTTTTCCTGTACCAGAAGAACTGGTTGACAAAGGAGAGCAAGACGCATGAAGACAAACCAAGAACCCACATTCTGAATGTGAGCACCGGAATGGTGGGGTCGTCGGTTTTTGGCACCGTCAAGTCAACCTGCTTTATGGAGCAGTCGTTAACTTCCTCCTCCTCCGCCGCAGAGGCATCAACTTTTGCAGCGTCTATCTCAGCCATGAACACAGCTTGCAGCTGTTCCTAGTGGAAAAACAAGCAAATGTGTGAAATATATATTCAATATATATGTGTGTGTATATAGATATAGATAGTTGTACAGTCGGCTCTGTGAAGTGCGTGTAAAATCACACAACGCAGAGAGGAAGAGAGGGCTAGGTTGGATACGGAGTATTGAATATTATATTTATATATGTGTATATCTGTGTATATATATAATATAAGAAGAGAGAGTGCTGAGTAGGACTAGGAGACTAGCTAGGGTTAGTTTGGATGCTTAGAATCCTAACGGAGAAGTGTATGTATATGATACGTACAACATACATTGTAGTGACTGAATATGAATACTTGAATGACTAGGATCTTGTAGAAGTCCCGGGGTATAGTATACACGGTGCATTACAACCGTCAAATCTTTTATCAAGAATCAAATGATCAAAATTTAACGATAAAAACAGATTCTGGTGGATAAGATACAACGGTACAAGAGGAATTTTCGTAGGCATGGGAGTTTACGAAAGAGAGAGATTCGAAATGCATGTGAGAGTCCTAAGACCGCCAAACTAAAAGGATTTTTGGAAAACTGTTTATTTTAACAAATTTGGCTCACACAATAGGACATCCTGTAACAGAAAAACAAGAAAGAAAAGAAATATTTGTTTTCAGAAAATTTAATTTTATGGGTTTCCATCACATCACTTTCGGTATGGCTTAATAATTATTGGTTGGAAAACACTCTAAATGGAAAGAAAAAGAAGAGATTGAGAAATATAAACATATTTTAATGATTTAGTACCTGTATTAATAGTAACAGATAGAGACAACAACATCCAAACTTTATCTTATTAAGTAAGATCAGTCGTATAAATTCTAGAATATTGTTGTCCCTCGATTTTGCACCGAATCTCTCGTTAGCTCTAAGTACATAGTAAGATGGAGACAAAGATATTTATTTCAATTCACTTCCTTTTTTTTTCTTATATAAATAAAGATGGGTAATTCAAATTTCGGTTTTAACTGTGAGAAAAAATGTTTTCAACCAACTAAACTACAAACAAACATTGCAATTTGATTAAATTACATTTGATCTCACAAGCAATAGTTTTCTGTAGATTTTTTTTTTTTAAATTTCAATTCAGTTCAATTCAGTTCAATTCGGTTCAATTTTCATAGAATTGGCTTAGTTGATGGGTTATTAATTTTATATTTGTCCATTTGGATTATGTACAACTGGCGTGCTCAATAAAACGGCAGACTTTTATGCGTAAAGCAAAGTCAACTAATAAGCCAACTAGCTAACCAACCCCACGTGACATCTTTTCGTAGGAAATTGGAAATCAAGACCAATTTTTAAATCGCAAACAAGAAGATAGGTCACGAATAAAAACATAAATATGTTAATAAAAAAAGAATTAATAATCTAATCATAAACTATCACGAGCAATTATGCGTCCACATTTTAGTCTTTCATTCAATGTTATTAAATGTATGTTATCAATTGATAACAAAGTTTATCAACCCTATATAAGCCTAGGAAGATAAAACTTTTTTTCAAAAAAATTAACCACAAAGTACTTTATCCTTTTAATTAATCACGTAGAGCTCGTTTGAAAATTCTTTTTTAGTTAAATGACTGAAAACGTTTTTCGTGAAAATACTTATGAGACCAACTTTAGTAAAAAAGTAAGTGAATCATAAAAAAATATTTTAAGTGCTTCCTTAAAGATTCACAAAGTGCTTTTAGAATCCAAATATTTATTGTAAAACACGTTCAAACAAACGAGTAATATTTTGTAAGTTTGTTTTTACGAATGCCTTATGTAACTTCAAAAGCCACCATCTTGCTTCCATTTCAATCGACAATTATTTGTTCATTGGAAACAAAAGTGGGAAACAAACAAAAAAGTTAGAGAGCGACGGGGAGACTAAACCCTGCCATCCACTGATTCAAACTTCAATAGGCTCTTTCGGGCAATTAAGTTTGACTGAAGAGCCACTTCCACAGTTCCAGTTCTAGAAGACAGCGACCCAACTATGTACGCGATTTTTCTCGAGTACCTACAGATCCACATACGTTCAGTGTCTAAACACATTTAACCGTTAGATCCGATCTAACAACTTAAATTGAGCGACCGAGGACTATCGTAGGTGTGTGAACCCTGCAGATTTCGGGACAAAATCCATCACTTATAACGGCGGTGTGGGGAAAAAAAAATCAAAGTATCCATGTCTTATAAGCTTGATGAAGACACCATTACCACGACGGTCCCCCTTGAGCAGTCGTCGCAGTCCGCTTCCAGCAGAAAAAGATCACCATCACCTTCCAGCAGAAAAAGATCACCATCACCGCAACCGTCCCATTCAACGTTCTGTTAAGCTTGCTGAACGGTCCGTGGAAAAAGATCACCGTTGTCGCCCTTTTCTTTGTCTTCGACGTTAGCTGATGAGAAGGTAGGACCTTGCGGGGGCAGGGCAATGACATTTGTGGTTTACGTGAATGACCAAATGCAAATGACCGCTCAGAAGAACATGAAACCATTAATTTCCACATGCATAGTGCGCCTGGTCCAAAATGAACGCGTGCTACCATGCCATTGAGTCATTGACCTACAAAGTCAAGCGTATGAAACCCAGGCCAGTGCGCCCGACATGCACCCAACTTCGACCCCCTCTGCCGTAGAATTATTAGAACATCGCCCCTCCCATAGATTAGAACGTCGCCCCTTGAAAACGAGAGGAATCAAGCCCTAATATGCTCCTAATTCAGTACCAAGGTTCTAAAAGACGCTAGACGCTAGTCGGGCGGCGGGCTGGAATCTAGTGCCTAAGAGTACTAGACGGATTTAACTATATCTATTGTATTTCGTGTAAATAAATGTCTGTTTATACTTCAAATATAATATAATTTCATCATAAACTAGAAAATAGAATGACATATATATTATAAAGTATTGGAACATAATGAAAACATAAGGAACAAACATATAATGTGTGTTTATTTAAGTGTTCAATAAGTCTCTTACAATTTATTGAAAATAATAAAATGCAAAAGAAAAGTTATATATTTTCTATCTAAGCGAGTCGCAACCTAGGCAGGTGTCTAGGCGGATCTGGACGAGTGCCTAGGCAGTCTAGGCGGACGCCTAAGCATGTCTAGGCACTCTTTCTTAATTTTCAAACACCTAGGCATTAATCGAGAAGGTGGCCTGCCACCTTGAGCCGTCGATTTTTAGAACAGTGTTCAGTACAAGTGCAGAACCTTAGCCAGCCCCTTTACAGTAGCTGTCAGTTTCCCCAAGAGTAAGTGAAATCCAAATACATCCCTTAAGACAGATCTTCCGATATCATGTATTCTACGGTAGACCCTAGTGGATCACAATCGAATCATGTTAGGCTTAGATGCATCCACAACTCAACCCAAACCCAGTCAGAAGACTCGAAAATCAAACGCAAGAATGCTTCCGCACGGTAATACTTTGGTACATAGAGTTCACATACTACTATCTATGACGAACAAAATTCATGACATCTTTGAGAGAAAATGAGCAATGACACAGAAAAAGGCCAGTTATTTTCGATATAAAACGAGACCTACAACAGTTACCACAAAAGCCAGTTACTTTCAGTACAGTAAAAGGAAACCTACACCAGTTACCACACTTCATCGCCCAATAAATATCAAATCTAGACCCTAATCCCAGAGCATATGCAAATGCAAGGAGACTTCAACATGTTTAACTTCAAATAAGTTTACATTTTCTAGCAATCGCATATGGCGAAACAGTCTGTATGTAATCGTACCGGTAACCAGACCGAACAGTTCGAATCAAAATAAAGGAAATAAAGTCTGCTGTTGTCTACACACAGAAAAGCACTCTAAAATTATCGGGAACCACCCAAGCGAGTTGGTCCTAACTATGCGCCTTTAATTCTCGAAACTGCAAGTTTGTTGTATCGCCCCTCATTATCACAACCTCCCAAATCAAGCAAGTCCTACAGAGAAGAGTCGTTTGACGGTTTAGCGTGATTTTTTTTAGTTTCAACTCGGCACCTAATGGCCATGAATATAAACGGTTGTACGGATCGAGAATTGTGTTAATCACCTGAAAAACCGCATAATTCAACGCTTCCCTCGGTGCCCACCACCCGACCTCGCACCAGGATAGCGAGCGAATTGCAACCTTAAATTGACTGAGTCACGGTCATGCTCATCGAATTTATAACCTGCAAAATCGAGCTCGACCATTTACGCTGTAACAACTGGGTACGTTTTCAACGCCGAATGAGGGTATCAGCAGATAGATGATATAAAGACGTTAAACCGTTTATCTTAAATATTTAACACCTATCATTTTTCAACACACCTAAGTAGCAAACCTGAGTTCGCCACACATGTCCTAGATTGACAGAAAGGGTAAAAAGGGTCTCCCTCATTCCAAAAACGAAGTTCACGCACTTCCTCTCTTGACATAAAGTATACAGTTTCACTAGATAAACCTCCTCATAATGAGATTTCATCTTCCAGGAACAAAAGACGAAGTGTAGGCTAAAACATGAGACAACTATACCGAGAGCACCATTGTCCCAAGCAGCATTCTTAGACTGAATTACAAGTGCGGCCAAACTGAAATTATGTGGCTTCTCTCACCAGTCTCGCTGTCCTACTTGACTAATTAAGGGAAAAATCAAGTCCCAAGGAAACCAACCAGTTTCAAGGCAATCGCAGAATCTTGGAGGATAAAAAATGAACCATGAAGGCAATCCCTTCCATTGTTTGGAACAATTTACAAAGTTTGGTTTATGGTATACTGGTACTGGATGACTTTGCTGACCAAGCAACTTCTAGTTTAAAGTAAGGGGTGAAACCAAGACCTATGGGCAGCGGTAATCTATGTTCACCTCATAAAGCCAATAGAAAGCGGCCCCATGAATCACCTCCTAAAAAACGAAGTCCCATGCCTTGAATTGTAAGTTATCTCACTCTAAATGGAAAATAAATGCCACAAAACTAAGGGTTTGGCAATCTTTTAAGTGGTTGAAAATGTCAGGTAGCTTTGGAAGTTAAAAGGAGTTTAAATTCACAAATTTTGTGTACAAAATTTCCATATGAATTGTGAAGCAACACAATCTTATCTGCATTGTAAAATTTGATAACATATTGGCCTTTCCTTTATTTTCTTTTGGTTAATTACACACAACTGCCAAACAACAATCCAAACTATGGATGCAAATCTTTTTTTTTTCTTTCCCTTTTCATGAATCATTTGGCAGTCCATCTTCTTGCGAAGTGAAGAAATTTTTTTATGTAACTTCTCCAACAATGGCATAAGAAATGTAAACGAAACTATGGTGCTATGATTTCAACAAATTTAATAAAAATGTAAACTTACCTTGCAATGCATCCATAGCAGTTGCTGCATGGGCCGGACTCACAAAATCAACAAAACAAAGTACCAGTGGATCTCCTCCAGGCTGCACAGATAAATTATTTGAGAATCCAACAGCCAATAACTATTGAATCTTATCCCTTGGGAAAGATAAACTTACATGTCTGGATTCCTTGCTCACGAGTCTCACTTCCTTGTAGCCAACAAAAGGGCGAAAGATATCTTCAAAACCAAGTGAAGGTAAACTCGAGAAAGGTAAAGTGCAAGTAATGACACAAAGGGTTATAAAAATGCAACCGCTAGAAAATTTTAAGGATACGAGCTACTTCACGTCTTGTACAGTTGGGAGGCAATCCCTCCACAAATAGCGTACTGGTAGCACCAGGAGGAAGGGGAGCATCAGGCCGTCCGCTTCCCATTCCTAAGACCCTATCTTTTGTAGGTGCCCCAGGGTCAACACCCCCAATTCCCATTATGCGTGGATCCTCAACAGCACGACCAGGTGGTCCTCCACTCATGTTTCTAGCAGATTGTCCCCCGCTATATGATGACATTTGCTGAAGCATAACTTGTAACATTAGCCCCCGAAACTTCAAATGTATGATGAAAAATGTGACAGTTCTAGAAAAAGAAAAGTAAGTACCGCATTGCGCAGGTAGCGATCATACGATGCATTTATTGAGTCGGTATCTCTAATTCCTCGCATAGAACCTCTATCATCTTCATGGGGATAATAGTTAGGGAGGTCTTGACCACCCTGGGTATCTAAAGGATGAAGGATGTACTTCAGGATACCAAAAGAGAAAATAAAGAAACAATATTTGAAGGCATATAATTATAAACACAGAAGGTGGCATAACGCTATAAACAAGAATATTAAGTTAAACTGCTGACGACCTAACAAAATCAAATTGCTATAATCACTAACTACTGCCTCAGTCATAATCAGGTAATTAAGTTGTTACATGCCCAAGAGGTACGCAAACATGTCAATATATTGCATATGCTAACACAACCACTTGAATTTTCCTTTCACATTTAATGCTAGCAGCTTAGTAGTTTATATAGTAACTGTAGTGATCTACATAGTAGCATATCTTCAGATAACTTCAAATAAAAACTCATGTATAATACAATCTGTACACCGATCAAGGCTTACAGAACTTGAGATAAGAGGCTGATCCTTGAATCAAACCGGGTATTTATTAAAGATGAATAATTATTAACAGCCTCCAGGGATATTGACACTTAAAATAAACTAATAACGAAGATGATCTAGGAGCCAGGACCAGCCAGCACGCAGCTTGCTCAAATAAGACACTGGTCATATTACCAACAAATGGGTGTCCAAAATATATAGACTACCCTCCTCATGGATGCAGTACAACAGACCGAAACATCCTTCACGAATGTGCATAATGAGATTAGGAATACTCATTTTAGCTCTCATATGCATGCTTTGAACAATGTTTACACTAAAATGTGTGTAGATAACACCAAATAGGCACAGAAAACCAACAAGAACGCAAATTTATCATGTAATCTAAGCAATTATATCTCAAAAATAACCATGGAAGCCCCATCTGAAAGCCGAATATGATGGCTTAATAAGCTTATCCACATAAACATCAAATAGTGATTAAACCACGTACAACATAGATCAAAAGGTCCCAAATTTCAATTCCCCATTGAAAACCTAGTTCGACTACTTAAAAAGTCAGCTAAAATCTCCATTTTTTTGTTCACATTTCTTAGCGCATCTTTTGCATTTGTATTTGTACTTCAACAATTCTGCTCTCAGGGCAACCAGGAAGATACTAAAATCCCCAAGAACCCTAATTTAATAAACCCCCAAACGCACGCAAAAAGGAGAGAGGAAACCCAAAAAAGGGGAAATTTTAGGAACTTAACATACCGTAATCGGAGCGAGGACGCTTTCCAACGACTGAATTCATCGCCGAGGGCGGCGGTTGTCGACCGTCGCTGTACCTCCAGTACGCGTCCGCCATGTTTGAGGCTTGCCGACCGTCGCTACCTGCTTGGTTTGTGGGCTCCACAGCAAGAGATATGGAGAGTGGAGAGAAAGGAAGATGAAAGGTTCTGGTTTTTCCAGTAGAGAAGGAGAGATAGGAAGAGCAGGAGAGGAGAGCGCAGAGCGGGCAAACCTGTTGGAGTTACTTCTTCTCCTCGATTCCCCTTTACTTGTCTTTTTGGTTTTTTTTTTTTTTGTTTTAATGAAAATGATTTGAAAATTTTGACTTTTAACGATAAGGACAAAATAAAATGTAGAGTGAATAGTACCAGAATTGACTTTTAGTGTAAAAATATGGTTTTTCGTTAAAATGAACAGTACTGTGAGCTTTTCGTTAAAGTTCCCTTTTTTTTATTCCTAAAAATTGTTACAACCAATTGTATTGTAAAATTGCATTCTTTGTCACTTTAATTCAGAGGAAATTGTAGTAATAGATTATCGATTTTAATTTAATTAGCGTAATTATCTTTCAACTAAAAATTGTGATTATTAATCATTTAATTTATCCAAACGTGCAGCTACGCCAAAATTTCTGTTAAAATAAATCAAGTGTATGGCACGTGAAGTTGAATGTAAAGGCAAATAATAGCGACACGTTTTGACGAGTTAAGGGACCAATGATCACAAATTTTTGTTGAGAGATCATTGCTCCAAAAAAATTAAAGGTAAGGAACCATTACTCACTTTCCTCTTTAAATTAATTAGAGCGAAAGGGATATGGCTCAAAATGGTAGAGCCATCAATTTGTAAACGTGTGGGCAGCAATGTGTAGATTGTACACATTGTATTGAAAAATAAGATGGACTTCTATATATATTTTTTTGGGTAAAACACCATGACAGAACATGGTGAAACTTTTATTACTAACCCAACAAAATTACAACAAAGGACCAATACATGTACACAAAGCAAAATGGGACTTTCCAAACAAAACAACAAACGCCCAACCAAGTGATTAGGCCCAAATACACACACAAACCGAAAGAAACCCTAATCCTTCTACTACTAACACCATTGCAGCTCCTCTTGAACAGCTTGACCCATTTACCCCGACGAACGCCAGAATTCGAACCTAACAACGCCTCAAAGAAGGTAGGAAATAAGACTCCATCATCCAGCAACCAGTCCTTCCCCGATTGCAGCCACCAAGAAGAAGAAATCAAAGAAGCCAGTGGGATTCTCACAAGCAATACTGCCACCAAAGGTAGACCGAGGGAAGGAGGTGGTGCGAACACCTAAGCCGGTGTGAACACTGAAACTCTACACACCTTCCCGATGAACCACAACAAAATATGGTCAAAAGTGATTGCAAACCAGATTTAGGAAGAAATTGATGAAGGATGGAGTGAAGTCAGAAAGGAAGAATCGGAATAAAACATAGATTGATGATGGATGAGGGATGTGAATATGTAGGTAGAAAAGGGGATAGAACAACTGATGTGAGGATAAAAAATAGGTTCGATGGCTTGTGAGGTTGAAAGATCAAGAAGATCATAAAGGAGAACAATGGGAAAACATTAGCAGAAGGAAAAGAAAGGGAAAACAAAAGGAAGGAAAAGGCTACCACCGACCCCAGCCGAATGTCACATCCCCGCTCGGCTCCGCCGTAGCACGATATTGTCCACTTTGGGCTTACCATTCCCTCACGGTTTTGTTTCTGAGAACTCGCACGAGAACTTCATAGTCGGTCACCCATACTAGGAACGCTCTCACCCGAACTCGCTTAACTTCGGAGTTCCGATGGAATCCGAAGCCAGTGAGTTCCCAAAATGCCTCGTGCTATAGAGAGGGAATTATGTACATATAAGGCACATCACCCCCTCTCCGTTGGTCAATGTGGGATCTCACACAAAGCTAGGGTCGGCAGCAGAACTGAAATTCGAAAGAAAAAAAGGGGCAAACTCACATAAACAGTGAGAAAATCTCTCAGTGGGAGAGAAGGACTCTCACCAACAAGGGAGAGAAGAAAAGCAAACCCCCGATACGCTATCAATTGTATTGACATAATATCGATACGCTATCAACAAAATATTGATACATTTTAAAGTTAATAGTACATTGACACACAATTATCAATAGCATCAACCTTTCAGCAAATTGATACAATACTTATAGTATCAATACGTGTTGACAAAACTCAAAACTCATTGGTAAAGTTCTTTGCTTTTCTACTTTTCTTATTGATGTTTTCCTTCACCCACAGATATCGTTGTTCCAATTGAAACCCAAAGCGTTTCGACGTGTCATCTATACATTTTCAATACTTCTAGCAAAACGTATTAATATTGTTGACTAGTTTAAACACCGGTTGAGATTATAAACAAGTATCAAATTTTGCATTACGATGGTTAAGATTATAACTATTCACAAAAAACGTTATCAATTATTTTAATAACACTTCCAAACAAAAGTTTAGAATTCCAAAAATTAGTTGAGTGCCTTTGACCAAAGAAAAGATGGCTTTAACCACTTCTAACAATTCTTACCAACTTGTCGTGGAGTCTTATTTTCGATCTCGATATAGATTATTTGATTTCCATTATTCCACAAAATTATATTATTATTTTTAGTACTTTTCATCAACCAGCCTCATCCTTTTCATCACCCTCATCCATTTTTTTCCAGCTCAAACACTATTTCCAGTCAACTCTCCAAACTCTACAAATCTGCCCCCCCTCCTTATGCTTCTTCAATTTTTGGGAGCATAATCTCTTTAACTCCTCCACGTATGAAGATTTTGGTTCTTTTTCTTCCATTTTTATCCCCCGTGTATATGTGTGTGTGTGTATATATATATATATAGGCTGTGTTTTGAATCGGATCTGATTGTTTTTAACGTGGTGTTGAAATCTTTCAGTTTAATGGCGGAATCCGGCAGCAGCCCCTTCTTCAGCTGCAAAAACTGCCATAATCCTCTTGCTCTTCGTGACGACCTTATCTCCAAGAAATTTCTGGTGAAAACTGAAAACTCAAACATGATTAATGTATTTTAGTCTATTATTTTCAGTAAAATTTAGGTTGAGAGCTCGTTAGGGTTTTTTGCTAGAAGTGATTTTAATAGAAGTACATGAAAATATTATTAAAAATTCTATTGCTTCTTGAAAAAGCAGTTGGAAGTGCTTCTGCATAAAACACTTCTATGACCAGGAAGAACTTACAACTTATCGTTCGGATTTCGTTGTTTAGGCGAAAACAGGGCGGGCATACATGTTCTCTCGTGCAATGAACGTCATTGTGGGACAAAAGGAGGACAGGAAGCTCATAACTGGTGTTTTCTCAGTTGCTGACATCTATTGCAGCAACTGCGGCGAGGTCTTAGGTTGGAAGTACATTCGAGCTTATGAGCAGACTCAGATGTACAAGCAAGGGAAATTTATAATCGAGAGAGCAAAGATTTCTAAGCAGTATTAGTATCGATGTCGTGATCCCTTTACTCTATAACTTCCGCTAAAATAATTCGATTTTCAAAGGTTTACGGTCGTTTGGGGATAATTTGTGCTTCTTCTTGTTGATTCTCTGCATATGTTCAGCAGAAACTAATGTTAGTAATATATGGACTTGAAGGTTAATGAAATCCCCCATTGGTAAAGTTCTTTGCCTTCATACTTTCCTTATTGGTGTTTTTCTTCCCAGCACTTCATCTCTCGATATAATGGTCAAAGAAACATCTTTAAATTAGTCCGACTATGAAACAACAGTCGTTCTTTATATCAATTTGTCGTTAATAATGTGTTGTTACCATCAAAATGTACCAATGATGACATGTTATCCATTTATTTTCAACATTTTCGGCAAAATGTACCTTGTTAATATTGTTGACTAGTTAAAACACCGGTTGAAATTATTGACACACAAATAACATAAACGAGAATGTCAAGATAATATTGTTCTGAACATAAAAAAACTCCTTCATTTTTTTCCATTAAGTCCTCGATCAAAAGCACCATAAATTTTTGTAATTTAAAAATTTTGAAGCACCATAAATCTTTTGTAATTTGAGACATCGTTATCTTGAAGACTATGTTTTATATTAGTCCTCCCTCCCCTGGTATAGCAGTTGACACTTGGAATAAACTAGGGGCTCCACTGGTTTAGCAGTTGACACTTGGGAGTAAACTAGGGGCTACTTTGTTTACACTAGCACAGAACTGGAAGAGATTTTTCAATGTGTCTGAAACACGAACCAATAGGTTACATGTTATTGGATGAATGCTGCGGCTAAGCTTGCGCGTGTGAAGCCTCTCTATCGGAGCGCGCGTAACTCTGCTCTTTGTGACTCAACCAAGTCCATCTTACTCAAAATATTGCAGAAAATTCTCTCTCTCTCTCTCTCTCTCTCTCAGTCCTCCTCCGTTAAAAGGTTAGTGCTTTTCTTTTCCTTTTAAATTTAATGCAATTTCTCTTTCAATTTCCCGACTTTGCTTGTAGTGCTTAACAGCTAGTAATCGATTGATTCAATTCTACAAGTAAAGAACAAAGCAATTTCCCAACTCTCTCATCATTTTTTAATCACAATTAGTGACTTGTTAAACATGTCAGATCCTTATCCCTTCCCATATTAATACCCAATTAATTAATGGCTTTTTATCTTATTTTATTATATCTCAAGAATTTCACTTCAAAGACTCCAACTTCCCCCTTCCTAATCACTTATTTAATCTGGGTTTGTTAATCTTGATCCTCTCAGTGTGAACTTGTTGCTTACCCCTAAATGCAAATCCTGTCTCTTTCAAACCCCAATTTTTCAAAATTTAATGTTTTACTTTTGGAATCTTGCACGCTAACTCGGTTGGTAATCTTATCTTTGATTGCAGGTTTCTAGGTCAATTTTGATCTTGTTGCAGGTAATTAAATTTATAATCTTTCTCTTAATCCATATTTTCATGTTTAAATTTTCACAGATTTTTACTCTCCTGTGTGTAAATTTTCTCTCTTTTGCTTTTTTTTGTTTTTCTGGTTGCCGAGCAGTGAGAGGTGTTTAGAGCTGTGAATTTGTTTGTTAATGGCGGATTTGGTGGGGCCTAGATTGTACAGCTGTTGTAATTGCAGAAACCATGTTTCACTTCATGATGATATAATTTCCAAGGCCTTTCAGGTGAGGTTTCCACAATTTTAGTTGTTTAATTTTCTTTGTTTTTAATTCTTTGAGAAAATGAGGTTTGAATTTTTGCTTCTTTGGAGTTTTTACTAGTTCTTCCCAACTGATCATTGACTGTTGTAGAACTTTAAACTGATTTGCGTAGTGTTTCTTGTGATTTCCGCAATCCCTCTTTCTTTTTCTTTTGGTTAACATGGAAGAAGAAAAAGAAACACTAAAAAACAACTAATCTAGCTGTAGCGACTCCAAAAGCAGTCATCTGAAAAAGTTTGAACTAAACAAGGAGGAGGCTCCGCAGGCTCTTAAAACTCCATCTCGCTATTTAAACCCAATTTGGCTAACCCGTCAACTGCAAAATTACGCTCTCTAGTAACATGCTACAAAGTTACGCTCTCTATGAACATGCTGCACATTACAACTTCATGTTTCACTTCATGCTGCACATCACCGCAGTCCCTCTTCTCCGTCTGCACACCCTCCTCTTTTTTTTCCTCTAGCTGTTGGATTGAATAAGTAAGGGAGAATCAATAATAGGATCCGGGAGAAGAGTGTAGGAGGAGAAAACAAGTGTGAAAATCACTATCCTTTGCACAAAGAGGGTACATTTCATAGAATAATTGAAATTGGTATGTCAACTGTCTCTGTAGGTTCTTATGGTTTCTGTTCTTTATATTTCTTTGTCGCTAATCATGAGGGTTCTTGGCTGTAATCAATATATGAACCGAATGAGCATAAGAAGATAACTTTCCATCTTTACATGAATAGGACACTTAGTTTGCTCTTTCTGCCAGATCTTGTAAGATGAATGTATTGCATCTGCTTAAAAAATCTGAATGTTTTGTTTCATTTCATATTCGGGTGTGATAATAGAATGTGGGCATATTATTTTTGGTCCAACGTTGTTTTCCAACAATTTGTTTATAGGGAAAACATGGTCGAGCATTTCTGTTCTCCCACGCAATGAATGTTGTTGTTGGGGCAAAGGAAGACAGACGTCTCTTAACTGGTCTGCATACTGTTGCTGATATCCACTGTGGTGATTGCCGTGAGGTGTTGGGCTGGAAGTACGAACGAGCTTATGAGGCATCGCAAAAGTACAAAGAAGGGAAGTTCATATTTGAGAAGTCCAAAATTGTGAAGGAAGATTGGTAGCAAAGGTCCCTGCCATTTGTTCCAATTTCTGTGTTAAGTGTACCAATATGCAGTTCCTATATATGTAGTGTTTGTGTTTGTACAGAAACTTGGCATTCCTTGATAATCTATCATTGTTTCTTGCGGTTTGATTCTTGCCGTATGCTTTGTATGCTTTGTGTAAACGATGTACATGGAAATCATTGATCATCGAATTTATGTGTAAAAATACGATGTCATTTCTCAAGTATGCTATTTTCTTGTAATGTAATTTTACTAATCGGTTCTAGATGCTGCTTTATTGTGTGTGGAGAGAGCTATGTCCAGATTTGACCACAAAACGCACGGATTCAGTCATACCCTCCGGAGAAGTGAAGCAGATGCTCTCACTGTCTCACGGAGAAAGGATGAGTCCGGTTGCTTCTCATCTTTTGCACAAGGCGTCATTTGCGTCATTTTTTCCAGGTCATCATGCTTCATTTGTGTCTAAAGATTATGTTCTTGTTGAAGTTTGTTGATACGGTGTCAATGAGCAATGCAAATTTATGAATTGTGCATCCTTAATATTTCCGAAACAACTTATGAACGTCAACTTCCCCGAAACAACTTAATACTTCATATGAACTTCATCTCTTGTTTTGTTTAAAAGCGGATTCTTCGTTGCAAATTTCCACTCTTCGAAAGCTTCCGAATCCGAGGGATTGAGGTATCAGTGATGTTTGTAAGCTTCAACATCTTGAAGGAGACAACCATATCAATCGGAACATTAAGTTTATACTTCAACAAGCTCCTCCGGGTATGTCAATAGTTCAGCGAGTATGAAGTCCCACGCGGACGAGATGTCTTCCTAATCTTAATATTTATATGTATGTCTGTGTATCCATTGATATTTTTTTTCTTTTGATGAGTGGAAATTTATGTTCTTGTGTGTTTTGTCGAGCCAGCAGTCCAGATTTGAATCCAGTGGCTACGGAGGATAATTCTGCCAACCAACTAAAGAGTGGCTAACAACAAAGCCATCATTTTACTTGATTGCTGTGACATATGTAATATAGTCTACGCGCTTGCTGTCTTGGTGAATCCTCATTCCTATGATCAACGAGGATATGAAGTGATGTAGAACAAATGGCCGAGTGGATTGAAGAGGAAATGGACAGACTTAAGTCAAAGGGACGCAGCAGGAATTTGCAGATTTGGCGTCCGAGCTTCAATTTGGGTCCATGATACCTTTTTGGAAATGATCGGTGCCGTGGTTCAAACACACTGCTTTGTTGTGACATATGACAGATTTTAGACATCTGAGGTCGTTTAGGCTTTCAAAACAGCGTTTTAAGTTTAGTAATAAAAATTGGATTTTTCGTTTGTCGTCCAATTAATAGCGTTTGCTTTCGTTTAGCGCTTCGCGTTGTCTCAGAGAGTTGTAATCTATTTATTTAACCCATTGGCTGCTTCGTTGTAATCATCAACTCAATCTTTAATCAAATACAACCTTTGGGACTTCTCTCTAAACTGGTGGACTCTAGAACTTTGTTCTTCAAGAAATTACGCTTGTAATCCTTGTTGGCTTCGTGCTGCGTCACGAAGTGTATCAGATTGGACAAAAAGCTTATGAAAGTAGCACTTAGCTTGAGAGCGATCATGCATCTCTTTTATATCGAAGACATTCTTCTTCAAGTTCTTAAACTACGCAGTGGGACCTGAAAGTTGACGCTCCTTTGGGTCTTGGGGAAAGGAGAGATATATCAGTTGAAACAAATTGCTGAGATGATTTGGCGGTCATACATACCAACTGATGTTTTAGCAGTTGTTCCTATTCCACAAGTAAGATCTCTTTGGAGTTTATTCCTAACTCCTAAGCATATCATTTAACCAAAGATGTTGCTTATTAAATAAGTATACATTATGTTGGAAAATTTAATAATAATAATATTATATTAAATTTATTAATTGAATGGAAATTATAAGTAATGTCTTTTGGTGGAGATATGTGTCTATTCTAATGAAGAGTTGCAACTTTTGACTCTTCATGAATAGTCACATACTTTCCAAAGAGGTATCTCAAATTCTATACATAAGGAAGCCCCCTATAAACATAAGATAACTCTCATTCTTTACATAATCATACATAGAGTGCACTAAATATTAGAGAGTCTCATTGAGTCCATATGAGAGAGTTTTCAACACAATTGTGGTTCATGAAGCCTTGTGATTTGGAATGCTACTATTACAAGAACGTGATCGTTGTATCTTGGGAGACAAGCGCCGATGAGCACCATAGTGGGGCATAAATTTGTCCAAGGACAAAGTGTCTAAAACTTGCCTCGACTGAATTTTCAGGTTTTTCTAATCCATTATGTCATGTTCATTTAACATTGGTTACTATGTCATGCATTAATTTGATATATAATTGCATGAATTATTTCTTGATTTTCTATGTGATTTAATATAGCTATTAGACCCCAATTTTTCCAACACATTAATCATAAATTAAGATAGGTTAATTATATTCGAACTGATTCAACACTTATCACACGATGATTAGATTAATTGCTGGTTGTAAGCATCGTAAGTGTGTGCAGTAGTCTTTCTCATAATCTTTGCAGAAATGAGGGGAACAAGGCCCCTCGGATGTTCTGAACTTTCTTCTTGTGCTCCAATTTGTGCCACGGCTTCTTCGTATTCACTAACTGCGGAAGAACGTCAAGGGCTTGCCAAGGACAGGGCCGTCTTTGAGATTTCAGAGGTCATGTGCGAAGTTTATTAAAGGACGCCTCGTTAAGATAGTTTTCTAATAAGTTAGGACAATGGGATGAATGTGTTTTTGTATTCTTTTTATTCATCTTTGCTAGTCACGTAAGTTTCAAACTTAGTTTTAGTGAAGTTCTTTTTTAGTATGCCATTCTATGAGTTTCATTTAATTTAAGTTAATTAATTTGTTGGATCTTTAGCCATTTGAAGCTCTTTGTACTTTTTTTTTCTTTTCAAAGAGAGATAGATTGCTGGCAATGTGCTTGTCGAAGTGAAAAATGGGTGTGAACTTGGTACTTCGGATTGTTAAGACAATAACAAATTCAGAAATATCACACTTCATTCTCTATGCCCTATAAATCCCCCAAATGCAACAATCTTTGATTTTGGTATATTTCTCGACGCCGTACAATCTGGTATGATGGGCTCAATAGATTTTCCACAACAGTTCTTGCTCTGTTTTTGGTGGGGTGTACAAAATCTAAGGTTTATCTCTCTAAATAATTTCAATCGGGTAACCTTTTGATCAAAACGTATAGAGAAGCAGAAATATTTTGATCCCATTGGATTAATATTTGCTCCTTTTCATTTTAGCAGTTCTTTTGGTCTAAATCTCCAGATCAGTATTTTTGCAGTTTGATCAACACATAGAAGTTCACGATATTTTTTTTTTGATGGATCGAGCGCTCAAGCGGTAACCAATTATTGTTAGTAACAAATCGATCTCCTAATTTGTTGTTATGGAATAGAAGTATTTGCAACTTGATTCCATCAAACTTTTTCATGAATTTAGCAACTGAGAGTCATGTGAGTGGTAATTTTACCCCTCTCAAAAAACCAGTTTACTTTCACATATGTCACACACTTTCTCGTGAGTTGTAAAAGGAATAAAAAACTAAAATAAATTTATTTGATGTATAATTAACTATCTTGCTAACTCATTTAAATATTTCTCACGTGTTTAAAAAATGCACTATTCATTCAACATACGACAAACACGCGATGGATTTCTGGCATAAGGATGATACGAACAAGTTTTGCGAGCAAAAAGGGACGAATAAAGTGAAAAGCCAAGAGAGATTGGTGGAGTAGATTGTACATTCGCAAGTTTTGGCAAGAAAGAGATGTTCATGGTGGGTGGTGCACCTCCACCTACATATATCACTGTAACTAGCAAGCAACAGGAGCCACAACCCTAGCTAGTGCTCATCAATTTACCATAGACAAAAAGATGGCACAACTATATGGAAGTTAGAAAGTCTATATCTATCTCTATGCATGAATCTAATTACATATTATATTAATTAATGGAGGGTCTACATCTGGAAGATTTTGTAGAGTGGAGAAGATTATTCCCTAGCATGGATATCGAGGGTAATGTTTGTGGTGCCCCCACCTAAGAGTTCAAATGTTCTGCATCTATTTTATATAGCCTCTCTGTTATATTTATTACTGATTGATATGTGTTAAATTTATGATAACATAGTTAAAAACGGTGAAGTTTATGAATATGTGTTAATCAATGATAAATGTCACAAAAACCGCACAAAATGAATGTAAAATATTTAAACTCACAGATGTTGTGCAAGTTTGAGAGAGAGCTTCCTTTTAAAATTCCTGCTAAAAAGAGTTCGTGTATATATGTGTGTTTTTGTCGTGGGAATGTTACGGTTCAAGAACTCTATGATAAAAGAAAAAATAATTAACACAGTTTTCTAAATTATATTGTTGACGGCAGACCCAGATTTACTTGGGGCATTATATAATTTAATTTAGAATATTGTTTGGGTCATGCGTACCCACTCATTGTTCTTGAAAAATCATCTACCATTTGTAGAGTACTTCTGTTGGTGATGATGAAGATTCATGAAGGACAAGAGGACGGTGAGCGAATATTTTTTCTCACCTCATGTGATGACGGTAAAACTCATTACTTTATTTATTATTTTTTTATAAGTTTAAATTTTTAAATTTATAAAAAAATAAATATAAATCTCAAATTTAAACTCTTCAAATGTAATGGTGAAAAAAAAAAAAAAAAAAACCCGTGGTGGGGATGGTGGAATTAATGGGTGGAAGAATCTCAAAGACGCAGATGGTGCTGAAATGACCTGACATTTCTGACCTGTTGCCAAGCAAAAAGAAGAAACTTTTGCTATTAAAGGATTGACAGCCATCATTCCAACCCACCTTCAATATTACTTCAAGCCAATAATCCAAACTCAACTGCTAAATACGTACACAATCAACGCACAAATCCAACTGTTAACTACTAAAGTAAACACACAGAATATGTCATTAATCCGTATGCACAGCTAATTAACAAATTAATTAACGACACTTGCTAGCTAGCTAAGGTAACCGAAAACATAACGAAAACAAAACATTGAATTCCAGCAGGAAATTGTAAGGAACTGCATCGTATGCATTGCTGTGTAGATGATCAAGAGGTAGTCTATGTGAGTAATCTTATGAAACCCTAATAGGAAAATAGTGGACTTCCCTGACCTCCTTTTCATGAAGCAAAACCAAAAACAAATTTCAAACATGCATAGAGGCAAAATTAATTAGAAAGAGGGTGAGAGTGGTGAGAAATTCTACCATGCCTCGGTGTACAGATACTCCGAAGTATACTAGAAAACTTAGAGAGAGAAGGAACACAGGAGGTTTAAGTACAATTAACACTGATGTTGAAAAAATAAAGGAAGAAAAGCTCACGTACCCTATTACTTTGTTCTTGTTACCAACTCCAATTCGAAACAAGCCATCCAAGACACATGAAGCAAAACAAAACCAAAATACCAATCTTTCTTCTAGATCACTACTTTTTTTTTCTTTCTTTTCTTTTCTGGGAATTAATTACCATGATCCTCCACCTAACATTCCATTCCAATACCCACCACCAGAATCTCCTTCCCCTCCTCTATTATTGTGCTGATCAAATTCAGAAGTAGTAGTGGAGCTCGGAATCTGCTGCTTAAAATCCTGATCAGTAGGAAACAAAAGCCTGGCATGACTAGTAGTATTCTCTTGCACACCTTGTAGGCACCCACCATAACCAGCACTCTCAAACCCATCTAGAGAAAAACTAAGCCCACTTGGCTTGAACTCTTGCATAGGAAACCCAGCAGAAAACATTGTGATATTATTCGAATGGTCCGGCACGGCCGCTGCTGCCATCGGTGCGAAAGAAGTCATCCCCCTTGATGCAATCCCGGTACTTTTGAGCAGTTCCATAGCCGATGAGAAATGATGAGATGTAGTAGTAGTGCCCGAAGAGCTAGGGTTTGGGTGGTAGGTTTTGTTGTCAATACTAAAGGATTGTTTGGTAATATTGTTGTTGTCATAGTCCTGATCAGCTGTTGGGTATGCAAGGTTGAGATCTTGGCCTTGGAAGTGGATCTTATTAGGGTTTTGAGAAGCAGACTGAGGAGGAAAATTACCATGTGGGGTCATATGGTGATCACGATCATGAGCAACCTTCTTCGCTGAAGACGTGGACGGTGACGATGAATCGAAATTATTTGATCTCTTGTTGTTCTTCCGCGAGCCTCCACCCACAGGAACATTTCTCAGAGATCCACCTTCAGTCCAATACCTTCTACAAGTCTTGCAAAAGTATCTTGGCTGAGAGAGGCTGTAATTGTTGTAATAACAGAATTTTGTGGTGGTGGAATTACACCTTGGACAATTCAAAGCTTGATCCTTTTGTGGCCTTGTCCTTCTCTCTGTGACTGGCCTTGTAGAAGAAAAATCTTCCATGGATTTATCCAATCCAATACCCTGAAAATAAAATATAAAAATACACCCAAAAAATGAAAAAAGCGACAAGAAAAGGCCATAACTTTGGTGATCGAAAACCAACAGAAGTATATGTTGTCACTCCAAAAAATTTAAGAGACAAAGATGGAGAGAAGAAACAAGAAAGTAAAAGGAAGAAAACAACCTACTTTATCAGATGATGGGAAGAAGAAAAAGAAAAGAAAAAGTGCAGTCCTTTTTAACTTTCAAGACAAAAAATGGAAGACCTTTGGGAGATGCAACTATATAAATTCAGATAATATTAGTGGAAAGAAGAAAAGTAAATTATTACAACTTTAAAACTAACTAATATATCAAGGAAGATAATTTTCCAAACCCTAAGCTAATTAAGGTAAGATATTTCTAAATATTAGCTTTGAAAAACTCAACCCTAGAGGATAATTTCATGATTTCATGGAGGAAAAGGAGAAAAGGGTTTTGCTTTACCTGTGGCCAGTGAGCTGTGTCCATGGATTAGCGAGGAGAAAAGGGAAGAGAGAAAAGGAAATGTGGAGTCTTTTGAGAGAGGAAAACCACCCACTTTTCAAGCGCAGATGGTCTTAAAAGGCAAAAGATGAAGCACTATGCTGAAAGAGATGATGGGATATGTGGTGTCGTTCCATGTGTTGGCCAACTATATGAGAGAGGGAGAGAGAGAGAGAGAATGGTAGTTTCGTCTTTACAACTTTCACTATCATGGTATTATTATAGAAGTTTTAACGAAACATTCTCGGTATTGTTCATTTTTAATGAAAATAAATATTTTTACCTTTTTTGATACTATTCACTTACAGCTTTATTTGTCATTTTTCATTAAAACTAAAGTTTTTGAGGATTTTTCGTTAGTTTTCCTTATTTATATGCATGATATTCACACACCAATTTGCTTTTCATGCACGAGAAATATTTGTCTACTCGAAGCACGACTGGTATGTCACGTGTCATAATAAAAATAAAATGATATTTTTTCACCGCTTGTATTATGAAATAATTTATCAAACCGTGAGCACATGAAAAAATCTCTCCTCATACACAGTTTTTATTAATTTTAACTGCATAAAAGAAAATCGAGATCCAAAAGTAAAGAGTAATGTTAGAGTAGACTAAATTTGAAAATTTAATGAACACTCAAATCATCAACTTCCATGTCATTTTATTTACAAAATTATTTCTGCACATTTAGTCTCTTTAGCATAATAACATTACCCAAAAGTAAATAAACGTAAAAGCATACATAAATCATTTTTTAGATTTATATTCATGTGCATACATTTGGGAATAATGTGTACATTGCACTGACGCACATAAGTTTAGTAGAATATATATAAATTCTTTCCCTTGGTCAATGTCATCATTCATTCTTCGTGGGCGTCTATGTGCGTATGCACTATAGACTTTGGTGGATTCTTTCCGACCAGAGAATAAGGAAGCTGGTGATGAATTTTCCTCCACTGCATAATTACCTCTCTCTGTTTTCCAAGTTAATTTCTTCTCTTCACTTTTCCATTTCTCTTTCTTGAACGTGAAGGATGCATCGGTTCAATTTGCCTAAATGAACTAGGCAACTACTTATAACTTTTTGCAAGACTGCCTGTCAAAGGAAAGTGACCACACTAACACAGACAACAACATTGGAGATATTTGTAAACTTGGTACATGTTTTATCTAAAATATATATATATATATTATTATATTTGTTCTATGATTATGAACTTCTAAAATCATTGCTAAGATGAATATTGATTTTGGACAGATTTTTGGTCTAATTCCTGTGTCCTATTTGGGAGAAAAATCCAAAGCAGATAGTGACCAAAGAAATCACGAATGTCTCACTCCAAAGCCATATATTAAGTTTTGATGCTACTCTAGTTACATAAATATAGCTAGTACTATTAAGGTCTAGTAGGTTTAGCAAATTATAAAGCTTAAAAAATATGAAACAAAAAGAATAAAAAGGATAATCTCAAAAAATTTACGTACAATTGGAATTCCAACATACATAACATTACGTGATAAGTTTAGAACGTTATATTTTGTTAGATGTTTGTAAGTGTGTTTCTATAGTGAGAATTGATGAGATTAAAGATGCCAACTAAAATACCAACGAGAAAAACTTTAGATGAAATTTAACACTTAAAGATAAGCTTAGAACACCACAACTTTACGTTCTAGTTGCATGTAATTTGCCCCTCACCGACACGATTTAGTCAATTAAGGCTAAAAATCATATCACATACTAGGAGGAGGATTTTCTCCTCCTTTTTTCTCATACACTTCCATCTTTCTTATGTTTGTGTGGTCACGATTAAGCCACGTCAACATTTTATATTGATTTTTTTATAGAAATAATAAAACAAAAATACGTGGTTTAACCGTTACCACACAAACAGAAAAAATGGAAGTATATGGGAAAAAAAAGGAGAGAATCCTCCTCCCACGTACTAATCCAAACATGTCAAGGAAACTGGTGCGGTAGCTAACGCTGGGATTCTGAAATATGGTGACGGCGGCAAGGCGACTGCAGAAGAGAGTGGGGGCAGTGGACACGCGGTACGAGCTCCGACGATCCCACCAGAGGAGAGCTCATACGGTGGCGAAACGTGTCGACGATGATGAAGAAGAAGAATATATAGGGTTTTGCGCTGGTGCTTCCAACCTTATCCAAACCTCCATCCCATCGAATCAATTAAAAAAATGAACAAGTAAAAACACGAGAAATTTTTAGTTGTGCCGGGAACACAAGTGGTACGCTACGTGTTTTAATAAGAATGGTAGGAAATTTAATTTTTTAAGTTATTAATTTTTTAGTACACATATTCTACCATTTGTTTAGTAATATGTGATGTATCATCTCGTATATCGGTCGCACTGAAAATTCTCTTTAAAAACACAATCGGCAACTGAAAAGCAAATGGGGAAGGTGCGCGCGCATGTGGCGGTGTCTTTCCTTCTGCTTACGGTCGTACCATTATCTGACCAGCACAAGACTTCAGTCAAACTGTCGTACGTCACGAGAGAAATTTAGGGTTTCTACTGCAGTTAGTGGTACCTAATCAGACCGAATACAGACATCGACATGCAATTTAACTTCTTCAGTACAATTAGTCATCTCTTCATAACATGTGTTTTAATCTCACCATAATATTAAGGGATATTTGTTGATTTGTCCTCTAAACTTATATGCAGCTGTCAATTCCCTCCCTTAACTTTAATTTTAACCTATTACCTCTTTAAACTTTTTAATTAGTCAATTTCTCCCTTGAACTTGAATTTTAGCCGATTACTCCCTTGAACTTTTATAAATAGCCAAATTCCCCCCCCCCCGCCGACGTTAAAAACTTTCATTCAGTTTTTCATCCATCCAATTTTTCATCCATTTTGCCCTTATACAGTTGGCATGTGTTGTTTCCGTGATCAAAATGGATGGAAAATTGGATGAAAATATAAAAGTTCAAGGGAGTAATCGGCTAAAATTAAAGTTTAGAAGGAAAATTGACAACTCCATACAAGTTTAGGGGGGTAAATCGACAAATATGCCTAATATTAATACCTCCATTGTGGCATTCTCCTTTCATGTTAATTTTTATCGTTAGTCACGAAATGATGGTTTATTATTAAAAAATATTAAGGAAAATGATGTAATTGTTCTAATTTTTTAATTAATTTAAAAAGAAAAAACAATCATAACATGTCACATCATGTAATCTACAAAACATAGGACAAGACAACGATTTCTCGAGCACCACCCTATTAGACGCATGGTAGTAATTCAATACCCTATTTACTAGAATATTGAACTGCATGCAGTTACAAATTAGTGTTGAACAATACTAGTGACCGTAAATATATATCGTTTTTGCATCATCATGAGTCGAACTTTGAATCTCCTCAAACTGAATAGAGACCGATGTCTCAAACCATATGGTCATGTGCATGTGATTAAAAGCTTTGCATTCGAGGTCTTATTTTCGATTTCAACCTCTCCTAATATCACCTTTTTATAAAACAAATACACAAATTCGAACTGGATATTGTTCTTTCTCTGGTCGGATTCCATGTGGTTCTAGATTAGAAAAAACACAAAATCTTTATAATCTTAATAGTAGAACACTAAAAGCTTTCAAGTTCAACAATGGTTGTGCTATGCACACACTTGTTTGTATCTTCCACACAAACCTCTCAATTTTCGATCGTATGATCGTATGAATTGAAAAACAAAAATTATCAAAAATATATGAAGATAAAAAAAAGTATGTGAATAACACTGCATTTCAACAATAGCTACGGTTACTTACACATGCGACAATTTGGAAGCCAAATACCAATCAGAGCATTCCATTTTTGGACCTAACCATCTTTACTAGAAACAACCTCACTCTCTCTGGGCTGGTCCAACTTAGGTGGACCCACTTACAAAAGCAAAACAAACGCGTGGGGCCCAATAAACATTCAAAAATTCAAACCACGAGCATATACATTAAGGCTATGAAGAGCAAATGAAGCTTCCTCCCCACCTTCGGATTCTTGACCAAAACTATTCTTTTTCTTCTCGTAAGATTTTTCCACATGTTCATCTAAATCATGCTTTGCTTTCTAACACCTACTTTTGGATTGCTTCCTAACACCTACCTTTAAATTTTTTTTAAGTGTCTCTAGAATACTTGTTTTATAATGTATCATTTCACGTGTTATGATATAAGTGAGCGACGTAATTTATACATTTCGTTTTGGAGCTGAGAAATACTAAGGATACTCGCTCAAAAATGAGACTTTCCATGAACTTTCCGCTTCCTTACCTTTTAATATCAGTTCTCGTATCAACATTATAAAATATTATTCCAGAAGCAAGAGAGGGCACACTTTTGAAAGAATCCTACTTAACATTTCTCTTTAGAGATATATTAATAAAAAAATAAGCACGCGTTTTATTATAGGGATGTGATATCCACACACCTCATTTTACTTCTCACACACCTTTTTAATTTTCGGTCGTCGGATCAGATGAATTAAAGAAGATCAATAGACATAAACTATCAAGGAGTGTGTGAGAAGTAAAATAGGGTGTCTGGATAGCACATCCCTTATTATATTAGAGAAAACGTAACACCACGTAAAAGTGTTTTTAGATCACTTAAAAATCCCCTACTTTTTTATAACAACTCTTGGTGCCTTGGTTTACCCAACCCAAAAGTTACATTAATCCTTATTTGAAGGATTACTTGAGGACCTAAACAAGATAATTAATTAACATAGCATACCTTAACAAGTTATAAGGCGAATGTTTCTTTCACATTACACCTATTTTATAACACATCACAAGAAATTAGAAAATTTTGCTAAGCTTGTAACATTCCCTTTTTTTAAATTGAAACAGAATTTCGCGCGTTAAAAGCCGTTAACTCAGCATAATTTGTCCCCTAATTTCACTTAAGCATCCAACAAAACCATAAATTAAAGCTACATTTCTTGATCAAGCTGACTTCTATGTATTGTGGGACATCGGGAAATATATTGCAGGAAGTGAAAACTTGATACGACAGGGTGGGAAGAGGAGGCCAAAAACAACAAAGTGAATATGATCCAAAAATTAAACATATTTCAACGTGAAAGTCACGCGATAAGTGATATAGAGACAAGAGGTCACGTACCCCGGACCCCCGGTGACACCACAATGTCACCGTATGTGATGATCGTTGTAGACAAGATATTCTCCATTTTTGGCAGAACGGGTTTCCGCCACAAAATGAAAGGTACAACGTATGGGTGTGCATCGCCATCAATCACCAAAAGAGTGGTATGTGGACGACAAAATACATTACTTGAAACAGTTGAGCATGAATATTTTACCGAAAAATAAAACAAATATTAAAAGAAGGCATAAAAATAGTATGACTGGCAACATATGGGACCAATGAAACCCTAGTGCACAACGTTTATCACCTTCAATTTACTCATTCAACTTGCAGACATCAATGAACTTCTGGACTGCATTGTGGTATTGAGTTCCCTGTAACCAGCACGCACGTTGGATTATGACAGCTTAGCATCAATATCGGATGATGGATAATCATATTATACCAAAAAATCCTAGTAGTATCAATAATACACGACGACATCTTTAATCATGTATAAGTTGCTTAGCATACGATTTGATAAACATACCTCCCAGTAAAGTTGGTTGCAGTCCATGCACTGCCAAAACTCTAGATTCTTGTTAAACAAGCAGTTAGGAATTCTTTGGAAACCTTTTGCAGCTTCAACAGCCTCTTCAGTCGTCAAGGGCTTTTGAATAAACCTACCATTGCATTTGGTGCATCTTGACATTAGCTGATCCTCACTAATTTTCAGTTGGAAAGTTTCGATTATCTGCAAGAATACTTCAGAATCAGATTTATCCTGTAACAACGCTTCAATCCATCAAATAGCTTCTTCGAAGGTTATTATCTAGGAACATTGTATTAGCCACACACTTCAGAAATTAAACGAGAACCAAGAGTTTCAGTTGGTAGACTCAACATATCCTTCCCAACTTCATCAGATACCCAAGTGATCTGCAAATTCTTGAGTTTCTTTATCATCTATAATTTAAACTTACTAAGAAAAAATCTCAAGCACCAAATACAAATTTTAACTATTATAAACAAATTTACATTGATCGTAATAAGTTGACAAGATTATTATTATTATTTGAAAACCGCATTAAATCCAAAGCCTGACTCAAGGTGGTGAGACTTTATATTAGCTAACCTAAAAGACCATGAACCACTTGCAATATATATACGAGTCTGTAATAATTGATTGTGAAATAGTAAAATTGTCCAAGCATGATGCACAAATGCAATCTGATTTTCACAGAAGGTGCAGAAGTTTCAAAATCATGACAGGCATACCTCAAGTAGCTGTTCGTTCTTGAGAAGACTCTTCACCCTATAGATCTGATTGTTTATCAGATAATCATGTCTCAGCAGCTTGGCATCCCGCGTCAACAGCACTCTCTTCTCTTTATTTGCTTGATCTATTAACTGCCTGCACAAAATGAAACCAAATTAATAATTCATTAAAAACAATGTTTAAAACATATTCAAAATCCACAACATTTAACATACAAGAGCATGATCATGAGAATACCTGGGTTCAGGCTTTTTTGAATACGAGATTGCAGCATTGATCCCTACACATCTTAAATGTTTAGCTAAGCCTTCGACCTGAAAATAAGCATGAGCAAGCAAGTAGCATGTGACATTTCAGCCACAGAAATCCTTTAGTGGGGGACCTTGCCAATCTTCAAGGAAAGTAGATATAAAACTTACCATCACATCACATAGAAACTTCGGTTGTCCATCACCCCCCAAGGCCAAATCCCATGGTGGGGGACCTTGCCAATCTTCAAAACTCTGTCCTTGCTTTTCATTACAAATCAAACCCTCTGATGACCGTCTTTTTGCTTTTCGTTTAGAAGTTTTGGCCGTTTTGTCTGGTTCTTTCAACAAAATTTTCTCCCCATATTCGTTTACAACCTTCAAGAGGTATTCATCCATGGGAAGGGTATTCCTATGCCCTATCCTCAATGTCATTCCCTCTTCCGTAACTATATTAGGAGAAACATAAGAAGCAGTAGCTCGGGCTATATCTATAGCTTCACGAACTTTCATCCTTACAATTTTACTACATATATCATGCTTCTCAAAAACCACTTTCAACCCAAGAGACACAGTTGGGGGATGCGGTTCAGTGGGACGGAAAACTAGTTTCCCTGCAATGAGAAACCAATCATTTTCCTTTATCAACACAATATAATGCAAGAAAATGTGCAACAAACGCATAAATACGAGTACAAAAATATATATCTAGCACGACTGACCTTCCTTGATGACTTTGGCTTGGAAGACATTGAATATCTCAATCAAGCAGTGTGCGTCCATTGCTGCATATGTTTTCTGCTCTTCTGTAAGAGGACGACATGACCAATCACTACATTGGAGTTCCTAAACAAGACATATTTTACATTAACACATTTTTATAGGAACTGAAAATTCCCATCCCTTTATTCCATCAACATTCCATCATGTGGTTAAAAGTCTAAAACTTTCGATGCAGAGTAACACAGAAACCTTGAATTACGGAAAATCGAAAACCTTTATAAAACCAAACCTTTGAAAGAGAAATTCCTAGGACTTCTTTGCAAATACTTGCTAAACTCTTGATTTGCTTGGAGGCCTTCCTTCCATGTTGCTTGTGCTGCAGGTGATTGTATATGCTCGTAATATCCATAAATGGCTCCACCTGTTCACCAAAATATCAACCGAGCAATGATCAAAAAAGAGGAAGATGAAAAAAAAAGTTTCTTGATTTTCGCTGAAGGGTTGGATTAGATTGCAAAATTTAAGACAACCCAAGCCCCAAAATCTAAACTTTCGCTACAGTTTCTGCAAAATATGAAATTTTCTTACCCTGTCGAACCCAGGTTCGCAGCCATTGGAGCTGAAGGTGGAGGACAAGTATATCAAATCCTGCTTAAATCGAAAACCCAGTTTCAGAATATCGGGGGCAACGAATGCGTCCCTCAGCAACTCCCAGATCGACGGCAGATGAATGGTTGACAGGTCGAGCAGGAAGACTACTGAGTCGTCCGACTCGTCCGAGTCTCCGCCGAGTCGGGAACCTAGTTGACAGACGAGTTGGAGGAGGAGGACGGTTGGGAAAGACGACTGGGGGGTGCGGGTGCGGATGGGCTTCCACTCGGCATCGAGCGCAATGATTCTGCAGCGAGTCAGAGACCGAGTTAAGTTAGTGAACTCGGGCGAGTCGGTCGATGAAACTAGTTGGATATTGAGGGGCCTTCGTGGATCCATGGAAACAGAGACACTATTTTCATTCCTCCTAGTTCGATGAGGGTTTTGAAGAGATTTTTCAGTGCGACTGGTATACGGGATGATACATCACGTGTCATTAAATAAATTGTGGGATATGTGTGCTAAAAAGTTAATAACTTAAAAAATAAAATTTCTCACTATTCCTATTAAAACATATGATGTACCACTTGTGTTCCTGACACAACTAAAAATTTCTTTCATGGATCAAATATGTTGAATGGGTAAATTGTGTTTGACCCTTTCAACTGTTAGCCCAGTTGAAAGTCACCTCCTAAATTATTTTTGTGGTAAATCAAACTCCTGAATTATTTGAAACTTACCAATTAATCATTCACCGTCATATTCGATGAAATTTCATCCATTATGCCGTCAAATATTGGCACAACTTTGCTCTCAAAAATGAATCATGTGCTGATCATGGCAAAACTTTACCCTCAAGAGTAAAGCACGTTTTGGTCACATGCTGATGTTTGACGGTAAAGTCAATGAAATATCATTGAATATGAGAATGAAGGGTTAATTGGCAAAGTTTAAATAGTTCAAGGGGTTAATTTATCGAAAAAATAATATAGGGCATCAATTTCAACTGTAATAATTATTCAGGGAGTCAGACGACAGTGTACTAATGTTAAATATTTATTGAGCTATCCTAAATGGCCCCAAATGATCCATCTATCGCGTTTAGGAATGACTATAATATTAATATGTAATTTATACAATGTACCCAAAAAAATGTAATTTTTACAATCACTATCTGACAGTCAGATATAATTCATGTAAATATAAGTATTTAATACAATCACTGAACTTATCCTGCCCTAGGCCCAACTTAGCTTGATTCATTTAGTCTGATTCCCTTTGGCCCTTTAGTTAGAGATTAATTTTGTCACTTTTATGATTATATGTGACCTATAGCCCTTGGCTAGAGATGACCTTAGAAGCGTAATGAATAAGTATAGTACGAATAACAACACTCTATCGATTTGCGCTTAGAATTGAAAACCAAAAGTTATAGATATTCTAACCTTTAGGGTTTATTAAAAAATTAAGAGAAAAAAAAAAAGTTTTACATCGAAAATGAACTTTCAGTTTTATTATGGGCCCTCTATTTATATTTCGATCAATTATTCAGTTAAATTAAGGATTATTTCTGTTTATATTTTAAAATAGAGTCTTAAGAGTTTGTTGCAGCTGTGTTAAGTGTAAGTTCTAATTAGTAATTAATTTGTTCTTATAAATCTATCAGAATTCAAAGCACCTACTAATTTTCATTGTTGTTGTAGCATTTTCTCGATATATGTATTGTAAAAGTCACGTGATATAATTAACAAAAAATTGTGACGAAATTGAAAAATGAAAAGATATTATCACAAATTAAAAGTTTAGAGAGGCCCTTCGACCAAAAAAAAAAAGGTTTAAAGAACTTTATGGGCTTAAATATTTCAGCCCACTCTCACTCTTGGACATGCTAAGTATAGGCCCAAGAAACAGCCCGGTCCATTAGGAAACAGTGGCTCCAGGTAATTAAGAAGCTAACCCATGCTCGCGCCAAACCTCATTTCCCGCGAACCAAATTAGCGCGCGAAATCTCCCCATTGGTTAAATAGCACAACACAAACACCCTCGCTCGCGAAAGATTTTTTAATTTGATGGAAATACGACACCATGTGTCACTAAATAAATAGTGGGATATACGTGTTAAAAATTTATTAACTTAAAAAATAAAATTTTTCATCATTTATATAAAAACACGTGGTGTACCACTCGTTTTTCGATCACAATAAAAAATTTCTCCTCACTCACCTGAAGCCAGAAGAAAAATGGTGGCGTTGAGGAGAAGAACGCAAGCCCCGAAGCCTCCCTCTCATGTTCAAATCGTCGAGGACAATGTACATTAGCAGCATTTGTCAATGAGTTTCGGCAAATGTATGACACTTGAAAAAAGCACGTTCGATTGTTGTCTCTCACTTTCACATATCCCCCGTTCCAAAACTCGATATTCTGCCTTCATGTGTAAATTAGTTGCCTGCATAACGATTTGATTAGTTTTTCACTAATTGGATGATACCTATGCGACGACTGAAGTTACAGTGATTTGGTGCAGGGACGGGAGGAAGAAGCAGAACTTGAAGTGTGTAAGATTTGATGTCAATGGCGAGTCTCGGGTTTTACTGATTGTGAATCGAGATATAACAAAGGGGGAGAGATTGTATTATGATTACAATGGACATGAGAATGAATACCCAACTGAGCATTTTGTGTAGCCTTTGTTTATGTCACTGATCAAGAGCCAAATGGAGCTAATGTGCCCCAATAGGCTAATTGTATACTCATGACTGTTTCTGTTAGACCACAAATTTTCTTTTTTAACAATATGATCTTGTATTCTAAACTATTCTACGGGGGTAAGGCTCAAACTCGGCTAAAAAAGACGGGAACACCGTCTTGGCCAACTAGCTGAATCCTCATTTGCATTCGACCACAATGATTTAATGGTTTCGATTCAGAGTTGTGAATTGAAGAAACTGGGAATGAAAATTTGAGTTTCTCCATTTAAAACGGCAAAAAGTTGTAATTCATGTGATTAAGAGCTTTTACTTTTGTATTTGAGGTTTTATTTTCAACGACTTCTCTACAAAAATGAACTTGGGTGGAGCTGGAATTTGGGGTTGGGTAGTTTAGGCCTACGCCCCTCCTGATGTACAACTGCAGCCCATATCTAAAAGACGAGAGCAAGCCCATTAGTTGTTTAAAATACCATAAAATCCATTTCTACACGTGTATAACTCTCCCTTGACAGTCGTATCAACGGATCTGTGGCGCAATGGTAGCGCGTCTGACTCCAGATCAGAAGGTTGCGTGTTCGATTCACGTCAGGTTCATTTTTTACCAACATTTGGATTTTTTTTTCCCTTTCTTTTCTTTATTTTGTGAAGATTCCGTCAATGTCCATCTGGGTATAGATCAATTCGCGAGGTTTTGATCCGATACAATAAGAAATGCTTGCTCGTAGGGAATGAAATGCGCTTGCCAATTAGCGAAACTTTTTCGATAATACGAATCTCGAAAACACATTTACAAAAGTATGGCTAATAAAAAAGTTTCGTGCTATACATTAACCAAAAGATTCGAACTATTTGAGTTTTCTCTCCTAAGATATGGAATGATACATAAAGTGGCGAGACCACAATGAGGTCATTGTAATCGAAAAACCTCAATAACTTGTAATATATTTCAGTAAGCTTGAATTATCATACATTTATTCAACACTAATATTTAAGCCTTTTATTTAAAATGAGAGGTAACGTGGTTGATGAAATACTTAAAAAGGTTATTCAATAATAATTTCTTGACATGTCATCGTCAAGCTAAATTATAGGAAATGAAATGCGCTTGCCGATTAGCGAAACTTTTTCGATAATACGAATCTCGAAAACACATTTACAAAAGTATGGCTAATAAAAAAGTTTCGTGCTATACATTAATCAAAAGATTCGAAGTATTTGAGTTTTCTCTCCTAAGATATGGAATGATACATAAAGTGGCGAGACCACAATGAGGTCATTGTAATCGGAAAACCTCAATAACTTGTAATATATTTCAGTAAGCTTGAATTATCATACATTTATTCAACGCTAATATTTAAGCCTTTTATTTAAAATGAGAGGTAACGTGATTGATGAAATACTTAAAAAGGTTATTCAATAAGAATTTATTGACATGTCATCGTCAAGCTAAATTATATCGCCGTTATAAATTATAAGTCGTACATTGTTGTATGCTAAAAAGACGGAGTGATGTTATCTCGTCATAACGGTCCATTCGTACCAGATCTGAAAAGTCGAAATGGCTTTTTGGCACCACCAATGTAGTCAAATGATTACGGTGGTTGAGTTTGAGAGTGAAGAAATTCAAGATCTAACTTCAAATATCCAGCACACTCCTCTGGCGTACCTGTAAATTGTCATCAAGTTCAGGACCACTTTAGTCTTTATGTGTCCAGAGAAATACAGTTGTGGCCATAGCTAAGCTCAGAGTGGTCCAAAACCAGAAGCTACCATAACCGCAGTAGTAGCTGATCAGCTGGCAAAAGCATCTGTTGCCGTCGGATCTTGATCAGACGCTCCCCCACAATTGTGGTCCCACCAACCACACTAATTTCTTGCTACCCAAATAATTAGAGAGTAGGATTCTCTCCCCTTTTATTCTCGTTCCCTTCCCTCCTCTCTTCTCCCACATTGTTTTTTATCTTATTGTCTCAATAAAAAAATCAATATAAGATGTTGACGTAACTTAACCGTGACCGTTCAAATAAGAGGGAAAAGAATCCCCCTCCAATAATTAGTGTGACTGCATGTAACTGTGGTCCTGTATCAGAAAATATGAACTGGATTTTGTGTACTTATATTTGGTGCTTAGAAGCTACAGCCAACAGGTTGTAACTGTTACCACAGATTTTTCATCAGATCTCCAATCCCAATGAATGCTTGATTAATTGAATAAATGTCGTTTTGGTCCATAAACTTGGACCAGTGTGGACTAAGTTTCATTTTGGGTAACTCTGTTAAAACTTGCACCTCGTATTTACCTATTTAAACCCTTTTGTATTGGATGGAAGTTACAACGGTATTATGTACGAGTTTAGAAAATTCAGTGAGTATTGGTCCTTGAACGCATTATAATATCGAGCAATAGTCCATTATGATAACGCCATTAAAACGTTCGTCTAAAATAAAGGGTTTAAACCTTTTATACTTCAAAATATTAATTAACAAAAATTTGTGTTTTCTTAAAAAAAACTTGAAAGTAATTTATTACTTATGTTTTTTTTCAAAAAACACTAAAAAATTAATTTTCTAATGTAGAAACACTTTAAATTATTCATGTCAAAATTGTCAAAAACGCTTTTTAAATTTCGAGAAGTGCTTCTAATGTTTATAGAAGCATTTTCAAGTAAGCTTATAATTGGATTACTTTACTACAATACAAAAGTTGAGAGTATAAACCTCGAATTGAAAAATCAAGAAACATTACGCTTGCTTATAAAAAGTTAAGTTACTGTTAATGTCAATCGATTTTATGATAAGACATCAATTCCGTCGAGTATTTCCGTGCTTAAAGACAAAATGGGCAGTGGGGTATCCATTCTACTAAATTAACAATACAATATTGCAAAGAAATGGACCCAGTCGTACAATCCAATCAGCCTGTTTGGTGGAAACTGTCTTACACTTGATCTACACCACAGGCCACTACCAGGCCACGACCATGCTTCTTCCTCTATCTACAAAGATAAGGGTTACAACTTCGGACACTACTAGATTCAAAAAGTTCTTAAAAATAACACACGATGTGTAATCGACTAGTACACGTGTGGTCTAATATTCTAGTGGGCAAAGTGTTCTCATGTTTTTGGTTCGAAATTCTCAATTCCTTAAATTATTATAATAATATCAAACTCTTACCCTTTCATTAATAATAATAAATTGCTCTCTCTCTCTCTCTCTCTCTCTCTCTCTCTCTTATATTCGAATTTGAATTATCTTCGTAAATTTGAGTATTATAGAATATTGTTTTACAAAAAACATATCTAACACTGACAACTTTTTTCCCGTTTTACGAGTTGATCAAATTTGATTTACGAATTAAACCTGAGCACGACCCGTTGCCACACCTCAGAACTCTCAAGTTTAGCTACTCAAATATATCCAAGGAAGGACCGATAGCCATGGAACTATATGACAGCTGGTCAGGGTCATCACGCCAACTCCAAACATATCAAATACCTTATCATCACAATCTTACAATATCCCACTTGTGACTTGCAGGACTTGTAGTTTTCACTTCACTTTTCCCATGCTTTTTCTCATTTCTTGAAAGATAAGAGTCATAAGATTTGAAAGGCTTATAATTTGGTTCGTGCATCTCTAATTTGCCTCCTCGTGCTAAAGTGCTTAATCATAGATTACTAGGGTTTTACGAGATACTTCTCTCGATATGGATATTGTTAGATTTTGTGTGTCTTTATATCAAAAGTCAACTGTTTGATCTAACACTGTACCAATGCCAACCTCTTTTCATCACGTTCAGTTGTAATCCATGCATCTGCCTTTGTTAGTGCATGTGTAGGTCATCCATGATGCATGAAGCATTAACCTTGATCGTAAAAAAAAAAGCCCCTAATTTATAAACTTATTATACGAGCTTTTTGTGATAAAATATCACACCTATTAAGTTGAGCATGTGCTTAGTTGAAGCTAATATCTCTCTAGATCTAGGTAGATTAATCAATAAAAACTTAAGTTTGTAGATATAATACATAATTTTAGATATGGTAGCAAATTTATGCCTCGGATTGAATTGACGAAAATTTACATAAAAAATAAAAGAGATAAACGGAGTTAGACTAACACCGGTGTGGTGTTAGCCAAAGGCCTTCGATGCCTAATTCAGAAAGATTGTAGGAAGTAATAAGAGTGTGGCGAGAGTTATTGGTTGTGTGCTTCTAAGGCCTTCGTAGAGAATGTGGTCCTTAATTTCGTTGGGATTTGACTAAACAAAATGTGCATTTCGTCAAAGTCAGAGTAGTCATATTTGATAAGTTATACACGTGACGTCTATTAGTCTAAATACTTTAAGTTCCCACATCAGTGCTTCTTTATTTTATTACATTAGAGGAAACTAAACCTTTAATTGATCTTAATTTATCTTATTATACCATTTTTTTAAACAAATGATATGATAATACTAATTTTATTTAAATTATAGAAATAAAGATTCAAACTCCGAAGCATACTATTATAACTAATTTAGTTAAAACTAAGTCCGCACATCATTATACCATTTTACACGCATTATTCTTCAATTTTATAAAAATACTGATTTGAATTTGAGTGTTAAAAAAATACGTCGTCATGGCCTCATCTATAATTTTAATGGTGATTGTACGTAGTATGAAGCCATTACTTAAAGGTTAGTTTATCAATTGTCGGTCGGGACGCATCGATGCAAGGAGAAAAGAAACATAAAACTATACATGTACACTTGTACAGATAATTATTGCATACATAATTTTCTCTACCAACAAACCAAATACACAATTATATTATATTTAAATCAATGTCGGCCGCCAATTCCTGGAGTAATATAAGGCACCATGCATGTGGCAAGCTAGCTAGAAGAGGAAAGAGGAGGCCTTTCCAATGATAAGTACGAAAATTTTTAGTATGTCAGAAATACAATCGATATATTGAGTGTCACAATAAATTGAAAAAAAAAAATTCTCAAGTTTTTAATTAAATGTATTTTTACATTTCGTGTACCAAACTGTATTATTGGCATACTGAAAATTCTCACGTTAAGTACGTACACGCGCCTCGCCACGCACCCAGCGGGAGAGGTTGACAAGTTCCCTCCAAATATTGATCCATGCATGCAATGCGAAAGTTCCAATTAAACAGTTCACCAAAATAATAAAAAAAATCAAGGTATGGGTCAACCGTTAATCACAAGGACAAACGCCATGCAAAACGGAAAAACATCCTCGCCGGATCTCTTTCCTAGGGATCTCGTGATCTCATCCGTTCATCGTATATCGTGCGGTCAGTTTTCATTAAGTACTATTCATATTTAATTTTTAATTTTAAATTTTGAAATGATTTCTGACCGCACGATACAATGAACGGATAAGATCACGAGATCCCTATAATCCCTAAGAAAAGATCCGGCGAGGATCCTTTCCCATGCAAAACCATGGACTAATACGAGAATTATGATTAAACTAAGGCCGAGAATCTTGGTGGCCATGGGGATCTTTCTCGATGGAAATTAAGGATTAATTTGTTGCTTAAGCAAGCAGGCAGACCCCAATACCATGCATGTATCAAATTTAAATATATATTATATACAAGTTCATTCTTAGCCTTGGTTTGGTATTGAGGTAATTCTGAAAAAAGCTGGTATCAAAAAAAGCTGGCAGCTTTTTTGTGTTCGGTAAACATTCAGCTTCAGCTTTTTTTCACAGTTTTAGGTGAAAAAAAACCAAAAACAGGAAGCTGCAAAACCCAGCTTTGAAAAATCGGTTTTTTTCACATCTGTTTTACATAAAAGTTTACTACACACTATAATACTGCTTTTTTTTTCAAAAGAACTTTTACAAAAAAGTTTATCAAACACTCTGCTGCTTATTCTCACAGCACAGCAAAAGCATCTTTTTTTCAAAGCACAGCAATACCAAACCAGCCCTTAATAAGAGGGATTCCGCTTTACTATTCAGATACAAGGTTGATAGAAGACTCGAATTTTTCTAACCATGTATCATTTATATAACACCCCTTATATTATATATAGAGCCAAAAAAAGGGCAAAAACATGAAACTATTGATAACGTGGTCCAGACTTGGTCAGTATATGAACACTACGATAGTACTACGCTATATATGTATCCCGCTCCCTAAAGAGTAGAGTGTATCGATCGGCTACGTACAAGTAATGTACCTCTTCTATGGCTCTTGCATTTACAAGTTTACATGTTACAACTCATAAAATTGCAGGCTAGCTAACCAATTGGAGTTGTAATGTTGGCTATCCAATAATGAAACCCCAAGTATTTCGAATGTTGTATTATTTGTTGGTGCACCAACTTTTGATACGTACATTGCATGCCACGTGGCACTTTGTGTTTAGTTCCATGCATGTGAGGACAGACACATATTGTCAGATACCAAAGCATGAACCGCAAATTAATTTGCCATATGCATATGCCCTGCATATATATGCGAGGAGGAATGTTTTGGAATATAAATTAAACACTTTAATTTGATGAGTTTATGCTTATTCTCAATCATAGTTTAGGATAATATATATAGCGTCATGTCGATGCAAGTATTTGCTCATGCATAATGCAAATTGCTTTGTATGATCAACTCTAATTCATGATAGTTTAAGTACCCTTTTCTTGATCCTCGCATCAAGAAAGATTAAACTATATAATTAACAAGTCCCCAATTGCATGATCAATGTTGAGAAGATGTGTGTGTGTGTCTATATATATATGCAAACACACGTCGTTTTAATCTCTTACATATCTTTGTTTAATCGCGGCCGTAAATTTCGTTTTATTTATTCAATTTAATAAATAAAAAGAATGATAAGTGTGTGAGACGCTAAAGACGGTGTGTGAAAATTATTTCCTTATACAGATCACCAGTATGATAGAATGGTAATTTTAGACCCTAAACTTTAAGCCAAAAAGATGAAAGGGGATGTTGCTCAATTGGCATCAATTAAAGTCGTGGAAGCTAAAGGTAAATCATAAGTGTAAATGTTTCACTTTATTATGCATAAAAACAAGAGTGTCTAGTGTGACTTTTACAAATCACCATCAAAGAAAAAACAAGAATTAACATTTATATATATATATATATATTTTAATACATTCAATTTTATCTATACTAAAAAGTGAGGAAGTGTAAATTTTACAATGAAGTAGTCATAATAATTTAATTCAAATTCGTCTTTTGAAAAAATTGAAATTGAGACCGCTCAAGATATATTTTAGGTTTTGTTAATTTATAACTAGTCAAGACTCGAGTATTCTTTATTTTTATTAATGGTTACATATGATTAAGAGCCGTAAGATTGAAAACAAATTATCTGAATTTTTCTACTCGTCTCTCCGAACACAGAGAACCAGAATGAATCTCAATCGGTCAATTCTACTCGTTTACTTTGCAGGTTAATTTATAAAACAAGCCTCTTCTCTTGCAAATTAATTAGGACATGATCAAGGAGTTTAAGAAAGAAAACAAAAGGCTGTGCTACCTGCCGACTACTACTAGGGTTTGTTTAGCCAGAAACTGAAACACATGAAATCGTTTTTTAAGAAAACTGCCCGGTTTAGCGGAAACAAACCGACTTTTACTTTTTTGACTTTTAAGAGTTTGTATGGCTTTAATGGTGACATAAACCTAATGCAAAGCCACCTAATTAGTACTAATCCTATTTCTTTTTCCTTTTTAAATGATCATGCTGTACACTGCAAATCTGCAGTAATCAATTGGAACCAATTTACATAATCTCAGAACGTGCATGCAATAAAGAATAAATCATTTTCCTAAATGTGCATGTTTTCATTTAATTTTTTACCTAAACATGCAGTAATTAAAGGAGAATTCTCTCGTCTCAAAATCTCTTCACCTTCTCTCCCTCCTCTCTCTCACTTGTCTATTTGTTTTTCTCTATCTATAAAAAAGTCAATACAGGATGTTGACGTTGATTCATCATGATGTTCAAATAGGAAGAGACAGTAAAAGAAGAGAATTTGAATGCGAGAGAATCCTACTTTGTAATTAAATCGAATAATTACTGTTGTAATCACATGAAATCGATGAAAATCCGCAGAGACAAAATCATTGAATTCGTTGGACGCATTGCATGGAACCCATGCATAACCCATGCCCTATTCTCACAGGTGACATCCTCCAGGATATCCCAGTTTGAACTGTCGGTCTGGGCGGGTTTGGCTATATGGCTGGAGGCATCATAAGCATTGCCCATGCCCTGCTATGGTGAAATGGTAATTTCACCTTGAAATATAGACTACAGAAAAAAAAAAAAAGTAAATTTGAGTTAGGCAAATGGGTGGGGTGACATTGATCTGCCACTAAATTATATATGGCTCCATGGGAAAGCTTGATTGTTTTTTCTTTTGACAAAATGGGATCCTCTACTTTAATTTTTATTGATGGATTTCATTACAAAGAGAGAATTAGTTACTACACTTTCATGTATTAAATATTTATATTCACATGAATTTTGTTAAATAATAGTTATAGCTAAATACAAGTAAGTATTATAGCCATTTTCTTACAAAGAGGGCATATTCATTACCTGACCATCTAACCTAACAATTAGGGAAAACGAGGTGAGAGAACGAGAACAGGGAAGAAACTAAGGGCATTTCAGCCATTTTACTATTAATGAACGGTTATTTTGAACTGAGTTTTAGTATATGTATAATTTACAATTTAGATTTAGATTTACATTTTTTCCCATGTTTTTGTTGTTAAACATGATTTGACTTTTCAACTAGCATTTAAAACAAAACAAAAATCTAGCATTAGTATATAATCTCGATTTAGGTCTAAACCCTAACCCAAAATTTTATATATGGCTATATAGGAATGATTTTACTAAAAACTACAACATAACGTGCAATCTTTGATTAGATGGTCAAATTTTCCCATTTGATATTTAATATTTCACATTTTTATATATTTTACTTTTTTATAAAGTAAAGTCATCCAATTCTTCTAAATTGGAATTCCAAGTCAACAAATTTTATCATTGACCACCACTTGGAGTGGAAAGTGACCTACCAAATTCGTGCCACTACACCTAATATATAAGCTACAATTATATAATTACTAAAAAAAAACCACTTCCCCCCCCCCTTCCCAAACAAAAAAACCCATTAAAATCAAGTCAATCTAATCTTATAAAAGAGAATCAAAAGCAAAATATTTCGGGGTAAAGAGGGTTGAAAGCGACAATATTTGGTTAATCCACGATATATGCCAAAAGTTCTATATAAAATCGTATCAATATCAATCCTCATAAAAAGGATTGAGGGTCGTTTCATTATTCGGCAAATATTTTGTAAGATTAAATTAAACTATGGAAAATAAAAAGACAGGCTTAAAAGAATTATGCTTCGTTGCGAGAAAAAAAAGAAGCATTAAGTCCTGTTGAAAAGTCAATCATAAATGCACGTATCCGAATAATTAAAATTGAAAACTTGTTCATTTGTATTTGGATTTCAACGCTTAAAATTTAACATATAAAAAGATCATATGGGTGCAAATCATAAAAAAAATGTTAAGGTTGCGCATGTTTTTCTATATCAAATATTTATTAATGAACTTTAATTTAAAATTGTGCATGTTAATAAATTAAAAATATATATTTCATTGCCATAAAGGGATTGGATGGACTATTTTAACCCTGGTGTTCGAGTCATGTAGTGTTAGTGTATGATTGTAATATTAATAGCAAGAGCATTTATTTTTTCTACGAAAAATGTCATGTTTTATATTTCATTTGTTTAATTAAGAAATAAAAATTTGTTTGAGTTTTGATAGCATGACGTTATTTTTTTATATTCTTATCTACAAAAGAAATTCAAATTAAGACTTACAATGTCACAAGCACGCTACATTTTGATTTAATCAAGAAAAAATATTGTTGAAGTTTTGATAACGTGACATATTATTACGAGCACGCTAATTTGATAAGCTGATCTATCCATGTATGTAAACAAACTATTTATACTTGATCCATTTTGTTTTACTCTCTCCCTAGCTAGAAGCCTAGAAGTGGAGTATTTTGGTTGTAATGATTTTTTATACCAAATTTGTTGGTTCTCTTTTTGGCAATTTAACACACAAAGAAACAAGTAATCGAAACATTTAATTTGATTGGAGTGAAAAAAAAGAGGAAAAATGTGAAATTACCATTTTATTTTCTAGAGAGAGAACAGAGTAGAGAGAGAGAGAACACAAACACAAAACACAAAACACAAGCAGAAGGCAGAAAGCAGATCCTTCTACCCTCGAAATCTCGCTTCTCGGGCCATCGATCGCGAATATCAAGAATAATCGTCCGTTTTCCTGTTTTGCCCCTGCCTATTTCTCTACCTTTTATTTTTATTTTTTTAATTTACTAAAATAAATACTTTATTTCCTTATTATTTTTTGTTTCTCATTTTTGTGCAGAGGGAGTGCTTCTTTGCTTCCTCGAGAGAGCCAGCGAGCGCGAGTCACCGAAAGCTCCAAAATTTACACATGGCTGCTTCGATCCATGCCCTCCCCAGTTGCATACCAATCTCATAGGACCAAACCCATGTAATCAAATTTCACGCTTTTGCTTAATCCAGTATTTAATTTCCTTTTTCTGGCTCGTTTATTCGATTGTAAATTTGTAATCATATGAACATCAAATTCTGCAAATGGGTTTTCTCTGTGCTGAAAAGTGCCTTTTTTTATTTTTTTATAAAGAATTTGGGTTGTTTTTAATTTTTATTTGGGGTTTTTGTGCATATTTTATTGTGATTTTTATATTGTGGTGGAAGACCAGGTTCAATGGGTGTGGATTGGGCATGTTGGATCTCTTGGTTTTTTTTTATTGCTTTAATTACCATTTTTGTTTAATTTAACAAGTATTTTGTGTTGAACTGCTCTTGGTTTCTGTGTTAATTGTGTATTTTTTATTTGAATTTTGTGTAGTTACCCTTACTCCATTGGCTTGCTTGTGTGGAGGGGGATTGGATTTTGGCACGTTGCCTGGGGTTTATAATGCTGGTTTCTTGATGTGGAATCTGATGGGTTGAACTCAAAGAATAATGGGTAGTTTTAGTGAAGAGGAAGAAGATTGTGGATTCTTTGATGCACAAGAGGAAATTGCATCAACATCCGATGTAGGGTCTGAAACCATTGAGATATTTGATTCCAATGCTTCCTTCACCAATTGGGTTCCAGCTGGTTTTCCGTATGATGTGTGGAATAGAACCCCGGGAAGTGTGAAGGAGCGGCGGGTTAAGTTTCTGGAGTGGATGGGACTGAGCGCGGATCGAGAGACTTCAGTGGAAATAACAAGTGATGTAGCAGGGGAGGTTGAGAGAGTTAGAGAGAGTAGTGGGGCTGTGTTGAGAACCACCTCATGTGTTGAGGATGAGTATTGTTTGAGTCGGTCATTTGTGTCATGTCGGCGTGATGACTACTCCATTTATTCCTCAATTGAGTTGGATTGGAAGGATGATTCTGCATGTAGAGATGGGAATTTAGGGAAGCCATTGGAGTGTAATGCAGATGAAGTGAGGCTGGATGGGAAGGTATGTGAAGGTCAAGAAGTGACCAAAGAGTCCGAGCGCACTTCTTGTTCTTCATCTTCATTGTCTCTACAACTGACAGAGAATCGAATGGAGGAGGCGAACAATAGAGCTGGGATACTGAAGAGAGCTAAGAAGGGGTGGTTGAGTAGGTTGCGGTCCATTGCATGTCTTGTTGATAGGCAAGGGGAGAATGATGAATTGGCACACGATGACAATGCGGCAATCATGGGGTTCAGGGCACAAAGAGTTAAGGTTCGCCAGTGCGGGAAGCGGTTGAAGGAACTTTCAGCACTTTACATGGGACAAGATATCCAGGCACATGAGGGCGCAATTTTGGCAATGAAATTCAGTCCCGATGGACAATACTTGGCAAGTGCTGGTGAAGATGGGATTGTGCGTGTCTGGCAAGTGGTGGAGGATGAGAGATCTAATGAACATGACATTCCGGAAATAGATCCATCCTGCATTTACTTCACAGTGAATCATCTCTCTGAACTAAATCCACTATTTTCGGAAAAGGATACAATAGGCAAATCAAGTAGCCTTAGGAAAACATCAGATTCAGCTTGTGTTATTTTTCCCCCAAAAGTCTTCCGGATATTGGAGAAACCGTTGCATGAATTTCACGGGCATGGTGCTGATATCTTGGATCTCTCTTGGTCAAGGAGTAATGTAAGTGATTATTTTTATTGCGGTTAAGTTTCTAGTAATCTGGAAAATATTTATCATTTACTGATGCATGGCAGAATGTTTAATTTGTTTTGTTTTAATTTGTTCTGAATGCAGTATCTTCTGTCATCTTCGGTTGACAAAACTGTTCGTCTTTGGCAAGTGGGATGCGGTAGTTGCCTCAAAGTCTTTTCCCATAGTAATTATGGTGAGCTTCTGTCTATTGTCTATGATTATATAATACAGGAAGATCCTGGTCTCTTATCTTATATTGTATTGGATTGACCTCTTACCATTTTTCGTTTATTATTGATCATGCAGTGACCAGTGTTCAATTTAATCCTGTAGATGAGAATTACTTCATTAGTGGTTCAATAGATGGCAAAGTACGTATTTGGGGAATTTCTTGCTGCCAAGTTGTTGATTGGAGTGATATAAGAGATATAGTTACTGCGGTGTGCTATCGCCCTGATGGGCAGGTTTGGTGATTTTCTTGCCCTTCAATTATGTAGAAATGCATATGTATCCTCACATATTAAGTAATGCTTATTCAAACACTGTTGATTTCTTGTGCAGGGAGGAATTGTTGGCTCAATGACAGGCAGTTGCCGCTTTTATAATATATCAGGTATGCTTTGACATTCTAGACCTGCATTCCTCACCCTCCTCCGTTTTATTCACGTCCTTTGCCTAGAAACTGAGTAGATGCCCTTGCTCACTTTGAGTTTATGAAGCTGGTTTATTAATTTTATCATAACTAATGTCACGTTTCAATTTTGAGTTTGTACTGATGAAGTAGTTATGTGTATCTTGGAACAGATAATCATATGCAATTGGATGCTCAATTATGCTTGCAAAGTAAAAAGAAGTCCCCGTGCAGAAAGATTACAGGCTTCCAGGTAGTTACTTCCTGACTGCTTTGTTTTCTGTTTTGATTTCTTTTACACATCACTTTACTTGTTAAATAGGGGATCTGAAGTTCAGTAATTTTTGTTATTTTATACAGTTTTTCCCACAAGACTCTAGCAAAGTGATGGTCACTTGTGCCGATTCAAAAGTCAGAATTCTTCATGGTCTATCTGTGGTCGGCAAGTATGCAGGTAGTTGCATAACTTGGTACTTTTAGTTGTAATTGTTTCTTTTTTTATTTGTTTCACCCACTCTGATTTTCTAGAGGCAGTTCATTGTGCATATCACTGTTTTAGCATCTGACTTATGAATTTTATACGTTTCTCTTTTCTAAACCTCGTCTCTCGTCTCTTTCAGGACAACGAAATGCAGGAAACCAGACATCTGCTACTTTCACTTCAGATGGGAAACATATAGTCTCGGTTAATGAGGATTCTAGTGTATATGTATGGAACTGCAATAATCATGAAGAACGAGTTCTCTCTCAAGCAAAAAAGATAAGATCTTGTGAGCGCTTTTCCACGAATGTTTCTGTCGCAATACCTTGGTCTGGATTTAAATGTGGGACCGTAGAAAATGAGAGGCAATTTCAGGCTGTCGATGAGAATTTACCAGAGAGACTGCCTTTTTCCTCACCTGCATGTTTTTCTCTCAGCCAAGATTCTTTCCTTCAGTCTATTCCCAAGGGATCTGCGACTTGGCCAGAGGAGAAGCTTCCAACTTCGAGCCCACTGGCAAAGCAATCTACCATGCACAAATCCGAGTACAAGTTTTTTAAAACTTCTTGCCAGAACACATCCAGTTCACATGCATGGGGTATGGTTATTGTTACTGCAGGATGGGATGGACGGATCAGATCATTCCACAATTATGGTTTACCAGTACCCGTTTGATACTATTGTGGTCTTTGGCATGGTTTTCATAGAGTTGTAGCTATCCCCTCTGCAGCAAACTTATCGCGTAGTGCCTGCTTTGGTTCATTAGTAGATGCAAATCTAATGGATTGATGAGTGACATTACCTTTGGCAGCATCAATGGCCACAGCAGGGTCAGGTTGACAGCTCTAGCAGGCATGTGCACGATCGATGACCTTCAGAATTTGGTTCTCCGATGGGCCCCTTGTCAGATTTCAGAGGTGACGGTGACCATTTTATGTCCTGACAGGTGGCTGAAATTCCATGGTTGTGATGTAATCCAATTCGGAATCAGCCAGTGGCCGAGGTTAGCTTGTCCAGATGGTATAATTATAACCAATGTGGGATGTTTTTGGTCTGCCGGTTCTCAAATTTTAGATGTGAAGTCATTTGTTGAGAGAAAGCCAATGAGATATTATATCTATATAATTCAGGTGCCTGTGGGCCTTGTAGAACATCTTTGTTCTCTCAGATGATGGATAGGGATTCAAGGGCTGGTGGCTGGAATTCGTTTGGGGAAAAGATGGTGGGGAACTCCACAATTCCATCGTGCTCGCCGGTCAGAATGATTGAATTGTTGTCTGCCATTTCTGGTCCATCTCATGGTAGGGTCGGCGAGCTTTGGTTGGCAGTGGGGATGTGCAGGAATCCATTTCGTCCAAAGTTGCTCACTGCCTCAGCCAGGGGCTGGAAACTCAAAGACCATCCAGTCGGAGAAGACATGTATAACGGGAATATGGTTTGCGGCAGCTCATGTGTCCATGGTTGAGCACTCCTAACCGGGTTTTCGTCGACGTAGACCTTTGTATATTTACACTCTCAATTTAGTCTAACATCAGCTCAGTCTAGCCTCGCATGGTTAGCGATTTTGTTAACTTAACAGCAAGTCGTTTTGAGATTTTTATGTTGTGTCAAATGCAATTTTTCTTTCTGATATGTAAATGAAATATTCATGTGGTTTTTTCCTGCATGTTCATGCTCTAGTCGAAATGGCAATACTACAGTAGAAAAAGTATACAATTACACAACTGATGTGTCTTCCTAAAAGTAAAATGGACTCAACATTACTTGTCTGCATCGGGACGTCACTTTATCGCTCTTCTGTTTTCCAAACCTAAAATGTATTGTCATGTGTTTTAACTTTTGACATGATTTACGCATGATGTCGCAAGGGCGAAATTGATCCTCCCATATGAGGGAACCCTAGGAGAGCCACCGACTCCAATTATCGTCCAAGTGCATAATTAGTCTGGAATACCTTCACATGCTCGCTACAGGTAAGTTTCTCTCGTTAAAGCGATTTTCAATTTAGTGGAGAGAATCAAAGTATCAAAGATTCAATTAGGAGACAAGGAGAAAAAAGCATATGACTAATTATGAAGAGGGGGACATGAGACATGTATTAGTGGGAATTATAAAGTGAAAAGGAAGTAGCACAAAACAAATTAACATCAATTATTGAACTGTTCATCTTCTACTTTTGGCCAACAAGCTTGCATTATTCAAGGACAATTGTACAAGCTGACAACATTCAACGAACCCGTAAAAAAAATTAAAAAAAAAAAAAAAAAGAAGAGAAAAGTTGGGACATCACATGCTGAATTATGAGTGTGATTAGCTTGACAAAACTTACTTATCGGGTTTAAATCTGAATCTCCGACAAACAGACATACGGTAATTGTCACTCCTCCATCTTCTTTTGGGCATAACAGAACATCATAATTAAGATTAGAAGTTAGATTAATTGGTTTTGTAACCCAAAAGTTTATTTTGTTTGGAGTTTAAGAAAGGAAAAAAAACCTTTTTAAGAAAAGGGGAAGCCGGATTAGCATGTTTATGGATATTTGTTGCTTCGTTGCTTTGTTGCAAATATTGGGGGATAAGTAGCCCATATATCCGACCCATGAAACCTAAGAGCAACTCCAGCCCATTAAAATCTCGTAGGAGATAGGCAACCAAATCTTCTTCTCTTCTTCAAAATCTCGTCTCCTCTCCAAGCAATACATTGGGGTCCAAGGGAGCCCGACATCCTCACCAGGCTCAAATCGTCTGGCTCAGCGCCTGAGTGGTGTGACATCATGTTGACGTCATGGTGGCGTCAGTTACAATAAAAAAATTAATAATTTTTTTTCTTCTATAAATACCTAATCATGTTCTTCCACCTTACACCACATTTCAATACGTTCAACCAATTTTTTATTATTATCTTAATTTTAAAATAAAATTATCTTTTATTTTATAAAAAAAAAAAATATTTAATACCAACAGCCTGACCTATTCGGTTTAGAGGTGAAAATGTAATAGGGTAGTTATTATTCACTAAAGGCAGTTACTGTTCACTAAAGATAGTTATTGTTTGCTTTAGGGAATTGAGTTGTCTATAGCCCAATAAACTTTTAGGGCTAGAGTTGCCCTAAGCCCGCAACAAGGCCTATCCATAGGCCCAAAATGAGTGATCCAATTGCTAAATCTAGAACATCCCTCATCCTTGGATATGGAAGATTCGAACTTTTCAAAGAGCTACATCGACAATGCCCTAGCCAACTGGTCTAAACATGTCATTTTTTGATATTTTATGATATGGAGGATTCGAACTAGAGTCGTGAGGGGCGGGTACACTGCCATGTTGTGGCTAATTGGCTTAACCCACCACATATCATCTTTCGTCATTCTACAAAATAGGGATTCAAACCCTAGAGAAAAAGAGGTGAGCAAACTACTATGCTTTGACCAACTTGCCTATCTAACCACATATGTTATCTTGATGTAGGACACATATGAGACAAGTCCAACAAAAAAATAAAAATAAAATAAAATGTTTCAGATTCTGAAAAAGAAGAATTAAAGTTGAAAAATGTTGAATTCATTCGATATGGTGACATAAAGGGTATCAATAAATATTTTGGTGTTAGAATTAAGCGTATAATGTCGTTTAACCGAGAGTAGAACAAAAATCATAGTACCATGTGCCCGTGTTTAATGCCAAAAATGATTGTTTAGGCTTCCAAAATTGCAATTTTAATTCTGTAATAAAAGTCGGATTTTTCAATTCTCGTTCGATTAATATTGTTTAATTACTTAAGACCTTTGAGTTGTCCTAGGAATTGTAATCCAATCATTTAAGCCATTGGCTATTTCCATTGTAATCATCTTTCAATCAAATTTAAAAATAATCAAACAACCTTTGAGTTTTATCCCAATATCAAGGAGATTCCAAAAAACTTTGTTCTTCGAGGAATTATGCTTGTAATCCTTTTAGCTTTGTGCTGTGTCACATCTTTTGTTATTATCTGAGATAAAAGATTGAAATTCGACGACAAAACATAGATCACACTATTATGTCATGACCAACTGACCAAATTGCTAGATATTCTTCAGTAATCAATTCACAATTTTACATTCCAAAACACAAATGATTCTCTATAGAATGATCACAAAAAGAAATCAAATCAAACCCATAAAATTCCCAGAAAGGCTTTCTATTTTCCTTCACATCGATACCAATTGCATATCACTTGGAAGAGAAGCAACAAACAACACATAGAGATTAAAAAAAAAAAAAAAAAAAAGCATTTTAATTTTTAATCACACAAACAACAAATCCAACCCCAATTTTCCCGATCCAACCACAAACTTCACAACCTGAAAAGGACACATAGAAACCCACAAAAATTCAAGATGCAGGAAACAACCTAGAGAGAGAAGAAACAAAACGACCCAATCGATCCGATTCACCCATTCAGACGGGGAGGTTGACGACGTCGTTCGGTGGAGGGGCGGAGGAGGAGGAGGCGGAGGAAGTGGAAGAAACGTAGTGAGGGCGGTGGTCGCTGAGGTTGACGGAGCGGGAGGCGAAGAGCATGAGGGGGCGGTCGTGGGCCTCCTCGGGGTTGGTTTCGTGGTCGTCGGAGGTGGAGAGGTTGATGCAGGAGCAGCGCTCAAGGGAGGCGAAGAAGGCGGATGCCACGTGGGTCCCAAGCCAACTGGCGACCCCGTTGATCTTCTCGTACGACAGGCACGAGCTCTGGCTCTGGCTCTCCATTGTCGGAACAAATTCTTTGTTTTTTTGGCAGCGCGCAGTCAGAGAAAGAGAAACAAAGGAGGCAGATTCCTCAAATATCCCAAGAAAGTCAAACGCCGATTCGTCCGACCGTTTCTCCGCCCTTTTACTTTTGTTGTTTGTTGTTCCTTAACCTTAGGAACTCGGTTTTACCAAAATTTACTATTTACGTGTAGGCAACTAACTAGAATCAAGTTAAGCTAACATTGTCTCGCTGTAAAGATATTTTTCAGATACATATGTTATATGCCATTATTATGTATATGTTGTACAGCTTCGTATTTTAGACATATTAAAAAATATCTTTTCAAATAAAGCTAACATTGTCTCGTAGTGGAGAGATTTTTCAGACACGTACGCTATGCGTCATTATATATGTTATATCGCTTCGTATTTCAGACACATAAAAAAAATAGAAAAGGATCATTTTCGGATCCCTTCCTTTTAATCCATCAAGTTTGGGGATCCGGACCATTAAAATTTGATCCAACGGCTAAAGTTATTATAACTTTTAAAATGAGCTCCTGTTTATAGTCATTTGATCAAATTTTAATGATCTGATCTCCAAACTTGATGGATCAGAAGGAAGGGTTCAAAGAAAATATCTCCTCATTCCGCGGTGTCCCTCGGGGATAAGGCTAAAAGCAAGATTTTTATTGGCGTCAGACACGATCCCACGTGTCAAGCCACGTCATCTTGATCCATGGAAACTAACTGTAAAAGAAGAAGGATAAGAGAGAATACCATTGTCTCAGTTCTGCCATTTTCTTCTGAAAAATGGCTGCTTCACTTTCTTCATCGATTCTTCCGTCTCGAAACGGCGTTTCTCTCCAATTCTCCCTGACGAAACGCCCGCAGTTTCACTCGCCCACGGCCGTATTTTGCTCCGGTAAGCCTTCCTCGTTGATTGGTTCTTAGTTGTTTTGGTGAATGTTTATAAAGATTGACGTTTTTGTTATGTAAAACAATTTCATGTTCTGCTTCACTTACAAGTACTTTCGTAGAAGCACTTGGAGAAACGCCTTCTAAATGCTTCTTAGGAAGTTTTTTTAAATAAAAAATTGGACGCGTTTCTAATAAAATCAATTGTAGTAAAAGTTCCAATAAACAAGTGTTTTAAAAAAAAATACTGTTTACTTTAACAAAAAATTACATTTTTACATTAAAAAATCAATTTTGGTACTAATCACTTCACTATTTATTGTATTCTTATTGTTAAAATTCAAAGTTTTCAAATCATTTTCATTAATTTTATTTTTTAAATATGCAGTCTCAAACGGCCCTTAGAAACTTTGCTTATATAGGTTAGGAAAGTTGGCTAGGCCCAATGTTGCCCCCTTGGAAGGTTACACCGAAGTTCGAATACCCTTCTCTAGAATATCGTCTTGTAAAAAAGTTGGAAACTTCTATTTTAGTAGATTTATAAGCAATTTCTGCCTAGTTTTGGGATTCGAGTCGGAAAAATAACCTCTTTGTTAGGATGTGTACTGTAGACGTTGCCCCCAACCCTCGTAAACTGGGGTGCCTTGTTGGTTTGGAGTCGTCCTTTTTCGACGCGTTTCTAATAAAATCAATTGTAGTAAAAGTTCTAATAAACAAAAGTGTTTATAAGGTTGGTACTATAGGCGTTGCTCCCGACCCTCGTAAAACGGGGTGCCTTGTTAGCTTGGGGTCACTCTTTTTCTGCCTAGTTTTGTATCCCGCATTATACTGCAAAATTGGAAGATGTGATTTATGTTTTGGTTTCATTGGGTGGGTGCAGCTTCTAGGGATGGTCATGAGACAAAGGAAGAATTGAATCAGTGGAAGCAAGTTAAGAATGCAGCTTGTGGGATTCTTGCTGTTTGGGCAGTGACTACCGCTGCCTCACCTGTAATTGCTGTTGGTCAGGTTTGAAACCCTCTCATTCCGTATATTTATTCTTCACTTGGCTTGCTGTTGGTGCCGTTGCCTTACGATTTTGTAATCTTCATCCTCTGTTTAAAATGGAAGCATATTGACATCATGCAAAATACGTAGTTGAGATGTTATACACAATGGACTAATGGAATGTTCATGGAAGATTTGAATTCCCCATCTTGAACTGAATCTCATTCTGCGCTCGCGCTTTTCTTACTTCCGAATGCCTTATAGTGTTTTGTATAGTAAAACAAGATCATCTATATACAAAGTGAGGAACACAATATCAGCTTGTAGGACAATCAAGAACCAAGCAAAACTAGGACATACAACCAGCTAACTGGTAACAAACTCATGCCAAAATTCCACGAGTTACAAATTTCTCTATTAATAATCCTTGAGGTCCTAAACATAGCTTCAGAACACAAAGCTTTATTCATGAATCGGGAGATTCCTTTACACCAAATGTGGTAATCGAAAATCTTAAACTCTTTCCTTTACTGTGATTTTATCCAGTTAAACTCGTCACGACAAAGATTGTGTTGAGAGTTGGCTGTCTAGGCTCAGGAAATTTGTCTAGCCTTAGTTGGAACGAATAAGCTGCCAAGAAATAAACCCTGTTTTAGAATCGCCGTAGAGAACCAGACAAGTCTGTACCAATCCGCTTGTACAATGCTTGCCTCCAATAGCATTCTAAGTATCAGAAAATTTAAGAAAATCCATTTATGGCATGAGCAGAGATTCAAGATACTTTATAAGATTTTTCGTTACTTTGCCACTTCTAGTATCGATCTCTTATTACCGAATCCTTTCTGAATGCCCCGTTTTCCCTTATTATGTTTTCTTTCATCTCTTGTGAAACGCCACATGTTCATTAAATAAGCAGGAGCCAAAATGTCGCTATCCAAATTATAAGTTACTAGTTCTAACTTCTTATAGCTGTGACTGTGAAAAGTTGCTAAACTGACTTCTTCTGTATCCAATAGAGGTTGCCTCCATTGTCTACTGATCCAAAGCGATGTGAGGTTGCATTTGTTGGAAATACGATAGGTCAGGCAAATGGAGTTTACGACAAGGCAATTGATCTCCGCTTCTGTGATTACACAAATGAGAAGTCCAATCTTAAGGGAAAGAGTCTTGCAGCAGCACTCATGTCCGGAGCCAAATTTGATGGCGCAGACATGACAGAAGTTGTGATGTCAAAAGCTTATGCTGCAGGAGCTAGCTTCAAGGGTAAGCCTCCTCGCTATCAAATGCACAAGATCGTAATATGGAATGAAAGAGGTGATTATCAGTTTTTCTCTCTTTTTCAGGTACAAACTTCTCGAACGCAGTTCTAGACCGGGTTAACTTTGAGAAAGCGAATCTGCAAGGAGCTATGTTTATTAACACTGTCTTATCAGGTTCTACCTTTAACGAAGCAAACCTTGACGGTGTATTTTTTGAGGATACCATTATAGGGTACATTGATCTGCAGAAAATTTGTAGGAATACAACTATCAATGAGGAAGGAAGAGCTACCCTAGGGTGTCGATAATTCAAGGTTCGTCTGTTTCAATGTAAGAAGCAGCCACACACGCACACCATGCTAACTGCGTTTTCCTTCTGTATTTCGAGTTCATTTCTAGGCACTTTTAACTGTATAGCCCCTATATATGGTATCCTGCATCTGTGTATGAGTACCGATCAACAGAAGACAGTTTTGTTGTAGTATTTGTTTGGTGGAGACGGGAGATTTTCTCCTTTGTTTCTTTGTTATGGCTTTCAGTTTGAAATATTCATCTTTTCTTCTGTCAAATGACATGAAAAACACTACTCACCAGATGGCCTATGCAATTTAAGTAAACAAAAAACAAAGATAGAAAACGAAGGAAAATGATATCCGCACACTCTTTTTCTTCTTATGTACACATTGTTTAGGTTTGCATAAATTAAAGGAAAATCAAGGACATAAATAAGCAAGGTATGCAGAAGAAGAAAATGAGTGCAGATATCATTTTTCAAAAGGAAAATGTGAGGAAGGGACATATTAGGGTGCATTTTTTGCTCAGCATCCCCAAGTGGTGGTGGTGCTCACCGCCTTTCTTATTACTATTGGATGAGTTCAAATTTTGAAATTTATGTCTATCTATTACACAGATCTCAAAATTTAAATTCATACAACGATGATATATATGGTGGTATGTGAGCAAAAATATTCCTAGCATATTTTTTTTTTTTGGAAAGAGGATAGGTTACTTTATTAATACAACACAACTAATTACACAAATTGAGACCCATATACAATAACCCCACAAGCAAAAGAATGAATCGCAATAGTAACCCAAAAACCCAAAACAACAAAACACATAAGCTAAACCTAGCGGCTTCCTTCCAAAGACACCGCCGACAGCACAGGAACTGCACTCCACCACGGTCATGAACTGCCACCACCAACTTTCGCCAGGAACCCACACCTCAGAGAAGGAAAAAGGATGAATTTCGCCTTCCAATAGAGAACATCTCACCGAACGCAATCACAAATTAAGAGAAACCAAAGAAGCCCATGGGATCACCACGAACAACATTGCCAAAACTGGCAGACAGCAAAGAGAAGGACATTATGATATGGGTAGTTAGATCGCAATGCACGTGTGCAACATACCAAAATCAGATGCTACTCACTTGCTCGGTACTTCAGTTGAAATTGAAATTCACAACTCACCAACCAGCTTTCTAAAATATTAATCAAACCCGGGGATCGTGCTCCTCACTTCCCAGCTCCCACCAGCACTCCTTTTACATTTCTTCCCCCTTGACTTTGCAGGCTTGACATTCATTCAAAAGGTACTAATTACTAATTATGATGTCTGCACTCTATTTTTCCGTTCTACATATTTTTCTTCTTTTAAGCTCGTCTCTTTAATTGTGTTGAATAAATTAATGACAAATTAAGAGAAGGAAGAAAACAAATGTAAGAGTGCAAAATTAAAAAACAAGTGTTCGGAACCTTTTCCTAATCATAACTCGTTATCTCACCACTTTAGCCTAAACTCAATTATTCCTTTGTTTTTCCTGATCATTGCCTAAAATCTTTGAGTCTAGGCCCGCCGGGTTTCGTTGAGCTCCGCAAGATTTGGATCATGCTGACTCTACTCGCTGCTCGGCCAGGTCGTCTAGTACTTTATAAAATGTGACAGTGACCCAACCCAGCAAGAATTAGGTGAAGTTAGAGGAGGGCAACAGGTCCACGTTCCAATTTAATAAACTTTCTCTTTCAAGGGTCATTTCGATCTTCTATTCTAATTTGTCATCTATGATACGTACCATTGAATGGTCCGACAAGCCAACTTTTTGCATATTGCATAAAACTCGTCTCCCTACCATTGTATCCCGATCTCTTTTATTCATCTTCTCTTCTTTGTAGAAGCCGTCTCATCTTGGACCATTTCTATGTGAAGAGAGTCTTATACATGATATTTTATTAGTTATTGAGAATACAACAGTAACGGTTAACCTGTTTCATAGAAGCATGAAATTGAGATTTTTTAAAGTTGAGATATGAAACTGTAATTGACTTAATAATTGAGGTAATTATTTGTAATTTAGTCTCATAATTTTTAAGTGAAAAAAAAACAAAGAATAAATATGAACGATGACGATTGATACCAATCTTTCAAATCAGAGTTCTTGATCTTTCATCAATTAGTCTAATTAGGAAAATTGGCACCCAGCATAAAATACCATTATGACAAAATCATATAGCGTGGATCACATGTGTGTATGTGTGTACATATATATATATATATATATATATATATATATTATAATATTATATTTATACATTATATAATGGTAGCTACTGGTGTGTGTTTTGATCTTGACCTTTCTCCAATTTGAAGTCCTCGTACTAGCTGGCTAGCTAGTAGGCTAGATGTATTAGCTGCATTGCTTAGTTGTGTTGTGTAATCATAATAATTGTTATATAACATATTATCGGAAGGAATTGGATTCTCTCCTGATCCCCTCTCTGGTGATCCCGAGGATCAATGCACAATGACTGTTCATCAAAGATCGTACGGCCACAATTAAATACTTTTTATATTTTAAAAGTAAAGCAGTCTCGTTTTGCGTAAAAAACATTTAATTGTGACCGCACGATCTTTGATGAACGGTCATTGTGCATTGATCCTCGGGATCCCCATGGAGGAGATCCGGAGAGAATCCAAATCCTTATCGGAAAAGTAATCTGAAGTGTGGAGACTGAGGAAGAGAACTCGAACTTGTGTATATGCATAAAATGAGTACAATCACTTGGATGCACAAGGTAAGTAGATTCGTTCCAAACAATATAGTGTCACATTTGAAGGAAGTTGGAGTTTTACCGTAAAATTAATTGACAATATGGCTCAACTTACTTATTACCCTTCTATCCATGTGAGATTCATTCTTAACACGTCTCCTCACGTGTGGCGAATTTTCACGTCTAACACGTGGACAACAAAAATGGGATGATGTGGAGCATGTGTGGCTATTCGGGTTGACACATATGACAACATGCTTTGGTATTATGAAGAAAGTTGAGATTCCAGCATAAAACCAATTGGTAATATGAGGAGTAGCTCAACTTACTTATTAGACCATATACAAAATTTCTCATCTCATTAATGTGAAAGTCATTTCGAATGACGTCTGCATTTTGAAGAATTTAAAAATGGAATGAGGATCCTCTTTGTGAGGATCCCGGGGATCCTCTAATTACGTTCGTTCATCGTACATCGTGCAGTCATAAATTATATAAATTTTTTTATTAAAAATTAAATATAAATAGTACCTAATGAAAACTGGTCGCATGATATACGATGAACAGATGTGGTTGGAGGATCCCGAGAAAGTACTCATTCTTAAAAGCGTAACATCATAATAATTAAGTTTTGGTGGTTGAGGTTTGGAGCAGTACTAGTTTGAATTGAATTATGGATCAGGATCCTCTCCTGAGCTACGGGTGAGGATCCTCCTGAGCAAGCCCATCGGGTCGTTCAAATTTTATCCAACGGCTACAAACATGGGATCCCTCTAAAAGTTATAATAATTGTAATCATTGGATAAAATTTGAACGGTCCGATGAGCTTGTTCAGAAGGATCATCACCCTTGGCTCTAGAGAGGATCCTGATCCTTGAATTATTAGCAACCATTCCCTATATGTCGCATGCAGAGATGTAGTGAGAAGTCCGTACCAACCATTCCAAAACCTGCCAATGCTGCCATCTACAATTCCTCCTCTCTAGCTAGCTAGCTGCATGTCGCATCCGTGAAACAGCAGCAGCACCACCCCTTTAACGGACTGTCAAAATTGAATTAAAACGACAAACACATGCTCCCCAAGTGCCCACCGCCTTTCCTTCATGATCATATGCTTGCCAACAAACTGATTCCATTAGCCTAAACCTTAACTAAGCAACAATTAATTAATTAAGCTAGTCATGAACAACGGCTCCAAATTAATTAATAGTACCATACCATCGAGATGACAAGAGATCGGGAGGTAGCTTTCACTTGATCAAGAGAATTTAGGTGAAACGAGTTCATCGTCAGCGTGGGTCTTGGACCACTTCTATGTGAAAAGAGTTTTACACATGTTATTTTATTAGTTATTGAGAACATCATAGTAACGGTTAATTCCTTTCATAGAAGTCTCTCTCCTCGATTTGAGTTCTAGCTGTACACATGCAGTGGGTGGGTCCTGACTTCTGATTAAACTACTGTAACTATAGAGTACAGTATTACTGTGATTTCACTCCCACCAAATCACTTCCCATACTTACAAGTTATGACCATCTATATATAGAACAGCCCTACATTGAAGGGATATTACAAGAACCATATGCTTGCTTATTCAGTTGAGTGACAGTTATCTCTGTGTGTGTGTGGGAGAGAGAGAGAGAGAGAGAGAGAGAGAGAGAGAGAGTTTTATGGGATTAATCCTCTTTGTAATGTTTCTTGCTCAAATGAGTATTCCAGCCACAGTTTGCCTGCAGCTTGCATATATATATATATATATAGCACTGGTGTTTCTGCAATTCTGAGATGCTCATTTGAGCAAGCAGCGTTACAAGAGGAATATTTTTGCAGTCTGATCATCAAAGTAAAACTGCCGTTGCAGCACCAAAAGGAGGCCTTGATTGCTAGCTAGTACATCAATCTTAATTATATACAGTTAAGTATTACTGATTTTCCACTTTCTATTGCTGGTTAATTAATTAACACGAATATATTATCTCTTAATTTGCTCATTTACATCATATTAAGATCACTTAGCTAGCTTAACAATAGATTAGCTAAGAAGTAATGTTTGGAAGATCATAGATGAACTTAATTATCTTGCCTGGTGGATCTTAATTTCTTAATTAATAGTATTGTTCATATACAAACTACAAATATAGAACTCGAATCAATACTTTGTATTCAGCACAATATACTAAATCACTGATATAGAATTACATCGATTATATGTACATTAATTTCCTGCGTATATTAGCTTTCAAATTGTGGTTAATAGAAGGCGGTGTTCCTTTTTGTAATTCAAATCGCCAGCAAAGTTATATCATAGATCTCGTTCAAATAACTTAATTTGTAAATAACTTTTTATTTTATTTTAATAATTGACTCTAATTTACCGGAATATTGTTCCATTATAGATTAACCTTGTTGTAATGTTCATATTTCTGAATTTGAACCTCTCCGGACCTTAGTGTCCGGAGCATAATGACCAGGTAATTTGGGCCCTTGGTTTGTGTGAAAGAGAAATTGAAGCCTTTGGTTTGTGCGAGGTGAGCCAGCGGAAGTTAATGGAGATGGTCGGATTCAATTTGAGTAGTCTCGTCCTTAGTATTTGGACAGTGAAATCCGAAGAGGATCTCTAGCCCATATTTCTTCGCTTTTGTACTTGAAGCTCCTCAGGGAAAATTAATTAAGAAAGAAGAGAGATTGAAAAGAACAGGTGATCGATGTGCAGCGCCAGTGCCAGCCCATCTACCCTATTGTTCTTTACTCTGTATATCTTCTCGCTGATGAATGAATGCAAGTATGTACTGATCCAAGAATTTAACCCTCTTGTACACCAGCAAACCCTATCTTAGTATGCTGGGCTACCTAGCCTTACATAATTTCGCGGACATATGGCCCATATACACGCCTAGCTACAGAGAATGTGAAATCACTACCCTTAGTAATTCGTTAGAGAATACTAGAGTTACATGCAGAGGGAGAAAACGAGAATACTAGAGTTACATGCAAAGGGAGAAAACGAGAATGTGAAATCACTACCCTTAGTAATTCGTCAGAGGATACTAATAACATTGACCAAAAAAAAAGGAAAAAGGGTTATCCGATCCCGTCTAATTGTATGTGATAAACAAAAAAAGGAAAAAGAGTTACCCGATCCCGTCTAATTGTACGTGAAATACCATTTGATTTGGAGCACGTACATTTTCCTCAATCGGCAATCCGATCATGTGTATGCACTGGCCATTCCCTCCCAAATTTTACAGGTGCAAACAAAATTTGTATGCCAGATGTGCTAATTAAGCTGCTAGATAACTTAACCATGATCCTTAAGATCGATCGATGTTATAGTCGCGTTCTAGTAATTTTTACTGAAGCTACTATTTCATCTAAGTTTTTAACATTACACTTTGCGTATCTGTGCTTAGCTAAATTGGCTAAAGCAATGTGCTAGTATGCTTCAACCTCTGCACCCAAGTTCGAGTTTCCCGTCCCGTAGTTTAGATCAATTGGCTTAATGCAAGTATTCTATCTTTTGTGAAAAAAATATATTACACTTCGAATTAATTAATTAATTTGTTCGGGACTGCTAGCATCATTCAGTTGTTCATCATGACAAGTAAAGGTAAATTCCTCCAAGCGATTATCCACTCAAATTAAATTAAGATCGACTCATAAGCAGTACTTAATCAACTTTAGCTACTACCAAAAGCTTGAATTTCAGATATCAATCCCTTGCTTTGCTTATTACTTTCATAACAGCATATATTCACATCTTTTATCACTTTGTTTGATTGGTAATTACTTAATTAACACCGAGTTTAACAAAGAATTAAACAAAAATTATTCCAGATTTGCAATCTATATAAAATAAGAAAAAGAAATGATGAAACAGAGAATCAAATTGGATTGAGATCTTGATCTTTGCGTCTGACGCCACGGACCGAGAAATTTGGATCACTCAATTTCAATCATACTGTTCTTATTAGGTCATCTCACTCAACCATTCCACAAAAATCCAAAGATTTGAACGATTCAGCTCTCTTTCTCTCTCTTGAACGGTTCTGATCTCTCGATACGTGGACTCCGGACACAAAAATCCTAAGTGAATCTCAATCCAATCAAATTATCTAGTTGCGGGCGGTGTTTTAAAAGTAGGCTCAAAAAGGTAAAAGCTCTCTCAAGACATGTACACTTAACCCTCGGCAGCAAGAAACCGTACTCTCCCAAGTCCCAACTCCAAAGCAAAGAATCCAAAAGTGACTTCTTCAAAACCGGCACACCAGCAACACCCTTGCATCAATATGCACAGCAGCACTCCAAAACACATCACTACTCTTACTCATGGGAAATTTTGTTCTCAATTTTGCATCGTCTCGAAGATGCATTTTGCTCCTTCTCGTCTCAATCTTCATTCAAGGTACGCATAATCTCCAACCCTCTTACCATTTATCAGAAGCTGAAGTGGTTAAAAACGTTTACTCTGTGCAGGCGAGGTCATGTGTTCTAGTATGTCTTTTCCCTTGTTATTGCTTACGCTAATAGAAGTCTTGCTTTTCTTTTCTTTGCTTTTTGTTGATAGGAGGGGAAGGATCTATAGGAGTGAACTATGGCACGATGGCGAATGACCTTCCTCCGCCGGCCAAAGTCGCCCACTTCCTTCTGGAATCCACCATTATCAACCGTGTTAGGCTCTTTGACGCCAACCCCGACGTACTCCGAGCCTTTGCTCACACCGGCATCGCCGTCACAATTACCATCCCAAATGACCAAATCCCCCACCTCACCAAGATACGCTCCGCCCAACAGTGGCTTAAAACAAACGTTCAGCCTCATATCCCAGCCACCAACATTGTCCGAATTTTAGTAGGCAACGAAGTATTATCCACCACAAACAAGTTGTTCATTACTGGCCTTGTCCCTGCCATGCAAGCCCTCCACAATGCCCTAGTAGATGCGTCCTGGCACCGCCAAATTAAGGTCTCTAGCCCACACTCTCTAGGCATTCTCTCCAGCTCAACCCCACCTTCCTCCGGCAAATTTAGACAAGGCTACGACATTCTTGTCCTTAAACCTTTACTCACTTTCTTGCAATCCACCAATTCTCCTTTCATGGTGAACCCGTATCCGTATTTCGGATACTCCCCCGAAACGCTTGATTACGCGCTTTTCCGGCCAAATCCCGGTGTGCTTGACGGGAATACTAAAATGCTATACACCAACATGTTGGATGCACAATTAGATGCTGTTTTTTCAGCTATGAAACTTGTGGGCTTTGAGGACCTTGAGATTGTTATTGCCGAAACGGGTTGGCCCTCTCAGGGTGATCCGGCCCAAGTTGGGGTTGACGCACAGAGTGCCGAGGATTACAATCAAAATCTCATTCAACACGTGACATCAGGTTATGGCACCCCGTTAATGCCAAACCGAACTTTTGAGACCTTCGTATTTTCCTTGTTCAATGAAAATCTCAAGCCCGGCCCAACACCAGAGAGGAATTTCGGGCTTTTTCGACCCGACATGACGCCGGCCTACAACGTCGGAGTCCTTCGGCACACGGTAGCTGCCGCCGCAAATAATCACCCTAAAACATTCCCCTTCTTGATATCATTATTATGTATGTGCTTGATTGGTTTGTGGACTTGGATTTGACAGGCTAGTTCGACTACACCTAAGAACTCAGGCCCAGGCCCCGTCCCAGTGTTGGCACCGCCGAGCCCGCCGCCATCACGCGGCGGGAAATTGTGGTGCTTGCCCAAGAAAGGGGCCGACCCGGAGGCACTGCAGAAGAATATTGATTATGTTTGTGGGCTGGGATTGAACTGTGGGCCAATCAAACAAGGTGGGCCGTGCTTTATGCCCAACACAGTTAGAGCCCACGCAGCGTATGCCATGAATGTCTACTTTCAAGCAATGGGAAGGAAGGATTCTGCTTGTGATTTTGTACAGACTGGCGCCACCACTGCCGTCGATCCAAGTCAGTTTCATGCAATCCCCTTTTCGTTTTTGTATATAACAATTTGGATCCTATCCAGACTTTACTGTCCGAAGCGTAAGGATTTTGGTTTGTGTAAAATATAGATCGGAGTTTTTGGTTTGTGTGAGATGGTCAAGCGAAATAAGTTAATGGGGACCGTCGGATTCACTTTGAGTGATCCAGATCGCCTGATCTTTAGGCTCCGGACAGGGAGATCTGAAAAAGATTTTTGTTTTGTATATAATAGTAATTAGCTAATTGATCATTGTTTGATTTACTAATTAATCTTTTTTTTTATGGCAGGCTATGGAAAGTGCAAGTATTGATGATGAAGAATATTGCAATGGAGGAGAAGACCCATAGATTATAAACTGTTACCAATCCTTTCTTTTTTGACATAAAAAGATATTAGTGATTGGTGTTTTGTATGGACATGTAGTATAAATAAGATAAGTATTTAGACAAAAAAAGAAAATGGTGAATTCCTAATGTAGCATCTACAATGTGTAATTTAAGGGAATTATACGAATGTGATCTGAATTTTCATGCTTTGTTTGTCAAATTTCACATGAACCAAAAATTAAAATAATGTGTCACATGAATTGAAAATTTATTATAATGGTATGAACACGGTCAGGACACGGCAAGGGCCTTTTATGTAAATATAAAAAATATTTTAGGGCAATTTTGTAAATATAGAAATATTTTAGGGCAGTTTTGTTAATATCAAAACTTATAAAACCTAAAATTTATAAGCTTGGGCCAGTTTTTTTTTTTATATTAATCGCTGTGTTCTACTCGTGTTCGTGTCTTTATTTTTTGAGATTTGCTGTGTCGCATGTCACCACATCCGTGTTTGTGCAACATTAGTTTTAGCATGTGATTGTGGTCCTTATAAAAAGAGTGTTGATATCTTTTGGGCTAAAGAATAGATTGTAACAAATTTATTGCTAATGCGACATGTTATGTTAGGATATACGAACTTAAGTTTAGAGATTAAATCGGGAGTACATTGCTCAATAAATTTAAGTAGTATTTTGCTGTGGTCAAAACACTTTCATTGTGATATATTATTTCACTCGTTTATAACACGTGTATTTATTTTTTATTAATATTTACCAAATGCAACTCATATACATTGATATTATAATCACTAGATACACACAATAAAAAATTCAGCTAAGTTGGGTATAAGTAAATTAATTATTAATTAAATTAAAATTTAATAACTGTATTTGTCCGCGGAGGACCCGATGATTGTCTCCTACACGGTGCGCTCTGATCTCCGGGGAGTAAAACACCATCTCTCTCTCTCTAAAACCAATCTTTTTCTCTCTTTCTCTCTCTAGTTCCCCAATTTCTAGGGTTTTGGCTTGTCGTTTCAATCCATTTCAATTCTCCTAGGGTTAGGGTTTAGGATTTTACGCAGAGAAGAAACAATGGGCGGAGAGTGGCAGCAGCTCCTCCAATCGATAATCCTCGGCCTCATTTTCTCCTACCTCCTCGCCAAGCTCATCGCCATAGTCATCTCCTTCAAGGAAGACAATCTCAGCCTCACTCGCGCTCGCGCTGACGCCCCCGCCGACACCAATCCGCCGCCGCTCAAACCCGAGCCCCGCGACGACCAGCTTCGCTCTGCCGATTTGAGCTCCGCGGCAATCGAGGCCGAATCGGTCGTCGCCGAGCACGGCAGCGTCAGGAACGAGAGCAGCGAAGCTGACAGTGATGATGACTGGGAAGGCGTGGAGAGTACGGAATTGGACGAACTGTTCAGCGCGGCGACGGCGTTTGTCGCGGCGGCTGCGGTGGATCGGCAGAAGGTGTCGAGTGATGCGCAGTTGAAGCTTTATGGGCTTTACAAGATTGCTACTGAGGGACCCTGCAGCGCTCCGCAGCCATCTGCTCTGAAAATGACTGCTCGGGCCAAATGGTATTTGCTCTGCCATTACTTTATACCGAAAATTTACGTGTTTATTTATATGGATCTTATTTTCAGCTTGATAAGGATGGGGAATGTGTTTCTTGGATTGATTTTGGTTAATATCAAGATTAGGTAGATGAAATTTTGCCCTAATTGTAATGTTTTTACTGGGTAATTGGTGAATTAGGGTTGGTTAAACTTTGTACCTTACTTTAGAACGTGGCTTGCTGTGTTTTTGAATCTGTTCGCTCGGTGATTTCTTATAGGCAAGCTTGGCAGAAATTGGGTGCTATGCCTCCTGAAGATGCTATGGAGAAGTACATTGATATTGTCACAGAGCTTTATCCTAATTGGGCAGCAGGTTTGACTGTGGTGAGTCTTGATTCTTTTGTTTTCGACTTTATTTTAGTCCTGCTGGACATCAATACTTACTTTCTGTTGGGTTTTCTCTGCTGGTTTCTTTCTGTCTATTGACATATGATTACTAGAAGAGCAGAGGTGGAGAGGGTAGTGCATCTGGTAATGATTCTAAAGGACCAATGGGACCGGTTTTCAGCACCTTTGTTTACGAGGAAGAATCTGAAAAGGATTTGTAAGCTTCTTAGGACTACTAAGCATGGGAGGGTTAATATTTACACATTGTTGTCGATTAGTAGATATCATTTCTTGGAAATAAATAAAAAGTAATGCTAACGTAAGGTGTTTTGTTTTTATTTTTCAGAAAGATGGATGCTATTCATGCCTTTGCCAGAGAAGGAGAAGTGGATAATTTGCTTAAATGCATTGAAAGTGGCGTTTCAGTGGATCAGAAAGGTCTGTTTTCTTCCATCTGCCTCTTTAATAGGTTCATTAAGTTTCAACTGACGTTATCGTAATTGTTGTATTCCATTAATACTTCCATAACGATAAGTCATGTATACTTTCTTTCTTTCTGGGTTGTTAACAGAGTAAGGCTACTCATAAACCAGGCCCAGCTTCATAGAAGCTCCTTTCCTTGTTAAATCTCAGCTTTTTAGAAGTTATTTCCTTGATAAATGAGCTACAATTCAAGCTTAATATCCAAGTTTGGATGCATAAAACAAAGTTTGAACAACAGTGGATTGGACCCTTTAGGATTGTGATCAATTAAGATAGGTAAATACGTTTTATGCTATGGTCAACATACTTAAGTATAAACTTTGATAACACGTAGGATAAAGTTCAAACTAACATCATTAAGGCATGTAGAAACGAGGAAGCCTCCAATTTCAGTATTGTTGTTAACATGCTTATATATGTTTGGAAATCAGCACAGAAATTGTAAAGGCTTGAAAAGGCTAGGCCAAAAAGCTATGGTACCCCAAGTTTGACTTCATACTGAGCCGGGTGCATATCTCTGTTAACCTAGCTTTTATTGCTTGTTCCTCACATAAATAGCACACCGCATGTTTCTTTCGTTGGATACATGTACATGCCTTAATTTTTTGTTTTTTTTGTGTGGCATGTATTCTCTCCTCACACAGAAAAGTGTTTGGTCTATTTTTATTGGTGGTCTATCATGCTACCCTTTATTTTATATTAGGATGTTGAAGGGAATTTCTTTTGCTCAAACTTTTTATGTGCTCGTATGATGCTGGTATTGCCCTAAAACAGTTTACGTGCACTGATTGCAGATAGTGAGGGAAGGACCCCATTGCATTGGGCTGTGGATCGTGGGCACCTGAACATGACAGAGCTGCTAGTTAGCAAGAATGCTAATGTTAATGAAAAGGTAGATTAAAAGATAAACATTTACTTACGGTAGCAAAATTTGTTAAGTTTTTTACGAATCCCATCCCATCCCCCTTGTCATGCCATCCTAAAATTCTGTTCTTTTGGTCTTGGAAGGACAATGAGGGGCAAACCGCATTGCATTACGCTGTTATGTGTGATAGAGAAGGCATTGCTGAATTTCTTGTGAAGCAAAATGCAGACACAAGTGCAAAGGACAACGATGGCAACTCTCCCTGTGATGTCTGTGAGTCAAACTGGCCTTGGTTTCGGGGTGCAAACGAGAAGAGTCACTGACTGACCGTCGTTTATTTGAAACATTCATGGGGGATGTATATTCATATTCAGTTCGTCTTTTAAAGAGATTTGAAAATAGAGCAGTATGTTGTGTATGTACGTAGTTTCTACCTCGTCGTTGTGTAACATTCTTTCGTTGCATTACTCGTTTCCCCTATCGTAGAAGTGCAAAGAAAGGTTGAACTCACTGGGTTTAACTGGCACAATATAATGCATGTCAAAGGCCTACATTTTGCCATCGGTCTAATGTTTTTATTTTGTTTTATGAATTGCTGTCCTAATTACTGTGTAAAAACCCTTTTATGTTCTTTATATAGCACAATAAAATCGCTGCAATGCCACACAGCTATTAGTACTACGGCTTTTTTAATTGTTAGATTTGATTTCGGAAACTATCTGATTTTATATTTTCAATTTCAGCTATTCGGTCTCCGTACCACTCAATGTTACGAGGTTACCAATTTAATTGTTATAAGTCCAACTATGACAAAATAGTCCACACGGTAGTCCAGTACCATCTAATAATTTCTCGAAGGGATGCATCCTTTAGTTACTACAAACATGAAAACCTTAAATAAACCTAGACAGAGAGAGAGACACCTGCCCGAGGTTTTGCTAAATTGGAACAATTAAAGATGTCCCTCCACCCGATCTCCGACAATAAAAGCAAAGGTTCTACATTATATCATATGTACCTCCCAATTGTAACGGTCACTAACCCTTTCCGCACCACCCAAATTATTCAGTTGGTCGTAGGCTGCTTATCATCACCACCTTTTCCCCCGTGCTTTGGCTTCTTCTTCTTGTTTGATGCCAAACAATGGCGAAGGCAGTGGTCTACGCGCTACTTGCCACCGCCTTTATCTTTCTTCTCGTCATGCTTCCCTCCAAACACCGTGGCCCCAACCACCCCCACCCCCACCTTGGCCTCAACCGACGTCTTGGCTACACGGGTCACGCCCCCATTTTCGACCCTCTGGCAGCCAAGATGGAGTGGTACGCCAAGGAAAGCGGTGGATTCAGAGGGGAAACGAATAGTCGCGTGGGGTTGTCGGAACACAACAACAATCCCATGATGAATGCGAGTGAGGTGGAAGAAATGCATGAATATCTCGGCGATGAGGGAAAGTTGAACCTCACGTTGAGGCTGAAGACTTTGTTCCCGTTGATAGACCAGGCGCCAAAAGACGGGTTGATTAGCTCTAATGAGCTCGAGGATTGGGTCATGAAACAAACCGTGGAGAGGTTGAATTATAGGACGCAGAAAGAAATGGAATCGTATGACAAAGATGGTGATGGAACAATTTCTTTCATGGAGTATCTGCCCAAGTTTTCCACTAAGGATCTAGGTATTTAACTACGTACTTATTTCTTTAATAAGTTTATGTGTGTCTCTGTGTGAATATACGTAGAGATTCTTGACGTACTTATTTCTTTATAAGTTTATGTGTGTCTGTGTGTGAATATATATAGAGATTCTTTCTGCAGGATGTACGTATTGTCTTTAGTAAAGACATGACGTGTTGGAAAAACTTCTATTCAATTTTCTTCAACTTTGATCACGTGGGTGTGTGGATATGCGCAGAAAAGACGTTTCTTTTAGAGCTTTGAATAGTTTAGGTTTTAAGTATCTCGAATTCTGGTGAAACAGAGAAAAACGGAATGGAGCACGGAGAAGCTGGATGGTGGAAGCAGCAATTTGATAATGCAGATGCTGATAAGAATGGATTGCTTAACTTCAATGAATTTAAAGAGTAAATTCCCTTCATTCCCATATTACTGTGGCAAAAAATATATGATTTGCGAGTTCTGGTTCAACAGAAATCTTCATTTTTTGTTGCAGTTTGTTGCACCCAGAAGACAGTAACAACGAAGAAATTCACAAATGGCTGTTGAGAGAAAAAATGAAGTACATTTTCTCACATATCTTCTCTGTCTTTCACACTAAACATATTAATGCCCTTATATATTTTCTGAATAATTTGATGCAAGGGAACGGATTAACGACATTTCTACTTATAATTTACAGGAGGATGGATCAGGATAACGACGGCAAACTGAATTTCGAGGAGTTTTTACACAACGCTTATGATAATTACAAGACTTACGTTGAATTTGAAAGGGGCGGGAAAAATGTACCCACACAGGAAGAGAAATTTGCAGAACTTGATGTGAACAAGAACAAGTATGCATGCATGCCTTGAACTTGAAGCTAACACATTTTTTGACCTAATTTTTTTCTTCCTTTGCTGGCCAAGATTATAGTTTAGAGGACTTTACTAATCTCTTTCGAAATCGAAAAATGTTTGACAGACTCTTGGAAGTGGAAGAATTGAAACCAATGCTGCATTACATTCACCCAGGAGAATTTTCCTATGCTAAATATTATGCAAGCTTTCTGATGTCGGAGGTTAGTAATGTTTCAATTTGTGTACTCCTATCTATGAGACATGTTGAGATGAATTTGAAATGAAATGCGTGACATTGTTTGATTCAGGCGGATGATAACAAAGATGGAAAATTAACGCTCGAGGAGATGCTCGAACATGACTATGTTTTCTACAGCACAGTATATGATGACGGCATCAACGAAGATTTTGATGCGGATTTTCACGACGAATTCTGAAGCTTGATGCTCCCGAGAAATGGATTTTTCGATTCGTTTTGGCGGAAGCTTATCCTAATTGTGTATTTATTTTGTCATTTGAAAAATACAGCAAAATAAAATATTTTGCTTTCATTAGGTTGAGCATTGACTAAAAAAGTAGTGGTGCCTAACTGGTATATATTTAGGTTAGAAAATAGAGCGTTGTGTGAAAGGGTTTTACTAATTAGGAATGTTTTTGTTGGAAGCAAATAGAAGGAAATTACATGAACAATTCAGTTAGTTTCCTCTTCATATTCTCTCAGAACTGCTTTTTGTAGAATCGCTTGACTGTTATTTTCTACTTAAGAGATAAAAGAAGCGTAATGTGTCTGTCTCTTTGCATCAAAGTGTTAAACAAACAACGTGCCAAACCTCCTCACTCTTCCCTGTCTCATCATCTCCTGTTCCGGTTCATACAAGTCCTCATCATACTGCAAGTTTTCAGTACTTACCAGCTCTAGCTGCCAGACTTCCTCACTCTTTCCTGTCTCATCCTCTCATGTTCCACCTCGCACGACGCCTCATCATGCTGCAAATTTTCAGTAGAAAACTGTTTCTGTACAAACTAGCAATGGCATGACATGCATTTAAAATTGGCAAATCATCCACTTGGGTACATAAATTGTCACTGCTTCAGACTCCAGATGCAGTCGACCCAGACATCGATCGAATTAGAATTAACATTCATTCGTATGACCAGAGCAAGAGAACATTCTTTATGTTCCTAGGACAGCATGTGCAGTTCGTACGTCTTGTAACAAGTCTAGCGAAAACAATTCTAGGGTTTCCTCACCTCAGGCGACTCTACATCTTCTTCAGCTTCATCTTCATCCTCATCATCCCACTCGGACATCATCTGCAAAAGTTTAGTACAAATCCACTTCAGTACAAACTAGCGTGCATTTCAAATCAGGCGCATCTACCTGAGTACAGAGACCAAATTTACGGACTCCAGGAACAACTTCCACTTCGTATTGAAATAGTATCATCTTAAGTTATATATTGTTAGTTTGATAAAATGGAGCCTGATGTTTCCGGAGGACAAGAACAGTGTATGTGCCTAAAACGACTTATGTCTAATGCTCGAACACTAGGCCTAAAAAACACAGCGTAGAAGTGAAAAATCTTTCAAACAAAAGCCTAGTGAGACTTGGTTTTACTACCGATTTTTCTGTTGAGATCTAATTCGATCTTCATAGATTTCTCGAGAAATTTTCTTACAAAGTTTTGTTATAGCATCTATAACGGCCTCCGGTTTAGGTGGACAGCCCGGCAAATAGACATCCACATGAATTAGCTTACCAACTTAAGAAAATCACAATACCAAATTAACCACTAACCTTGTGATGCCATTGCTGCAATGAACTAAGGGTTCTTCTACTCTCAACACAGACCGAATGCATTGCTACAATCAATGGGGCTTGATATCTTTTTGTGCGTAATTAGTGTGAGAGCAGGGGACCCTATTATATATCCTAAATGGTGGTGTTTGATAATGATACTTCCCATCACGTAATCCTTATCAAACTATCAAACTGATAACCCTTATCACCACGAAACCATATTATTCATCAGTATAGATATATCTACTCATATCAGAATTACTTTAGCTATTTATCAGTCCACATACATTCCTGGATAGCTTACAAGTATAGTCAATCTTAATCTCTTATGATCTCAATCCCTTAAGCACGTGTTAAACAAGTGAGCAGCTCTAACAAAGCTTACAGGATCATCATTATGTTTCTATAGCATAGTCTCTGATGTTGGTGTCAACGAAGACTGTCACGACGAAATCTGAAGCATGATGGCCCAGAGAAATGCATTTCCAAAATTCACCAAAAAAATAATGAACTTACCATGGTTTGTCAACCAAGCAAATATTAGGGTTGAGGATCCGAACACAAGATTGTGAGCGCATGGTTCTTAACAACTTGAACCACGAGCTCTTTGCTATCTACACTATGATTTAGAAACATTTTTCAACCAGAGTACTAAACACAATTTACACCCTTTTTACATTAAATGTGATTAACTGAGAATGAGGACAATACAATGATTCAAACTTCATTGTAACTTCAATAGTTTGCATGCGTCGAGAGAAGAATCAAACTCCAAAGTAAAACTCATATACTGAACAACTAACCAAATTCACGTCAGCAATTAACTGTAAATACAAAACAGTTACTTGGCCTAGAAGAAAAATTCAAACTAATGAGAAGCCCCAGCTATACTCCAAAAGAAGGGCCCATAACTTTCGATCCCCAATCAATTCATACGAAAACCAATTTCCGGCAAATGCGTACGATAATAGGCCCCACAAAACAAAATTATTGGGTAACACATCATTTTCGAATCCCTTCTTTCTAATCTATCAAATCAAGGAATTCATACCATTGAAATTTGATTCAAAGACTAAAAATAGGAGTTCATTTTAAATGTTATAATAATTTTAATAGTTGGATCAAATTTTAATAGCACGAATTTCTTGATTTGGTGGATTATGGAAAAGGGATCGGGATCCCTTTCCAAATTATTGCAGCCAATATTTTTTTGGAAAAAAAAAAAAGAGAGAAAAGAAAGAAAAAGTTGATAGCTTTCTGCAATCCGAGTCCATCGTAGGAATTTGCTTCTCTGCCCTCTGCGTCTGTGTCTGTAGCTGTCTCCGAGGAAGACTTTCTGCTCCCGATCCACGACCGTACGACCACTTTAAGGTTCTTTTGTTTTTGTTTTTCAGGTAATTTTATCGCTGTCCAGTTTCGGAAACCTCGATTTTGTTTCAGTGGTAACTACGTTTGTGCATACTGTCGTGTTGTTGTCTGATCCTGATTCTTCCGGTTCGATTCGCTGAATTAGAATTTGATGCGTTAAATTTTCGAGTAATTTGATGGCCTAGGATTGCGTTTTGTGAATTTTAGTTTTGTTTTTGTTAAGGTTTGCTGGAGATGTATGCAATTTCGTAGGAAATTTCATTCGATCCATGAAATTGTTTGTGTTTGGTTATGTTTTGGATTTCTTGGCGGGGGGGATATGTTCGGTTGTGGATTTGTTTGTGCATAAGTAGGTTTTTTGGTGATTAGATGGAGTATGGTTTTTTGTTGCTTGCGTTTGGCGCAAAACCGAGCGCAATGACATTATAGGATTCATATGGCCGACCCCATTTAGTGGGATAAGTCTTGGCTGTTATTGTATATGTATATATGTATACGTATACACGCCATATTGTATGGGCAGTAAATTTCTTTTATGTTGAAATTTGGTTTCATGATAATTTGTGGAGTTCCAGTAAATGTTGTTTCCTGCCAAGTTTGTGTGTGTATTGCCTACTGATTTAGATTGTTAAATAGATGCATCATTAAACTTTGCAGTGCATTGGTGAATGGTTTTCTGGGCAAAGTCGGGGGTTTGCTGTTTCAGTTAGACATCTTTCTGTAAACCAAATTGGTGGAACGAAAAAGATTTTCTGGCGTAATAGTTTTCTATTCTTGCGTGATGTTAATATTTTCTGAATCTGATTTTCGACAGTTTTTCGGTCTCTGTAAAATGCTATGATTTAATTGTCTCCTATCTTGTATTTCTCCAATACGTCTAAACAATTAAAATTTACACTCGCAGATACTATACATCGATGGAAGTTACCCAGGTGCTGCTGAATGCTCAATCTATAGATGGAACTGTACGGAATCAAGCTGAAGAGAGTTTGAAACAGTATCAGGAGCAAGATCCTCCATCGTTCTTGTTGTCTCTTTCTAGAGAGCTAGCAAATGAAGAAAAACCTGTTGAAAGCCGTAAATTAGCAGGTCTGATACTGAAGAATGCCCTGGATGCTAAAGAACAACCTAGAAAGTTGGAACTTATTCAAAGATGGCTTGCATTGGAAATTTCTGCGAAAGCGCAGATTAAGATGTTCTTGTTACAGACCCTTGCTTCCCCTGTAGCTGATGCTCGTTCAACTACCTCTCAAGTTATTGCAAAGGTTGCGGGCATTGAGTTGCCCATGAAACAGTGGCCGGAACTGATTGGATCACTGTTGCCGAATATTCATCAGTTACCGGCACATGTAAAGCAAGCTACTTTAGAGACTCTTGGGTATTTGTGTGAGGAAATCTCTTCTGATGTCGTGGATCAAGATCAGGTTAATAAAATACTGACAGCTGTAGTTCAGGGTATGAACGCATCTGAAGGGAGCAATGATGTTAGGCTTGCTGCTACCCGAGCAATGTACAATGCGTTGGGTTTTGCTCAGGCCAATTTTAGCAATGATATGGAGCGTGATTATATTATGAGAGTCGTCTGTGAGGCAACTCTGTCCCCTGAAGTGAAGATTCGACAGGCAGCTTTTGAGTGTTTGGTCTCCATTTCTTCATCTTACTACGAGAAATTAGCCCCTTACATTCAGGACATATTTAGCATCACAGCAAAAGCTGTAAGGGAAGACCAGGAACCTGTTGCTCTTCAAGCCATTGAATTCTGGAGTTCGATTTGTGACGAGGAGATTGATATATTGGAAAATTATGTGGGTGATTTTAGCGGGGATTCTGATATTCCTTGCTTTTACTTTATCAAGCAGGCAATCCCTGCGCTCGTCCCTATGCTTTTGGAGACGCTTCTTAAGCAGGAAGATGATCAGGAGGAAGATGGGGCTTGGAATATTGCTATGGCTGGGGGGACATGCCTTGGGTTGGTTGCTCGGACAGTGGGAGATGATATTGTTCCACTTGTTATGCCTTTCATCGAAGAAAACATAACAAAACCAGATTGGAGGCAAAGAGAAGCAGCTACTTATGCGTTTGGTTCCATCTTGGAGGGTCCTTCGGCAAACAAGTTAACGCCTATTGTAAATGTTGCTTTGACGTTCATGCTCAGTGCTTTAACAAAGGACCCAAACAACCATGTGAAGGACACCACTGCCTGGACATTGGGAAGAATTTTTGAATTCCTTCATGGTTCAACTATGGATACACCCATAATTACCCCAGCAAACTGCCAACAGATCATCACAGTTCTTCTTCAGAGCATGAAAGATGTTCCAAATGTTGCTGAGAAGGCATGCGGTGCTCTCTATTTTCTGGCCCAGGGTTATGAGGATTTTGGCCCATCATCTCCCATTGCCCCTTTTTTCCAGGAAATTGTACAGGCTCTACTCACTGTTACTCACAGACCAGATGCTGGGGAATCACGATTAAGGACTGCTGCATATGAAGCGTTGAATGAAGTAGTCAGGTGTTCGACTGATGAAACTGCCCCCATGGTGTTGCAACTTGTTCCTGTTATCATGATTGAACTGCATCAGACTCTTGAGGGCCAGCAGCTTGCATCTGATGAGAAAGAGAGGCAGAGTGAATTACAAGGACTTCTTTGTGGGTGCTTACAGGTCATTATTCAGAAACTAGGTTCATCAGAGCCCACGAAATATGTGTTCATGCCATACACAGATCAGATAATGGGACTTTTTTTGAGGGTGTTTGCTTGTAGAAGTGCTACTGTCCATGAGGAAGCCATGCTTGCCATTGGGGCCCTTGCATATACAAGTGGCCCGGATTTTGCAAAATACTTGCCAGAGTTTTACAAGTATCTTGAAATGGGGCTTCAAAATTTTGAGGAGTACCAAATCTGTGCTATCACGGTTGGTGTTGTAGGGGATATTTGTAGAGCAGTGGAAGATAAGATTCTGCCTTATTGTGATGGAATTATGACCCAACTTCTCAAGGATCTGTCAAGCAACCAGTTGCACCGCTCTGTAAAGCCTCCTATATTCTCCTGCTTTGGTGATATAGCTCTTGCAATAGGAGAGAACTTTGACAAGTACTTGATGTACGCCATGCCAATGATTCAGAGTGCTGCAGAGATGTCTGCCCACACAGCAGGTGCTGATGATGAAATGACAGAGTACACCAATTCTCTGAGGAATGGAATCTTGGAGGCATATTCTGGGATTTTCCAAGGTTTCAAGAACTCCCCGAAAACGCAGGTTTTGATATCTTATGCTCCGCACATCCTGCAGTTCTTGGATGGCATATACAGGAGGAAAGACATGTGAGTTGATCTACTGTTTCGCTATTACTACAAAATTACAATTTTTTGTTGTGTTGTTTTTCTGACATTTTTTTTGTTTTAATTTACTTGCGTGTAGGGATGAAGTGGTGATGAAAACAGCCATTGGTGTCCTTGGAGATCTAGCAGATACACTGGGAAGTAATGCAGGTTCTTTGATACAGCAATCTCAATCGTGCAGAGACTTTTTAAATGAGTGCTTGTCTTCCGAAGACAATTTGATTAAAGAATCTGCAGAATGGGCCAAGATGGCCATCAGTCGTGCCATTTCAGTTTGAAGCCATTGCCACTCTGTATATTCTATTTGTTTGGAAGTCCCCGCATGCATTTGGGTGTGTTGAGTCGGGTCATAGGATTGCATGTGTCAAGCATCGCCATTTTCAGACAACCGAAGCTGTCCGTCTTCAAGTTGTCACTAACTTGCATCATCTCCAAAAGTTGTGACTAACAATTGCATCAGCGCCGAGGGCTTGGGTCCTGGTTTTGTCAAGGAGGAAGAGTGGGGGTAGTGAGTGTCGCAGAAGTGGGTTAAGGCCTGCAATCAAAACTAACAAAATTCTGTGGATCACAGATTATGTGGCATCGGAGGGGAAGGTAAGTGACATTCATGAAGGCCACAATTCTGTGTCACTGAGGTGAACTGCGCTCTGAACGCCAAACAAGATCTTGTTAATCCATACCACCACCCCTGATGATTTCCTCCAACGAGATTGGGGTCAGAATGGACGAAAAATGCCCAATTTTACTCGGGTGCTGGCGTCTTATCACTAACCCAAGTGCCGTATTCCTGAAATCCTCCATAGCAGGTCTTCATTCCTGAACTCCATCCCCTCCTGTTATCTTGTTTGCATCTCATCATATTTTTGCTTGTCTTAGTGCATATTCCAGAGTATTTCCTTCGCAAGTGAAACTACCTCCAGTTCACCCAAGGTTTGAGCGTCACCATGAACCCATGGAAACGCAAATCCTACGTTGCATCATTCATTTTCGTATTGATCATTGCTAGAAGGTCAAGTTAGCTATATGTCGCATACCATATGCATTCGTTAGATCATTGTTACGTCGCTTTTTGAAAGACATACGATATTTTTCTTCTTCTTTTGCTTGGGGAACATGTAATCATATTTTTTTCGTGTCATGTCCGCCTTTTCGAAGTTTGTTACGATTAAACGCCGCGAATTGTGATGGCATAGCGAGGATTATTTTGTTGGGAAGTTTGGGAGAGGCATTGTATTTGTTTTTCGGCCTCAGGTCATGTGTTGTTTATAACTGGTCATTTTCCAGAATTTAATGCATAAGCTATAAATAGTTTGATTGAATTATTAATGTTCTGGCTTGAGATTTTTGCATTGGAAAACCCTGGACGTATATTGACCGAGTAAAAATTTCGCCTTATTTAAGCTTGGATGTTATAATGACTTTTTTTGAGTGCTGATAATCGTTCCGTAATTTTAAACAAACTTTACATAAAATGAGAATTAAAATGATTTTGATTTTTGGTTTTTCTATGTTTACGGTACGTAGTTGAAAGTTCAAGAATCAGATCGATTTGGGAGGCTAGATTGTTTATAGATTTCATTCCCAATTCTTGTACTTTTTCGATTCATCTTTCCTCGTTCCAAATAAGTAAACGTGCAATTAATTCATGTAAGTTTCCAAATAGAAAAGAAAATGGTAGGTTTTCAACTTTCAACTTTGAAGGCTATTCAAAATTTCAAAGGTGGTGGTGTGAACTTTTGTGATATGATTGCCACCAATACAATACAACCACTTTTACATACTCAGCATCGTTTATGGCAGTGGTGCTGGTATCCCCCCGCCACACCATGTGAGGTCAGTCGTGACTGAGTCCTCATAGAACCAAAACCAAAAGAAGTGGATTTCATGTTATAAAATAGAACGGTCTCGTTTGTACGTAAGATCGAATCGGAATGGATAACTCTTTAATTTCAAGGTATGTAGAAATGAAAAATGAAAAAAATTATGTGCAACTAAAGGGTGGAACATAAATTACGTGTAAAGTAAACTTATACATTCCGATATCCTCTCCAAAATGATAGATTAGAAGGTGTGAGTTTTTTTTGTGTCCATTCCAGAATCCAAATCACTCACTTTAGTCTTTAATATACTTTGATATTATAAAGTTATCATTTTCAATTCAATGTTCCGTACTAAGCGAGTCCCAAAAAAAAAAAGGAAAACTAATGAAAAGGGTTTGAAAACTTTGAGTTTTAACGATAAGGACAAAATAAAGAGTAAAGTGAATAGTATCAGAATTGACTTTTTAGTGTTAAAATGTGATTTTTCGTTAAAGTGAACAGTACCGGAAACTTTTCGTTAAAATTAAAAAAAAAAAAGTACAAAGGGCATGACATCATATGGCAATAAGCAATCCAAAATGAATAGAAAGTACCACTTTCTGTTTAAGCATTCATGTGGTGACACCAAATCCTGTAGGGAAAGCACTAGACTTCTCTCTCATCCATGCTATGGACTATGGACTAAGAACTAAAATCTTCTTGCTTGACTTCAAAATCTATTTCCTACTTTCATTCCCATCATGTCGCATGGAAGTCCCTGGTAAATGAGAGTATTTACTTACACGAGAGATATTCTACTGAGAATTATATGTTTTAAGTCATTATGTGCTAATTAACATGCGCTTTTGCTTCCGCACTTGATATAACCATGAGCGTTCTTGTTGCATGATTCTTTTTTTGTTTTGTTTTCCAAATGGAAAAAGATTATGCGAGATTAGCTTTTCGGCAATGATTGCGTACGAGACACTTACTCTCCCTCGAAGGCATGAGGACCATTACACCCAAAAACCCCACGACCAACCCTCCACCAAATTTATTGATAATAAATGAAAGTAAACAAAAAAGATACAAGCCGCGGGATTATGCTAAAACCTGCAAAAACTAAACCATTTTTATATAGTATTTTTCCCCAACAACCTAGAACCGTTGCCAAATACGGGGTTTAATTTGTGGATCACCAACCTGCAAACACCATCATTACCAACATAAACTCTCTTGGGAGATGATTAATTAGTGAAACTTTCGTTTGTTATCTTAAATAGTTTAATTTGTTGGATTATATAATATTGGACCATGTTGGTGTTGGTGGTACTGCAAAAATTTTGACTTGTTCGCCTCACACTATGATGTTAGTGCTCTCCCTCCCACTAGTGGGTCACCAACATATTAAAGTTCAACCCTCCTACCCTCTTCTTTCTTCCCATTGGATTTTCATGTTGTACTCCACTCTAGGTCTATGTTTGCTTGTCTTCATCCATTGATTAACCAGAAAGTATATGAGGACCTAAATTAACCACACTTCACTCATGGTGTTTGGTTTCCTTGGTACCACGGAAAATGAAACCCATGAGAAAGAAAGGGTTTGGAAAGTCCTATAGAAAATGATGTCTTAAAAAGCAAAGTTCCATTACGAAATTCACTTTTAGATGAGGAAACGTAATTGACCTTCTCAAATAAAAGGATGTCAATACTTTTCTGTATCTCTTTAGAGAAGAAAGACTTCAATAGAATTACCTGATCACGTTACTGATCAGATACTCTTACAAAATAAGACTCCATACTTTTGGGAGTTAAATCAAGGAAAAGGATTCTTTCCGAGGCAACCCCTCGGGATCCTCTGACCGGACTTCGTGGACCGTTGAATTTTTATCCAACGGCTACAATTATTATAACTTTTAGAGGATCCTCCTGTTTGTTGCCGTTGGATAAAAATCCAACGGCCCACGAAATCCGATCAAGAGGATCCCGAGGGATTGCCTCTGAGAGAATCCTTTCCCTTAAATCAAACTAGAGTCGGATGGTACATACGTACGAAAGACCTGTACCTTTATGAAAATAGCTAATCTAATCAGCTATGTGATCTTAGCGCCCTACCGAAATTTATAATTTTAAAAAAGAAAAGTCTAAGATTTTTGCGGTATTCATCACACAATTTCTCTGCAGACCATGAGCCAGACAATTCTACTTAGTTTATTATTTTTACTGAAACAATGGACATGCACTTGGAAAGTACATATGGCAACCATTGAAACAATGGGAGCATATCTAAATAAAATAGCCTCGACTGCTCTCACTATATATGTATCAGTGTCGGCAGATAATATAATAGTGAAGACAGGAAAAGAAGGAAGCAAATTAACATATTAAAAAGGTGATAAAAACCCAAAAAATAGGCAGAAAATGGCTAGAATTTGAGCCATGCAATGCAAAGAATATTGTTTGCTCTTGTGTCCATATGCATAAGAAAGAAGGTGACAAAAGAAAGGAAATAGCAAGAAAGAAATAGTAGTGCAGTTGACTTATGAGTTGTGGGCTAGCTAGCTAAAACTCTACACCAATATTTGATCATCAGTCTGTTCCTGTTGGGAGATCGAGTTTTTGGCACATTAATGGAACTATTGTTTTTTTGTGATCGAAAGGCCACAGGTTCTATCGTGGAAACATCATTTTTGCAAAGTAAGGTCCCCCCTTCCGCCCCCAACCCTCGTAAAATGAGAAGTCTTGTTGGCTTGTGATCGCCTTTTTTTTTTATTCTGTTGCTATTGGATGGTGGAGAAGGAGAAGTGCACACAGTTGAATTACCAACATCTCTCTCTCTCTCTCTCTCTCACTCTCATAACGTATATGCTTCCACTCACTCCCCAACTCTGACTCAAAATGAGCATAAAAGCCCACCCTCTCTCACCTCCCCTTGCTAAGATTCATCACCATTTTAACTTATTGAGAGGAGAAGAAGAGAAACAAAAGAAGACGAAAAAAAGCAATGGCTTTTAGAATCAATGGGTTTCTTCTTCTACAAGTGCTATACCTCTCAGCACTTCTCATAATTCCTTTATCTTCAGGTGAGCATATTGTAGCGTACTTAGTTTTGTGTACAAGCGATATGTTACCTTAAACTAATCTAAATTGTTGGGAGGGGAATTCAAACTCAGGGGCATAGGGGAGCACATCCGTTCTATGTTAAATCCCATAAGGGAGCCTAGTAAGCTGACATAAGTACTCTTTGTAGGCATTGTTACTGAAGGCTTCAAGGATGGCATGGATCCCATTAACTTGTTTCACAAGGTAGAATATCTGCTATTGTTTGTTCTAGTAGTTTTTATCATAAATTAATGGGACATAAATTAACATGAATTTTACAAATCATGCTTAATTTATCTTGCTAACAGCAAATTCTGTATGTTTTTGAAGAATGACGTCGAAATCATTTCGAGGAAGCTCCTGAGGCTCGATGCAACAATGCAGGACTACGAAGATGCAGGATCCAACCCTAGGCACGACCCTAGAAAGAGGATCGGCAATGGCAGGAACCCATGAGACTGCCGTAATATAGCAATCCGAGGTTTTGGTCACGTATAAGCAGACGTAATATAGGAATCCGAACGAGTTTCTTCATCGATACATATGTATGTATGTATGTATGTATGCATGTATGTATGTATGTAAGCATGCATTGTATGTATGTATAAACTAGTTTGTGGACATAGGAATACAAATATCTTTGTACCATATTCTTCCTGTGGCTATATACATTGCTGCTAATTGATCGTCTTTATGTATGAGAGTGTAAAATATATACTCTTGCTATTGCTTTGGTTAGGTGACGCGGCACGAAGCAAAATGATTACAAACATAAATCCTTGAAGAATCAAAGTTTGGAATCCATCAGTTGTTTGAGAGAAATTCTGAAAGGTTTTTCTTTATTAAAGATTGAATTGATGATTATAATGAAGCAGCCCCAATGGCTTAAATAAACAGATTACTACTTTTTGGGACAACTCAAAGGACTTAGGTAATTAAAACAAAAACAAACGACATTATCGGACGGAAATTGAAATGTCTGATTTTTACCACAGAAATTAAAACACAGCTTTGGAGGCTGAAACAGCCTCGGATAGCTAAAATCCATCTTATATCCAAATCGAAGCTATGACACCAAATCTGCAAATTTCCGCTACGTCCTTTTCTCTTCCAACAGTTCATTTCGTCTCCAATTCACTCGGCCAGCTGTTTTACAGGGGTGGGCATTGGGTGCATAACCCAATAGAGGCGCCCCAGTGTGTAAGAGAAGTGTAAAAAGTTACGGCAGAACACCGCCGAAAATTGTATTAAAATATGGTGAGGTTCGGCTGTGTTCTCCCATAACTTTTCACAATTTTGGGCCGTGAACTCCCGAACAACATTCAGAAGCAATTTTACTCTGGCCTTGCTTTCGATGGTTGTTTTCTTAAAGGATTTAGGCATGTACATTTATTTTGAAATTTCAAGAAATGTCAGTCACAAAACTAGCAATCTAGCTAAATCATCGATCATGTGAGTTCTTATTTACTACTGAGACCTACATCCAAAAGTATCAAGGTGTGAGGCATGCACAATTCAGATTATACAAACGTAACGTGAGAAAATCCATGTTGATGATTTCCATGATTCCGTTATATACATTCTTGGGACTCCGGGATGTCTCACGTTCATGTCGAAAGCAAAGATGTCAAGATCCAAATTCCGAGCGACACAATCCCAACCGTAGCAAAAGCTTGGCCGAATTCATATACAACATTTTGTTGTTGAAATGGCAAACCTTGCCAGTCTGTCGACCTGTGGATGAATAAAAAACTAGATCAAAAAACCCCGAAAATTAACGGGGAAGGTGAAAAGCCAGATTGCAGAGCTGACAGATTCATACCCTAAATCTGCAATAACATTGCTGATGTTATCTTGCGAGCGTTGATCCTGTTCGATATGTGCGAATATCAGGTCACTGGATAAGTAACTACCGAAGCAAACGATTTAACTAATGTGTGTAGAGTAAAACAAATACTCTATGCTTCTCTCTCATCCATGCTATGGACTATGGACTAAAATCTTCTTGCTTGACTTCAAATTCTATTTTCTACTTTCATTGCCACTCTGTTGCATGGAAGTCATTCTTGGTAAATGAGAGATATTTACCTACACGAGATATATTTTAAGTCAATAACATGCGTTTTAACTTCCACACTTGTGAGATAACCATGGGCATTCTTGTTGCATGATTTTTTTTGTTTGATTTCAAAATGGAAAAAGATTAGGCGAGATTAGCTTTTCCGCAATGGTCGTGTGCGAGACACCTACTTTTCCTCAAAGGGGTAGATTACACCCAAAAACCCCACTCCCGACCCTCCTCCACCAAATTTATTAATAACAAATGGAAGTAAACGAAAAAGATACAAGTTGAAGAATTATGCTAAGACCCGCAAACACAAAACCATTTTTAATATAGTATTGTTCCCCGAAAACCTAGAACCGTTGCCAAATGCGAGTTTAATTTGTGGATCACCATCCTGCAAACACCAACATTACCAACATAAACTCTCTTGGGAGATGATTAATTAGTGAAACTTTTGTTTGTTGTCTTAAAATTATTGGAGTTTAATTTGTTGGATTATATAATATTGGACCATGTTGGTGTTGGCAGTAGTACAAAAATTTTGACTTGTTCCCGTCACACTATGATGTTAGTGCTCTCCCTTCCATTAGTGACGATGCGTCACCAACATATTCAAGTTCAACCCTCCTACCCTCTTCTTTCTTCCCATTGGATTTTCATGTACATGTACTCCACTCTAGGTCTATGTTTGCTTGTCTTCATCCATTGACTAACCAGAAAGTATATGAGGACCTAAATTAACCACATTTCACTCATGGTGTTTGGTTTCTTTGGTACCACGGAAAATGAAACCCATGAGAAAGAAAGGGTTTGGAAAGTCCTATAGAAAATGATGTCTTAAAAAGCAAAGTTCCATTACGAAATTCACTTGTAGATGAGGAAACGTAATGGGGTGTTTTGATATAAGTGCCTGAGTTTTCAACTCTATAGACTAAACATTTGTTGGTTTTAGAGATTTAATTAAACATTTTTCCTACAAATTTGGAGTCTCATCTATCATAACTATCCTTTATTTGTACCAAAATTACAGATCTTACCACTGCCTTAATTCTTCACGTCAAGAAAAAAATGCAGAGATATTGAAACAAATTTCCTACAATCTAGCTCCTTCGATTCCCTCTAAAGATAATTATACAAAAAAAATGATTATCTACAATTTATTAAGGAATAAAATACCCTGCCGTTTGATTTTTTTTTTCCTTTCAATGAAGAAATAAAATACCATTTAAGATATTTGTAGTAATCCACATAAATTTTTGTAGTAATTCATATAAGAAAATAACATCAAGAATAATACAAACGTACCAATACAAAATATATGTACAAAAACAAACCTACTAAAACTAGAAAAAAACCTACTAGTAAACAACGTTGAAGAACAAAAGTAAATGTACCAATCAACGATATGTATAATATTAATCGTACCCATATGATACTAAATGGTACAATTGTCACATCCCGGCCCGGGACGGATCACTTCCCGGGCCCGCTTCACCACCGTAGCACGATATTGTCTGCTTTGGGCTTACCATTCCGTCACGGTTTTGTTTCTGGGAATTCACGAGCAACGAGCAACTTCCCAGTGGGTCACCCATCATGGGAGTGCTCTGGCCCCCTTCTCGCTTAACTTCGGAGTTCCTACGGAACCCGAAGCCAATGAGCTCCCAAAAAGCCTCGTGCTAGGTAGGGATGAAAATATAAATTTAAGGATCACTCCCCTGGGCGATGTGGGATGTTACAATCCACCCCCCTTAGGGGCCCGACGTCCTTGTTGGCACACTTTCGGCCAGGGATTAGCTCTGATACCAGACAGGACTGTGCACCTAACTTGGATCCAAGGCGAGCATGCGGTGCATGAGGTGAACATCACGTGAAAGACTGAGCCCCTATCTCTGGGCGGGAGCACTAATATCAGTGTGCATTTATGAGCTCTAATCACATCACATCACATCGCATCACATCATTCATTCTCATCATAACTAGTATATAAACTTATCTGCCACTTACCTGTGCGTCCGCAACACCAACATTATTATATGCATTCACTAATGCATAAATAAAATAAATAGATACTTTGCATGGCATACATACATTCATACTTACATATTTTCCAGCAAGATTTTGAGAATTATATATGAGTATATACTTTATTTCTAGGAAATTATACAGGTTTTACGGCGAGGGGTTATAACTTTTGAGAAAAGAAAAGGTTTTGAAAAGATTTTTTTTTGCCCACTCACGCTTTCTGTTTTTCGCCCCTTCAGGTATTAGGTAGTGTTCGTTGGTGGCATACGAGAAGCTCATCGGACGTTCTGACAGAATTCACTTATGTAGGATCACCTTCTTGTGTTATCTCCATTTAGTACTTTCTGCTTGACTGCACGTAGACCATATATGCTCTGGTTGTGTAAACCTTCTTAATTCTCGCACTAGCACATTATCTTGAATTGGGTTGCTGGTTGCATGATTTTAATTGTTCATATCTTTCTTATTAATCTTGCTTCCGCACTGTGCACATGGTTACGTCACTCTCACGTGACGGCCAGCACGCCCCACTTTCGGGTCGTGGGTGTGTCAACAATCCATAATGTATACAAAAACAATCGTAACAAAATCATGAAAAAAACCTATCAATCAACGAGAACAAAACTAAACGTACCGGAAGCTAAAACAAAATGTACCGAAAGCTAAAACAAAACGTACCAAAAGCTAAAACTAAGCGTACCAATCAACGATATGTACACCCAAAAATTAAAAATAAACGTACCAATCAATACAAAACCAATATATGATAACCAACAACAAACGTACCATTGTCACTGATCAACAATATGTACAAATTCAAATGTATACAAAATAATTATCTAACAAAAAGTATACTAAATAATAAACAAACAAAAAAATCTAAGGGTCTATCCTTTCAATTATTTTTTCAATTTTAGGATAAAAAAATGTTTTGAACGAAAACAAAAATTAAAAGAGATAATTGGATAAATATGTTGAGTGAAAAAGATTATCTCCTAAAAAAGAGTCCACAACTCCTAAAAAAAATGAATAAAAAAAATGGCCAGATAAAAAAATATTCTCTCAACTAATTAAAAGGACAAATTTAGAAATCAATATGTAATGTTTTAATTTAAAAAATACAATTATTATTTTTAATTTAAAAAAAATACTGATATGGCCTAATGTACCAAAGGGCCTTGATCAAAATTCTAAAAGGCATGGACGTTTAATAAAAGAAATTCAAATTTTGAGCGTTTAAATCTAATTAACTCAAACGTAATTGATCTTATCAAATAAAAGGATGTCAATACTTTTCTGTATCTCTTTAGAGAAGAAAGACTTCAGTAGGACAGTCTAATCACGTCACTGATTAGATACTTTCTCAAGAAAAGGCTCCATCAAACTAGAGTCGGATAGTACACAAATACAAAAGACCTATATACCTTTATGAAAGTAGCTAACCTAATCAACCACATGATCACGGCGTCCTACCGAAATTTATATTTTGGAAAGAGAAAAGTCTAGGGTTTTCGCAGTATTCATCTCATGTCATGATTCACACAATTTCTCTGCAGATCCCACGAGCCAGACAAATCTACTTGGTTTATTAAATTTTACTGAAACAATGGGCATGCACTTGGAATGTACATATGGCAACCATTGAAACAATGGGAGCATATCTAAATAAAATAGCTTCGACTACTCTCCTCGCACTATATATGTAATATGTAATATGCATCAGTGTCGGTAGATAATATAATAGTGAACACAGGAAAAAGGGAAGCACATTAACGTATTAAAAAGTGATAAAAACCCAAAAAATAGGCAGAAAATGGCTGGAATTTGAGCCATGCAATGTAAGGAATATTGTTTGCTCTTGTGTCCACATGCATAAGAAAGAAGATGACAAAAGAAAGGAAATAGCAAGAAAGAAATGGTGCAGTTGACTTATGTGTTGTGGGCTAGCCAGCTAAAACCCTACAACCAATATTTGATCATCAATCTGTTGCTGTTGGGAGGACGAGTTTTGGCACAATAGAGCTGTTGTTTTTTTGTGACCGAAAGACTATGGGTTCAATTGTGAAAACAGTTTCTTTGCAAAGTAAGGTAAGACTGCGTACGATAGATGTTTTTCCTCTCCACCCATCCTCCTCCCAGCCCTTGTAAAGTGTGGAACCTTATTGGCCTGTGATCGCCCTTTTTTTTTATTCTGTTGTTATTGGATGGTGGAGAAGGAGAACCGCACACAGTTGAATTATCAACATCTCTCTCTCTCTCTCTCTCTCTCTCTCTCTCTCTCTCTCTCACACACACATAGCGTATATGCTTCTACTCTCCCCAACTCTGACTCCAAAATGAGCATAAAAGCCCACCCTCTCTCACCTCCCCTTTCTAAGATTCATCACCATTTTAACTTATTGAGAGGAGAAGAAGAAAATAAGCTATGGCTTTTAGAATCAATGGGTTTCTTCTTCTACAAGTGCTTTACCTCTCAGCACTTCTCATAATTCCTTTATCTTCAGGTGAGCGTATTGCAGCGTACTTAAATTTGTTGATGCAAACAATATTTCACCTTAAACTAATCTAAATTGTCAGGAGGGGAATACGAACTCAGGTGCATAGGGAGCACATCCGCTCTACGTTAACTCCCATTTCTATTTGCATATAAATGTTTAGGTTAGCCTAGTAAGCTGACATAATTAAGTACTCTTTGTAGGCATTGTTACTGAAGGCTTCAAGGATGGCATGGATCCCATTAACTTGCTTCACAAGGTAGAATATCTACTATTATTTGTTCTACAAGTTCCCATCATAAACTAATGGGACATAAATTAACATTAATATGCCAAATCATGCTTAATTTCTCTTGCTAACAGCAAATTCTGCATGTTTTGCAGAATGGCGTCGAAATCATTTCGAGGAAGCTTCGGAGGCTGGATGCAACAATGCAGGACTACGACGATGCAGGATACAACCATAGGCACGACCCTAGAAGGAGACCTGGCATTGGCAGGAACCCATGAGACTGCCTTAATATAGCAATCCGAGGTTTTGATCACGTATAAACAGACCTAATATAGCAATCCGAACGAGTTTCTTCATCGATACATGTGTGTATGTATGTATGTATGTATGTATGTATGTATGCATGCATAAACTATTTTGTGTGTGTGTGGCCATAGGAATACATATATCTTTGTATCATATTCTTCCTGTGGCTATATACATCGCTGCTAATCGATCGTCTTACATGTATGAGAAGTGTAAAATATATACTTTTGCTATGCTGTGGTTAGGTGACGCGGCATAAGCAAAATGATTATAAACGTAAATCCTTGAAGAACTAAGGTTTGGATCCCCAGTTATATGAGAGAATTCCGAAAGGGTTTTCTTTATTTTTTTATTAAAAATTGAATGGATGATTACAATGAAGTAGCTAATGGCTTAAATAAACAGATTACAACTCTCTGTAACAACTCAAAGGGCTTAAGTAATTAAGAACAAAAGCAAACAACATTAGTCGGACAGAAATCGAAGGTCCGATTTTTATTACAGAAATTAAAACGCAGTTTTGGAGGCTGAAACGGTCTCGGATATCTAAAATTCATCTTATATTGCAGCAAAATGGGTTGTAGGAACCACGGCATCATTCCCTTTCCAGAAAGGTGTCGTGGGTCAAAATCGGAGCTATGACACCAAACCTGCAAATTCCCACTGCATTCTTTTGTCTTCCGACAGTCCATTTCCTCTCCAATCCACTCGGCCAACTGTTCTACAGGGTTGGGCATTGGGTGCCCACCCCCCCCCCCCTAAAGATATGTACGAGAAGTGTAAAAAGTTAAGAACACCGATGAAAATTGTATTAAATTATGGTGAGGTTCGGCGGTGTTCTGCCGTTTCATTTAATATTTTTCGGCGGTGAACTCCCGAACAACATTCAGAAGCAATTTTACTTTCTGGCCTTGTGTTCGATGGTTGTTTTCTTGAAGAATGATATGTGAAGGGTTTATGCATGTACATGTATTTTGAATTTTCAAGAAATGTCAATCACAAAACTAACAATCCAGCTAAATCATCGATCACGTGAGTTCTTATTTACTACTGAGACCTACATCCAAAAGTATCAAGGTGTGAGGCATGTACAATTCAGATTATACAAACGTAACGTGTGAAAATCCATGTTGATGATTTCCATGATTCCGTTATATACATTCTTGGGACTCCGGGATGTCTCACGTTCATGTCGAAAGCAAAGATGTCGAGATCCAAATTCCGAGCGACACAATCCCAGCCGTAGCAAAAGCTTGGCCGAATTCATATACAACATTTTGTTGTTGAAATGGCAAACCTTGCCAGTCTGTCCTCCTGCGGATGAATAAAAAACTAGATCAGAAAACCCCGAAAATTAACAAGGAAGGTGAAAAGCCAGATTGCAGAGCTGACAGATACATACCCTAAATCTGCAATAACAATGCTGATGTTATCTTGCGAGCGTTGATCCTGTTCGATATGTGAAAATATCAGGTCATTAGATAACGAACTACCGAAGAAAACGATTTAACTAATGTGTGTAGAGTAAAACAAATACTCTATGTAATTTGTTACCAGAGCAGCTTCAGCAAGCGCGTTGCAAGCCAGCTGAAAAAAAGATAGGAAAAAACAGGCGGTATAGTTAAGCACTAGATCGCCATTTTTATTACAACGTTAAAGCAGATTGATGCATTTAAATGAAGGCAGTAGTTAAACCTGAACATCTCCATGTTTTCGAAGCTCATTCCTTACAAAAGTCACCGCATCTGAGCTGAAAGAGTGACCAAATTTTACGTGAGCGATCAATTTCATGAGAAAACATGGCATTCGTCTGAAATTTTACCATCCAACAGACCTGTTTATGTAGTCCCATAAGCCATCTGATGCTAACAGAACAAATTCTGAATCTGTCCCGAAAGTTACTTGAAAAACGTCTGGAGATGCAGTAAAAAGGTCTCCGTTGAATTGTACTCTGGCATAACATAAAAGGAGTTTGAATCGAAGTATTCTTAGTTAGGCACAACGACATTTTAAAATACAGAGAAAGAACCATCTAATTTACGCTACTTACTCCACTACTCTACATTAGTGCACAAACTAAATGCTTTTGAAAGCGTTCTACAACATACTGGCTAGCAATGAACCGATCCAAAAGCATCCTAAACTACAAGGAGCAAACAAAATAGATGAAACTGATCATCAAGAACACAAGGATTACCTACCGAGAAGCAAATTTTTCTGTCCATCTCCTTTCTTCAACTCCTTTTTTCAGCATCCTTTCCATTATAAAATGCAAAAGCCATCAGTATATGCATATTTGATTATCTACATGCCAAAGCTCCCATGAAAAGGCTGATAATAATTGATCTGTATGTTTTGGAAAGATGTGCAGAAAGTTAAAAACTCTACTCGTTTTTCTTTGCCTTGAACCGCATGTCACCAAACGCACGAGAAACAGCAATGTCGCCACAAATTCTTCCATTGCTGATCTGTAGACGCCATATGCAAGTTGTCATAACATATCCAAGCTATAGATTATCAATGTCTCATAATTTATACAGAAGAAACCTGACAATCATAAACAAAGAATAGAACAACACACCCATCCACCTTCTTCTCTGATTCTTTTGATTTCTTGAAGAGAAGCCTTGTTGCTCCCGTACGGTCCATGAGGATGCGTAAGAACCTCTACCTTTCCAGAACATGATTGAACCTGCACCAGCCAGTCAGCTGATAAATGCAGCATATTACACACAACAGTGAAATTGCTTCATCATTTTCCTATCCCACTCAACCTTAACATTCCTACATTTGTATCACTTTCCGGTATTTGACAATGAAGTTCTGCGTGAAATACAAATGCTGAAACAAGGTACATACCACACAAGAATCACCAACATGTGAAATAACCAGCGTATCGTTTCCAACGAACATAAGGGTAGCTGTCGAACCAGATTCGTCTTCCCCCCCATTGCTTTCGAGCCTTTACACAATCAAACACCATCTAAACCTTCAACCCAATTATATACATGTATACAAAACATATTTGAGGCAACATGGTTTACACATTTGATGCAAATTAGACCAAAATGAATTTAAGGGCTCATTTGGTACGACTTCTGGAATAGCTAAAAGTGTTTTCAGATAACCAAAAGCGCTTCTTTTGTTTGGCATAAAGACTTCTAAAAGTTATACATGTTTATAATAAAAACACTTCTAACATAAGTGCTTACAAGCATAAGTACTTCCTACCAAACAGTCCAAACCAACTTACCAATTTAACAATTTAGAGTCAACTTTTTCAAACGTCTCCAGCAATGCCTCTCTAATGGCCTTGAAGTCGTTTCCACGTAGTAGCAGCCCGCCCAGCAAAGCCGCACAACACTCCTTGTAGAGCTCATCTGTGTTACAAAAAAACCATTTTAATCCGTTACTACAAAAATTGGCAACACCTAACAAAACGCAAAATGCGCCAGTCTAATTTTCTTAGACTAGTATATGTGTCACATATAATCGTTGAGTCTAAGGGCTCATTTGAATGTGCTTTTAAAATGACTGAAAGCGCTTTTAGAGAAAATATTTTTGGATTCCAAAAGCACTTAAAGTGCTTTCTGCAATAAGCACCAGTTATGTGCTACTTCCAGGAAACACTTTAAGTGCTTTTCCAGAATTTACTTACATTTTTACTAAGGATTGTTCCAAAAACATTTTCCCTAAAAGTACTTTCAATCATTTTAAAAACACATCCAAACGAGCTTGAAGTATTTTATATCTCGCTCTTTGAATCTCAATGACGTCAAGCAAAATTAAACACATCGACTTAGCTAAGTTTTTGTGTACCAGTATCCATAATCCAATTATTAAAATTTTAATTAAATGGAATTAGTGATGGTCCAACCTGAGGAACTTGACCGAGCTGAACCCTGCATGGCCGTCAAAAACGGCGGCAAATGAGAACTCATCAAGGCCTTCAGACCGGACAACGACGGCGTCTTCCATCTCCTCCCGGGCACCCTGCAGACTCGTCGAACCCCATCGGATTCCAGTCACGTCGGTCAGGGAAGAACCCGGCGCGTCGATGGCAATCGCCGAGCGGCTTCTGCTTCTTGCTTTTACGTTAAAGCTGCTTTTCGATGCGGCAGTCTTGAACGAGCCGCCGTGGTATTTAGTTAGGACGAACCTCTGCAGCTGTGGGCTTATCAAAGTCATTTTATCACCAGCAGTAGTAGCACTACCGGTACTGAGTTGAGTCGGTGAGTTGGGACGAGTTGGTTCGGAACTAGGAGGAATGGTGGTGGAGGTGGAATTGTTGTTGTGGAAGGAAAAAGAGAGAATGAAGCTGAACCTCTAACTGGAATAACAGATTGGGTAGGAAAGTGGGACCCCTTTTCCATTACCATTTGACATTTTGACCTCTCATCATTGGTTCGCCACGTCATATGTGGCCCACTTTAAGGTGGGGTCCTAAAGATGCTGACTAAGATTCAACAATGTCAGTAGGTGTGGAGAGATTCTGTAAGAGAACTAGGTTTTAATCTCAATACATTTGATTGTTCAATAAACGTTTGTTATGTGTTTAAAAGTTCATTACCCGTCCAATACAGAGAGAGCACGCTACTGATTTTGTTACAAGAATCATACAACTTCAGCTGAGGAAAAGATCAAATTTGCAGATAAAATAACCAGACACAGTTCCATAAACTCGAATTGACCACGAGAGCTAGCTCAAATTCTCAATAGATAACGAGTAATGGGTTGTTTCCATAACATAATATAACTACCAAAAATCAGTGTTTCCGGATTACATACACACTAAACCAAACCACATTGCAGAATCATCAACATGGACCGTATCCTTTTGATAAGCATTCACTTACATGAACATTCAAATCTAGACTAAATTGCTGCTCCTCAAAATACCGTCCAAATTTTGTGTGAACTTTGTTAATTTTGGGCAAAAAACTGATTTGGGCCTTTTTTTTTTATTACAAAAACTGAAAAACAGACCTTGTTCCTTAAAGGCTCAGAATTGAACCGAACCTATACTTGAACCGAACCGAACCGAACCTAATACTATTCATATCATACCGAAATTTTACTACGGGTTCGATTTTGGTACCATCCCGATATTGAACCGTACCAAACCGTGCCCAGGCCTAGTCCAAGTTAGCGTTGTTTGCCGTTAATCACCTTCACAATTGGATTGCTTAAAGCTTGCCAAGAACTATTTAAACCCATTACTCAGGTCTCGTTTAGTGTCTAGGATTGGACGAGATTGGATAACTCACTATTTCAGCTTATTTTAAGCAAGAAATGGATGCCAACTTCCAAATTTTGTCTCGAGTTAAAGCTAGGAGATGCATTAGTCGCGACAAAAACTTATCCCACAAAATTTGAAAATCGTCATCCGTTTCTTCGTTCAACATAGTGAGTTGTCCGATTCAATTCAATCCAATCCCAGACACCAAATGAGTCCCCTTTGAGTGCTCAATTAGATACAATTCACAACCATCATACTCAACTTTCTATACAATTAACAAGCAAAAATTCAATTGGGTTTTTTTCTTTTGTACCAATTTTCTTCGCCGCCATACTCGCCGCCCTCTGTCATCTTTCTGCATTCGGGAAACCACCTGAAAAAATTTCACTTCAAAAAATTGTAAAAATAATTTCATAGAAAAACAAAATTGAGAAGAAACCCAACAAAACAGTCAGAAATGGAAACAATTTGTTACCTTCGGCCTCAGGGAACAGCTCGAAAGCATCGAACTTTCCACTCTCAGCTGCACCTTCTGTAGTGGATAAAATAAAAGTGAACGTAATAAGTAAGAAATTAAGAACTGGAAATTCGCGGATACTGAATTTTTATTTTTGTCCAAATTATTTTAGAGAGAGAGAGAGTTACAGTGGAAGGAGGTGAGAGAGTGAAGAAGGGGAGTGTGGCGGAAGCCATAGCTGTGCGTTGGCCGTTGTGTTATCCCCTCCTCCGCCTTCGACCGTCTTTAGGTTCATGCTTTATGCATTTCGCAGCAAAAATGTCCTCGCGTTAATCTGAATTTACATGTATGCCATCGCATTTGGTTCAACTGTCAAGAGAAGCAACCAAATGAATGACATGTCTACTCACTTGAAATTGAAAAAACTCGTAAATGAGAATCATATTTGGTTGTTCATGCGTAAGACCATTTAGTGCGTAATATGCATGTGATTAACGTTGAAAATGAATCTCATATTGATAAGAGGATGAATCTTACATATGCTTATAAGTAGTTGGACTACTTCCCTTATTGCAAATTGGGTTTATAGTGGAACTTTAACTTTCTTCATAGTATTAGAGGCACGTGTCAAGTCCAATGGCCACACGAGGCCCACTTCTTCAAATTTGTGTTGTCCACGTGTTAGGCTTGAAATTTCACCACACGTAAGAGTACGTGTTGCGAATGAATCCCGTATTGATGAGATGAGAGACTTTGTATATACATATAAATAATTAGATTATTTTATATATTGCCAATTAATTTATGATAAAACTTCAACTTTATTCAATTAACACATGAAATATGTCAAAAGTGAGATTATACGTGTAATTATCATCTCACAAGTTAACATCCGACATATGAATTTGGATGGCAACACTAGGGGTGGAGATTGGACTTTGACAATGAAAAACGATATAAGCAGTCTATGAGTTTGTTCATCGTAAATTGATTTGGTCATTTTATGAAAAATTTGTCAATATTTTTGTTAAATTATCATGTGAACGACCACACAGTCACCTTTGTAAGAATATTTTTGTTAAACCAACCCTCCACTTACACAAGAATATTGACATATTTTTATCAGAATGATTTATGATGTATAAACTTAATAACCACTTCAATCGTTTTTTATTATTAGAAACCAAAGTAAAAATTTATGCTGTTCTTGAAGACTATTTTAGCTAAAAAATCAAATAATAATAAGAATTTGTAATAACAAAGACGTATCAAATTAAAGACGGTCAAAATCTCTTTTGTTGTAATAAATTGGTTTAAATGAACATTTCCCTTACCATTCATGCACCTCTAATCATATTTCTTATAATATTAAAGGAAATGTAACAAATGGTGAAATTAAAGGTGTACTAATCTTGTGAAGCACTCTGTCTGCAAGGAATATGATTTGAAGCACTAGTCTTGTGAAGCACTCTGTCTGCAAGAAATTAAAGGTGTACTAATCTTGTGAACGTACTAATCTTGTGTACGAATTCTTTACATCAAACCAATTGGTTTTCTTTTGATTAGAAAACCCTAAATAAAATAACATTACTATTCACTTTTGATTGATTTTCTTGTCTGCAAGGAATATGATTTGAAGAAATTAAATACGGATACAACTTGCCATTAAAGAGAAATTAAACTATTTAATCAAGTTGTAAATCAAATGCAAAAGTTGCAAGCAAGGTGGTTAGATTCTTTTTACCAAAAGCAAATACAAATTTATATATAAAAATATCTTTTCAAGTTTAGGTCTTTAAACTATGTGTAATGTACGAGGATTAGGATTCTCTTTGAATCCATTCCATCCGGATCCTCTGGATCCTTCAATGCCAGAGTTGGAGACAGAAATCCGCATAAGAGGGAAGAAGATGAACATGAGAAGGTTAACATGGAAGAAGATAAACAAGAGAAGGTGAAGATGGAAGAAGATGAATAGGAGAAGGTGAACATCAAATTAATTCCTGGCCGTTGAATTCTCAGTTGGATGGACATGATTAAAGGATCTGGATGGAAAAAATCCGAGGAGAATCCTATTCTATTATATGACACATGAGAATTATATTAGCTAATCTGGTCAGGATAATGTGTTTGTTTCTTGAGGCTGACGTGGCCATAGCCTAGGGTAAATTTCAAAATTAAAAAAATAAACCGCATGTAGTTTTATAAGCGGAAGTTGTCCAATTCAAAACTAACCTGACCTTTTTAGTAATGTTAGCCTTACTCGAATAGTAAAAGAAAATTAGCTCACTCTGTAAACTTTCCAAGCTCCGTCTTTGGTTTGTTCACTTGCTTACGAGTTTGATTTTTGTTCCCGTAAATTAAAGTAGTTTAAAATATCTCTTGTTATCATGATAACGTGTCTGTTCTCTTGCACCCGAGTCCCATTTCCATTTCCCTACTATAGGGTAGATAGAAGACAATGTGTACCATTATGCAAACCGTGTATCTTCCATTACCTCACAACTTCTGTCGTATGTTATCTACGCTCAAGTCAAGAGACCAAGAACCGTTAAAGCGACGTCGTCTCGTCGTCTTCATGTGAAAGAGACTAAAAATATAACAATTATTATTTATTATTTATTATTTATCATTATTATTACCTCACGGTTGGGTTTTGGGGAAAGTAAAGTAAACCAGACTGAACTGTTAAATCTGGCAGCTCCCCTCACAGACTCTGCAAATTGGACTCCTTCTCTCTGTCTCTCTCCTCCCTCCCTCTCTCTCTAGATTCTCCAAATCTTCTAGGGTTTTCAAATTTGAACAATTTTCTCACGCTTTCCGACGAACCAAACAGGAGATAAGGAAGGAAAGTAAATGGAAAACAGAACAAACAGAGGAGGACAAAGGACACTAAGAAAATGACCGAGCTCAGAACTCAGAACTCAGAAGTGGCCCTTACCCTTTGCTTCTTCAACTCCAGGACGAAGACGATCTGAACCCCTAGACCTCCGATTCCCGGAAAGTTGTTTGTTTTCCCGGAAAGTTAAAAACCCTAGGTTTTTTCAGAGAGGCGGTTTTGGGAGATGGAGAGGTCTAGATCTAAACGGTTTTACTATGACCAGGACTACGATACGGAGACTGTGGGTAGGACCAGGCCTCGGTACAATCACCACTACGCGAACAACAACAACCACCGCCACCGCGGAGGTGGAGGCGGCGGCGGCGGCGGTGGAAGACCCTCTAAGCCTCCTCAGCAGGACCCGTCGGTTACGGTAACTACGACGTACCGTATTCTCTGTCACGATATGAGGGCCGGAGGCGTGATTGGGAAGTCCGGTAGCATCATTAAGTCGATTCGGCAGCACACCGGCGCATGGATCAACGTGCATGAACTGATTCCGGGAGATGAGGAGCGGATTATTGAGATTACCGACACGCGGCGGCGGGACCCGGAGGGGCGAATGCCGTCGTTCTCGCCGGCGCAGGAGGCGCTTTTTTTGATCCATGAGAGGATTCTGGAGAGTGATGTTGCTGGGTTTGGCGGTGATGAGGAAGATGAGTATGGTGGTGGAGTTAGAGGCGGTGGTGGTGGTGGGAATCGAGTGGCGACGCGGCTGGTTGTGTCGAGAATGCATGTGGGATGTTTGCTGGGGAAGGGAGGGAAGATAATTGAGCAGATGAGGATGGAGACTAAGACCCAGATTAGGGTTTTGCCTAGAGATCATAATCTGCCTCGATGTGTTTCGATGTCGGAGGAGATTGTTCAGGTTTCGGAACTTACGGATTTACCTGCATTCTGATTCATGTGTTGCATCTCACGGATTGATGAACTTTTCAGCTGCATTCCATTTTTAGTAACAAGTGTGATGTTCGGAAACTTTTGTTTCCGGTTAAGCTTATTAGAAACTGCGAAAACCATCAGACCGGACATAAACACGATTGTTGGAAGCTTAATGATGTAGTAAATGACTCGCACTATGAGTAAATTAGGTTGAATGACGGAGTATTTTCATGTCCATGGAATTTGCTTGGGTGTCTGTAGTTCTAATTGGTAGTGTTTTTGTGAAAAAATATTGAGATTTTAGTTGCATCTTGTTGGACAGGAGAGCATCGAGCGTATTTGAACACCTCTTTCGATATTTAGTTATATTGAAGTTTGTTTAATGTAAACCATTGATTTTAGTAGTAGCTGCATTTTAGCAAGAGACTCGAATGGCTTTACGCAACTCTTTTAAGTTAGCATGCCTCTGAGCATATGTTGCATTTCTGCTGCAGGTAGTAGGCGATCCGAATAATGTAAAGAGTGCTGTGGCAATTATTTCATCACGCTTGAGGGAGAGTCAGCATCGGGACCGCAGTCATTTCCAGGGGCGAATGCATTCACCTGAACGGTTCTTTCCTCCTGATGATGATTATATTCCTCATATGAACAATGCAGGACGGAAGACACCCATGGATGGGGCTCCCTTTGGACCACGATTATCTAACCCCAATATCAGAAACAACAACTATGCCCCCCGTTCATCGGGTTATCCAATTGAACATGGGTCTGCTCCCATGACTGATAATGCACAGCCCTTTTGTGAAGACCTTGTGTTTCGAATACTTTGTCCAGTTGACAAAGTTGATCTTATAGTTGGAGATTCAACCGGAATTATGGAACTGCTTCAAAATGAAATTGGTGTGGATGTCAAGGCTACTAACCCTGTGGTTGGTGAAGATGAACAGATAATCATAATCTCTTCTGAGGAGGTACTTCATAATTTTCTATTGTTTATCTGGATAGATAGTATTTAACTTGTAAGGGTGCATTTTCTTCTGTTGTGTGTTAATTTGAAGTGATGATACACCCTTGTTGCTGGTGACACTGCTAACTAATATGGACATGTTAATCGTAATGGTTGGCTTTTTGACATGCTTATCCTCCCCCGCCCTCTCCGTTGTTCTATCTTTTTTGTGGAAAGATGTTGACCGTTTTATGTGCGTATATAGGGTCCTGATGACGAGCTGTTTCCAGCTCAGGAAGCTTTGTTGCATGTTCAAACTCGCATTGTCGATCTTAATCCAGACAAAGAGAACACTATAACTACTAGGCTACTTGTCCCAACAAATGATATTGGATGGTTAGAGGGAAGAGAAGGGTTGTTAATGGATATGAGGCGACTTACTGGTGCAGATATACAAATTCTTCCCGTAGATGATCTTCCCACGTGTGTATCAGGGGACGATGTACTTGTACAGGTTTGTCATTCTACTTGCTAATTTCATGGAAATGCCAGATTTATTGTTATGCGCCTTTCTTCTTGTTATCTGAGAAGCTTCATTGGCAGACCTTTTTTGTGTTTGTTTGGCTGAATACCATCTTAGTGGACTTGCAAACTAAAGACAAGTTCTTACATTTGAAACATCACATAATTGGCTCCTTTTTAAACGGGCCTTGTATATTTAGATATAGGGTGATTGTCGACTGTGATATGTGAAAATTTTACTGGAGGAGATAAAGGGTCTGGTCATATCCAATTATGAATCTATCATGTTTGACTAGAATATCTTGTGAATGCCTAGAATATCTTGTGAATGTTTGCTTCTATCTAACATCTGTGTGTGTTTGAATGTGGCATCTACATTTTTTAGTGTCATTTATCAGGTGAACTGTTTCTAACACTAAAATAAAATAAATGGTCAAGAAAAATAAATCCCCGAGGTTACAAAGGCCCGGACTACCTGGTGGAGAGGGTCAATTACAATTTAGCCAATTCTGAATATCTCCTGCTTGTCATATACAGATTGTAGGGGAAATAAAAGCAGCTCGAGATGCTCTTGTTGAGGTGACGTCAAGAATACGGAGTTACTTATATAGAGAGTTGTTTCGAAAGGATACACCACCACCTGCTTTTGCACCAGGCCCTGCAGGCAGTGCTTTCGCAATAGAGCCATCTCTGAATAACACATTTCCAGTTCGTGAAGCTCATACTGGAAATGATCCTCCTATGAAAATGTATCAGAATGTGCAAACTGGGGGAATAGCACAGCCATCAAAGGTTGCTCTCTCTGTCTCGCCTTAGATCTTTTATTCTTTTCGCCTTAGATCTTTTATTCTTTTCAGTAATCATTATATGGTTGTACTTGAGTCTATCCTTATTTCATTCACTGCTGTTGTAGGATGCTGGAGGGATTGCCAATGAAACAGTAAAGCCACACGAAAGTGAACGGCGTGAAGATGCTCCGAGCTCTTTGAATAGGTAGCTAATTTCTTTTCCGCTTAATTATTTAGGCCTCTTATTAATCATAGTCTCTCTCCCTCTCTCTCTCTCTACACATATTTTTCTTTTTATATTTGTTACCAATCAATGTTGAGTAATTCATATTATTGATGCTTTCTATATCTTCTGTTAGAATGCCTGTGACGCTTGTCACTAGGAGTATACTTGAAGTTGTAATACCAGAGCAGGCAGTTTCAAAGCTCATAACGAAATCGAGAAACAAGCTTGCTCAGATCAGTGAGGTCAGCCTGATGAACTCTTTTAGTCATTTGCTGCCTTTGTTTTCCGACTTTAGCTATGATTAACTGTATTTTGTGATTTTTATATCGACCTGAACAGTTATCAGGAGCAAATGTGACCCTGGTAGAGGATAGACCGGAGGAAACACAAAAGATCATTCGAATTTCAGGTACTCCAGAGCAGGCCGAGAGAGCTCAGAGCTTGCTTCAGGGCTTTATTTTAAGCAGTAAGTCTCTCTCTCTCTCTCTCTCTCTCTCTCTCTCTCTCCAAGTGTATGTTGTATGTCTGCCTATGTTCGTTCTTGCTTTTCTGATGGTCGCCCTATAATTTGACTCATAAACGCTCCTTTTTCATCAGCACAAGAAGACGGCCTTTAGACGAGCAGGAGCAACATCAGTGCTAAAATTTTGAGCTGGTCCTGCCGGGGTATTTTGCTATTCAGATCATTTCTGGATGTATTGTCCTGCAAGGCAGGGAGTTTTTTGCTCCATAGTTTGGGCACACGTCGGTTTATATGAATGTATCCACTGTAAATGTAATCTCTAAGAACGTTTTTAGATCTCGTTCTCTTCAACATTTCGATTTTCCTGCATGAATCTGGGACGTGGGAACACAATCTTTCTTCATTGTGTGTAGTATGTTTCGCGTTGATGATCGATGATCACGCTTCTGGTGCTGTACTTTTGCATATTCAAGTGTTGCAAATCAAATTAAGCTGTATCTCACTTTTGAAATGAATCTTTGCTACTATTGGTGTACTGCAAATTCTCATTGTCCTTAACCACCGGGGGGGTATCCCAGTGGCTGGAGCAAATTTCAGGCCCATATTCAACGCTACTCATTTTGGATTCGGCTACTCATTTTGGATTTGATTTCTGGTGCTGGTAAATTACACAGTAGTGACAAAGGGAGGTTGAAATGCTTCATTTAGTCTACCTGGTGATTGTTGGAAGGGTGAATTGTCGTGACTTGGCCACCAAATCTCATTGTCCTTTAAACACCAAGTAGACCTTGTGAATGGTCCTATTAGTCCACTATTGGTTACACAATCATGGTACCCATTGACTTTGGTTCTTGTTGGACTTGCGTCGGGTTTATGCTCTTAAGTTCGAATCTCTCTGTAATGCTAATAAGATAAAAATAAGAAACATTTCTATTGTAGAAATGAGTAAGGCCGATTGATTAGAGTAATGTGTCTCTCTCTATACATCAAATTTTTGAGTATCTCCGTCTAGAGTAGAGTGGTCTTTTAGAGGAATACACAAAAGAATCGTAAGCACTTATGCTCATAAGCTTGTTTTCTAAAAGTGCTTTTATTAGAGAAAAAAAAAACATTGTTAAAATGTTAAGTTTTATGCAGTGCTTAACTACATAGTATTGAAAAAATGTAGGGTGATTTTGTATAAAATCAATTAAAAGTTATGATATTAACAATAGGTCAATCAAATTTATTGGAATTATAAATAGGTTAATGAGACTTTAAGATACATTAAAACATCTCAATCAAATTAAAATTACAAATGATGCCATTACCATTTAAAACACCAAACATTTTCATCTCCTTCATTGTAAATCGCGCCTCCCACCACCTTCAAACTTCAACCTCCCTGCCTCCCACCACCGTTAACCTCCATTACTTCAACCTCCCCCACCTCCCATCACCTTCAACCTCCATTTTTCGGACACTGCAACGCAGTATCTGTTTCCTATTCTGTGATTGTGCATTTAGATTCAAATAGGTTTATGGATTCAGACACTGCAACACAGTTTCTGTTTCTGGTTATGTGGATTCAGACAATTCGTTGCAGTGTCTGTTTCCTGTTCTGTGATTGTGCATTCGAATTCAAATAGGTTTGTGGATTCAGACATTGTTACGCAGTGTCTGTTTTCGGTTCTGTGGATTCGAACACTTCGTTGCAGTGTATGTTTCATGTTATGTGATTTTGCAAACTTTGTAAAATCAATTACAGATTTCGAGAGAGGGAAAAAGCCAATGGCGGATGGGAGCAACACCAATTTTTATTCGTTTCGGGTGGATCCGCTGAACACAAACCCTAATTTGGAAATTGGGGATTAGGGATTTTGAGAGCTTATTCTGGGTGAAGTGATGCAACAGTGGGTGTGTTCTGCAGATCTGGTTTTAGTTTTTTGAGAGCTTCTTCTTCCTTTTTTTTCTTCGGAGGGTATTTTGGTGTTTTCATGGATTTTATAATGACTTAAAAGCTTATGTGGCATTCATCATTGACCTATGCCTAATTAATAAAAATATATCATTGATTAAGTCCAAAATAAAAATATGTCATTGATATATGGCTTAATAGTAAAGTTTTTATTGACCTTTGGCTAAATTACCTAAAAATGTAAGGTCCGCCAACACATATGAGTTCTACTTTTATTAGAATATCGGTATAACTGTGGTATGAAAAATGTGATTAGAGCGACATTTGTGTAAATTTTTAAGAGTTAGAATGCTTCCTTTGTGAGAGTGCAAATTCGTTTCATTTTCAGGGGTGTTTTAGACAATTGGCTTTAAACCCGTGATTCTGAATCCCTCTCCCCCTCTCCCCCTTCCGCCCTTTCTTTCAATTTTCACTCTTCCACTGTGACTTTCAACCCCGTCGCACCAAAACCCTAAACCCCTCTCTCCCTTCCCACTCGCCACCGTCGTTGCCGCCACATCTCGCTACTCGAACGCCATAGCCGGTACGTATTCTTCCCTCGAAATACTAATTATCGTTGTTTTTCTTTTCATCACCGTGAAATTAATTACGCATCGCTGTTTGGTTTCCGAGAAACCGAAGGAAAATAATTTCAAAATTGATTTTCTCTTCTGTATGGTTTCCGATTAAATGCTTTGAATTAGGTTGGAAGAAGAAGTTTGGGAATGGCGTATTTGCGAAATGGCAGAAATGTCCTCCGTCAAATCGTTAAAGACACCAACATCTACAGCTCCGGCGGCTCGGATCGGATGATGAATCCGCTGATATATGCTTCTCAAGGAGTTCGATTCCGACATTTGGAGGTTATCCTCACGACGGTGCGCATTTCTTCATAAACTCAGTACTTAGTGTTGGATTTTGTCTAGTGAATTATTAAATTTGATTAGTGTGATTAATTTGATGAATTTAGAGCGTGGACAAGCTCGGTAAAGCCGGTGAGACGGTGAAGGTTGCGCCGGGGTATTTTCGCAACCACTTGATGCCGAAATTGCTTGCTGTCCCAAACATTGACAAGTATGCTTATCTCATCAAAGAGCATCGCAAGGTTCTTTACTTTGTTCTTGGATGGATTGTGTTGTAAATGTTCGTCTGTTGCCATTGTTTCGTTTGATTTTGTAATGCTTGTCGCGGATGTTTTTCAGAACTCCCTGCTTGAAGTAGAGGAAGAGGTTGAGGAGGTTAAAGTAGTTGCTGCGGTGTCTGAGGAAGCTAAGCAGAAAGCATATCAAAAGGCGGCGAAAATCCTGGATAATGCTCGTCTGGTTCGTAACCTATTTCTATATATTTTAATTGTTGATTGAAGCATAGAGAGACGCATATGCCGGTTTATGTTCACTAATGTGGTGGTTTTGGATAGTCTAATAGAATGCTTGATATGGTATAGAATGCTTGTTAGAAGTATGAACTGAAATTCGTTCAAATTTGTCGTTGATCTCGATTTCTTAATGTAGTTAAGCTCTCTTCTTAAAGTGGGATGTGAAACTATAATTTCGAAAGCTGGTTGAATCTCTGATGCATACAAGAACTAATACCTTTAGCTTTACATATAGGGGGCATCTGAATTTTACAAACTTTTACAGGTATTGCGGAGGCCCATTGATCTTAAAAAGTTCCGTGCGCGTGCTACAAAAGAGGACCCTATAGAATTGAAATCCACCGTGACAACCGAGGATATAGTGGCTGAGGTATATGGTTTGTTCTTTATGGATTTAAGCTTCCTTCAAATTTTCTTTCTTTCCTATTTTTAGCTGATACAGTGTATTTTGGTTTAGGTGGCAAGGCAGCTTTCCGTGCAAATTCTACCTGAAAACGTCCATCTCCCATCTCCTTTGTTAACTGTGGGAGAGTATGAGGTGACAATGCGCCTTCCTAAGTCCATCCCTTTGCCGCCGGGGAAGGTTCAATGGACTCTTAAAGTTAAAGTCCGAGCTGCATAAACACTGGACACCGTTCCTTTCGATTTCGGCATCTCAGAATGTCGTGGGGCTCAACGTTATGTTTTTTGTGGGATAATTGTTGTATTTTCTGATGTTTTTTTCGTAAAATTGAAGACATTCTATCTATAGTATTAGATTTTTAGTAACGCCTGCTGGAAATGCTTGTTTCTGTGTCATACAGTTTTGATGCCAAAACCACTTTTCAATAAACAGATGGTTCCTCCGTCCTCCAGATTACAAGTACATGATTTATATGGCAATCGACTTATATAGAATGGGTTTACTGTGGTTGTGGTGTCTTGGGTCACTATACAAAGGCAGTCTTACATATGACGTTGTATTAGTGGACGGTGAACTTGTTTTATGTAAATAATTGTGTTTTGCAATTTTGTTGTACGTTTATTACAATCATGCATGGACATAGCTCTCAATTGGCTTTTTAGCCATTTTCTGAGATAACTCCTCTCTTTGGTCTCTGATAATGAAATTCGAGAGAAGTGATTCTCTAGTTTGTCTACTGTAAATTATTTTGGTCATTTCGTGAAAAATTTGTCAATGTCCTTGTTAAGTTGTCATGTGAATGATTATGTGATCACCTTTTTTAGCGTATTTTTTTGTCAAGCCAACCCCTCCACTTAAAGAGGATGTTGACTCATTTCAAAAAAGAGGATATTGACAGGTTTTTTTACAAAACAACCAAAATGATTTATTGTGAACAAACTCAAGAACCGACCATTTTGACTAGAATGCCATCCCAATTTTGTTAGGGGTTATTTTTCACATAAAATTGGAATTACCCATAAATTAAAACAAAATATCATGTTACTATAAAAACAAGGTTTAACGAAGGACTAGGGACTCAAATGAAAAGGGCCCGGTCTGGGATATGGGTTTCGGTTTTTATCACAAACAAACAGTATGGCCTGACGAACCGAGTCACCCGACCCAAACCAACCCGAACTCGCTGAGTTAACCTACTCACTTCAGCGTCCACCATTCTCGTTATCTTTTACCGCTTTTGACAGCTCGGCCAGCTTTCCGCCCTCACACTCTTCTGCAACTCCTCCTCCTCCACCACCACCACCAATGGCAGCTGACCTTCTTCTCTCTCCTCCCTTCTCCAACAACAACGGGTACTCTCTCTCTCTCTCTCTCTCCCCCCCAGAATTTCCATATATTTCAGTTTTTAATTTGTTTTTATTTATGATTCTGCCGGTTTGATTCACCAAAGATTGGATTTTTTTTTTTTTGCAAAATATTTGAAAAAAGGGTTTTTACATAGTTGAATTTGTTGGGTGTTGAGTTCCCAATTGAAGTTGTTCATACAATACAAGTAGTGGGCTCTGACACTATTGCTTTTGCCTTGAACAATCCAGGATGAGCAAACTGTGCTTGCATCACATGATGCAGTCTGCCCATTTGCACAGAGGCAGCAATGTCTTCTCTGTTTGCCTCCCGAAAGAGAATTGCAGCATCAAGCTTTTCATGGTACCTGTTAGAGCCTTTGCCCTCTGCTGTACCTCCAGCAGAACTTTTGATTCTGTTTGCAGTTCTTGGTTTCTTTCTATTGTCGGATATGTCATGTACTTACTTATAATCTGGAGTTTAAGAACGGATTCAATTGGATAACTCGTAAGAATCACCTTGTATTTTGGAGTAAGAAATGAAGGGTTTTTCATTGTGTAGGGATTGGAGGATAAGTTATAAGGTGTTGATATCCTACCATTTTGTGGGGATTAGAAGTGGTAAGTTTACTTCACGAGTACTCCATCAGATGATTAAGCATCTGCTTCCGGAAGAAATCGAAGAATTTCTTGGGTACCTTCAACTTACAAAAATTATTCGTTCTTCGATCGCATGCCTTGAATCTGGTGAGTTATCCAATCAAATCCAATCCTAGGCACCAAATGAGCCCTTAGTTTAATCTAAAAATGATGAGTCAATGACCCCAAAACCACTTTTAATTATTAGCAGGTTCAAAACTTCTTTTAAGCAATCAAGTGATAGATTGGATGGGATGAAAAGTTTTGAGAGAGAATTGCAAGAGTTATTTGATGAAATCAAAAGGTTGATTATGATGGGGGAAAAAAATTGATGCTATAGACCTACTTCAAGCTAATTATGAGGCTGTGAAGGAAAGGATGAATGCCGGCATTAGAGGCATTGAAGAAGCTGCCACCATTGACATCATAGCTCTAGGATACATGGCTATTGGTGACTTGAAATTTGTTGATTCCCTACTGGCTATGGTAATTTCTTTTTTGCTTCTGTACGAAAAGCATGTATAGTTTTTCTCTCCCAACGCCCTCTGTAAGCTGTTATTGCTCTGCTTTTTGTTGGTGCATTTTAATGGACGACCAGTTGAATGAAGTTGTTGACAGTCTGAAGGATGATGAACCGCTTCTGGATTCAGTTCTCGTGCACATGGGGAGCATGTTTTCAACTTTGGGGGAGTTTGAGAAATCAATGTCTGCATATAGGAGGGCTGTCGGTAACATGGAGAACATATATGGTAAGTTCGCTTGTCAATTTGGAGCTTTTTACCCATCGTAACCCGGTTGGCTGGTCCGAATTCTGGTATATGACTTCTTTGTTGAATGATACTAGATGGTCAAATGACTCGATATCCTTAAAACGCGTTATAATAATGTTGTCCATGATTATTATTTAGTTGGCATAATCTAACACAAAATGAAGTCTTGATGTATGTGACTTTGCATGATTCCATTGTAGCTTCACTGATTGTTGTCTGCAAGATTGGAGTTTTGTTTGTGTTTGTCGAGTGGTTATTGCCATCTTTTCTTCGGGAAAAAATAGTGTTTTTCTTACCATGCCATTTTTGGGCATGGCAAAAGTTCTCAGCTCCTTCAGAAGAACTTCAAAAGCAGTAGAATCCTACAATCGTGCATTAACTCTTCTAGAATCAAGTAGAGGTGCTGAAAGTGAGAATTTGGTCATACCTTTATTTGGCCTCGGCAATCTTTTGCTCAAAGAAGGAAAGCCTACCGAGGCAGAAACTCCTTTTCTAAGGTTTAATTGCTTCCCCCCTCTATGTAGAATGGATTACTTTGCTCCTTGTGCACTGACTGATTCTTAGCCGGTTTAGTTTGATCACTTTCATTCTTTCTTGTCGTTTTCCAGAGTTTTGAACATATACAAAAAATTATATGGAGAAAATGATGGACAAGTTGGAATGGCTATGTGCTCCCTGGCCCATGCCCATGTGAAGTGTGCAATGGGTAATTGTGCAATCTGGCTCACTTTGTGTGCGTGTGTGTTGATCTCTCTCTCTCTCTCAATAGCTTCTCATTTTCAAGGCTCTAATTCTTTACAGGAAATGCAAATGAAGCCATCTCTTTATATAGAAAAGCTCTCGAAGTGATCGCATCTTCCAATTATATGGCCTTGGATGACAGCATAATGGAGAAGATGAGGATATTGTGCTGCGGTTGTATGATAGTGGCGGTTGTTGATCTCTCTCTCTCTCTCAATAGCTTCTCATTTTCAAGGCTCTAGTTCAACATTGCGATTATTCAAAGCTAATTTCATAAGTTTCTGGAAAGCATATTGTGCTGCCGTTGTATGATAGTGGCGGTTGTTTAGTTATTATTCTTTGACTAGATATTGACAGGTACACTTGGTAGATGTCAATTTTTCTTATCGTAAAACCTGCAGTTGCTCTCTCTTTTAGCATATTAATTTGATGGTTACTTGCAGAGGAAAGGAAGGCCGAGAGCTGCTGGAGGAATGTCTGATGATCACGGAGAGATATAAAGGTAAAGAGGACCCGAGCTCAGCTACACACCTAATTAATCTTGCAACTTCGCATTCACGCTCGAAGAATTATGTGGAGGCTGAGCGCTTGCTGAGGACAAGTTTGCAGATAATTGCAATGACAGTGGGGCCTGGCGAACAATCCATCACGCTCCCAATGCTGCACCTCGCCGTTACACTCTACGATGTCGCAGTTGATCACTCGTTGTCGGAGTGTGACCAATGCGCCTCCCGCATTATCAGCATCTACTGCTTCAGCCGTGAGTGCTCCATTGATTGGGGAGCCTACACCCCTTACTGAGGCTACTCCTACGACGTCCCAGGTGCCTGCATCATCGACGTCATCAGTGTCGGTTCGGCCGCTTAGTGCACGGTAGCCTCACAGGCGCCGCCGCGATCCGAAGCCTTCTGATCACACTTCCGTGGCATCTATAGTTATAAAATATATTAAAATGTACATACAAGATGTCCAAACAAAAAAGAAAAAACTACAACAAATAATCTTCTAGGTTTGATATATCAGGCTACTGGGTATCGGCCGGGCAAAGTGGCTGGGAGGTCGAAGGTGGAGCAAGATTAGATGCTGCCATTAGGATTTGGAGGCCGGACATCTGTAAAGCCCGTACAATCATACTCATCTGCTCACCCTGGGCCGCAAGTTGACCCTTTAGGGTTGCCACTTCCTCCGTCAGGGCGTTGACATGTCCTGTGGTCGATCTAGAAGATGAGGCACCCATCTCACGAACCCGCGCCTTCCCCATACATCGAACAACCTTGCCATGACAACGACCGAGCTTCTGATCTAAGACCTCAACCAGGATTTGAAGACCTGCATCCTCGGGTACAGTGACGTCCTCCATCGACGTCCCAAGTGCCCGCATCATCGACATCATCAGTGTCGGTTCAACCGCTCAGTGCACGGTGGCCTCACTGGCACCGCCGTGATCCGGAGCCTTCTGATCACACTTTCGGTGCATCCATATGCGAGGGTGGGGGCTCCCAGCCAGGTAGTTTTTTCTAATTCTCAGTACGTTTTTTTTTTTTTTTTTCATTTTAAAACTATTATTTTTATGATTATGAAAATTTGCTAGATTGTGAAAATGTGTTGTGAATTACTGTTATTTTACTGTTTTCAGGTTTTGGGAAATGATATAGTATTAGGGGAGGTTTTGCCGAATTTTATGTAGAAATTTAAGCTTAGGGTTTTCACCATTTAAGTTTTTTTGGGCAGCTAAAAAAAAAACACCAGGGGGCCTAATTGAATGCTGAAGCTGGCACAGAGCGTACGTATGTCCGTCTCCTTGATCAAGATTGCGTATGACTCGCGACATCGGGGAGCAGCTACCTCGCAGCATCATAGCAGCATCGCTACTAATTGTGGTTATGTTATTCGATGGTGTTGTCCTATGCAGTGGGAGTCTTGGGCACAAATTTCCGAGGAGACGAATAAATTGGTGTGAGACAAGTTGTCCGTTAGTATATTAATTTTTATCCTTTATCATTTTTTTAATGTTATTTACAAATATTATAAACCAAAGTATATTATCTTTAATATTTTTAAATTTCTTACTATTATTTTATTGTTTTTCATATTTGTAGGTCAATTATGATCTTCATGACATATCCCCGGAGGCCATCGCCTACTTAGATGAGACCTTAGCAAATCGGTACAAACATTGGAAGAGCGATATTCACGCGCATTTTAAGCTATGGGATGATCCAGAGATTGCTCACCTAGAGGGTTGGCCAACCGAGTTGGTGGACTGGTCGGAGTATTGGGAGTGGCTCTGCAAACATTTTACGGACCCAAAATTTGTGGTATGTACATAATATTTTAATAATAATTTATTATTGTTTTAGTTATTTTTTTAAGCTTTTTTTAATAATTTCTTTCAAATAGTCGCACTAATATGTATATTGTGTGTTTAACAGAAGAAATTTGTTGCTGGCAAGAAAGCTTGGGAGTCAAAGACACTTCTCCACCATTCCGGTTCGATGCCCTTTTCGTATAGGCTTGAGGCACGACGTCAGGTAAAAGTATATTAATTTTGAAAATTTATACAATTTATTTTTTATTATTGATTAATAAAATTTTCTTAATGTATTTTTTCTTCGTGAGGGTTCTAAGTTCCTAGAGATCGAGATGTTCAAGGATGTTTATGAGACAACTGAGCAGCTTCATGTAAGTATATGTAATTGTTATTATTCTTATATTTATGAATCGTTCAAATATTAATTATATTTTGTTATTAAACATTATATGTTTTTTCTTTATTATTAAAGGCTGCTAAGGTGGAAAAGCGCATTGCTGTTCTCCAAGAAGCAACATTATAGCTTCCCCCGGAGACCCCGATCGAGGACGTCATTGTACTCGAGGATGCAGGTCTTCAAATCCTGACTGAGGTCCTAGATCAGAAGTTCGGTCGTCGTCATGGTAAGGTTGTTTGGTGTATGGGGAAGGCGCGGGTTCGTGAGACGGGTGCCTCTTATTCCAGATCGACCATAGGACAGGTCAACGCCCTGACAGAGGAAGTGGCAACCTTAAAAGGTTAGCTTGCGGCCCAGAGCGAGATGGCAGCCTAGGGCAAGCAGATGAGTATGATTGTACGAGCCTTACAGATGTCTGGCCTCCAAATCCTGATGCCAACACCTAATCTTGCTCCACCTTCAATCTCCCAGCCATTTCGCCTAGCCGATACCCAGTAGCCTGATGTATCAAACCTAGAAGACTATTTGTTGTAGTTTTTTCTTTTTTGTTCGGACATCTTGTATGTACATTTTCATATATTTTATAATTAAATATTTTTTTTCTTGGTCCATTAATTATTGTTTATAATTTAATTACAATATTTATAAAAAATCAAATAAAAAATATTTTTATCAAAAAAAGAAAAGAAAAAACAAGCGTTTGCGCGACGAAGGTTCTCTGTCGCGCAAAGACACTTAGGCCATCTCCAATCGAATGAGGGCCAGATGGCTCGTTTTAGCCCTCTGTCCCTCCAAGAAATTAATATTTTAATGAACAGTGCATAACCATATTTTTTACCATCTCCAATCGAGGGGCTAGATGGCCATAGGTCAAACATAGTCCTGTGACAAAAAAACATATCCAACCGATGGCCAAATGGCTATAGTATGGAATGTGAAGAATTGAAATAAAATGAGGTAAGATAGTATGAAATGGTGAAAAATAGTGTAGGAAAAAATTAAAATTAAAAAAAGTCCAAAAAAAAAAGTGGGCTGGGACAAAAAAAAAATCCTAAACCCTAAAGTGGGTTGGGCAAATGGAAAAGAACTAAAAAAAAAAAGGGCTGGCTGGAGATGGCTAGCTCGCTGGCCTGATTGGCTGGTTTTGGCCCGGTAGGGCCCACAAGCCCTTTGGCTTAGTCATCAGTTTGAGACGGTTTTCGGACTATTTTCGGCCATCTGGACCCTTCGGTTGGAGATGGCCTTAGAACGATGCATACGTTGTCGTCGCGCAAAGACCTTTTGCTCAACGAATGCACATGCATCACGCAAAGGCACTTTGCGCGACGGAGAACATGTGTCTCTCAAAGGCACTTTGCGCGACGGAGAACATACATCACACAAAGGCACTTTGCACGACTCATGTTCTCTCATCGTCGCGCAAGCCCTGCTTTCACTGCCTTTGCGCGACGATTGGCACACGACGCATGTTTCGTTGTGCTAATTTTTAGGCAACGTTTTTTGACTTCATGCGATGAAGGTACCTGCATCGTGCAAAATGTTTTTTGTACTAGTGCAATCTAAATGCCATAAGCAAGCATACTATTCTCAATCAACTAACATAACCCACATTATTAATGACATGCCCGGTAGATGGTGGGATCTTTTCTTCACGTCTATTTCTGCAAAAGGAAAATCGGTGACCTCACCTTGGCCCCATGTGTAAATTACCAATTTGGTAAAATACTTTCCAAACTTTCAAGATTACAAATCTAATGTCCCTTTCAAAAAGGAAGCACAAAAATGATATGCAAATGGAGACTTCAAATCGAATAGGATGCCATATTGCAAATTGCACATCCAATTATAGGACCACTAATGGAGAGAAACCTACATGTCATTGGTATACAGTTATATATCATTTCGTGTCAATTATATAATGTTAAATGTTAGTTTCTTTTTACATAACAATTATTCTTTTCTTTAAAAAAGAAGATCAACTAATGGTTTCGTCATAACAGTCTACCATTTCGAAGACTAAGAAGAGTCACAAAGGCATTTCAGTCTTCCCTGGTCACCATCGTGTTATTCACCAGCACTAGAGATCGAACCATGACATGATGTGTTAAATACGGACCTGAAATTCGTCTTCAATCACTGAGTCACCAGCAATGGTTTTACGTAGCAATTATGAGTGACACATAATGTGATGGTGGCGGTATAAGCATCACTACATAGCATCTCGTGCTAATTATATAATATTAAATAGATAACTATTATTAGCATTTCAAAAATCTTATTATACACTCCTCACAAATGTATTTTTCTTTTTAATTATAAAAAATTTAGAGTTTCAAATGAGATTTTTAAAGTATTAATAACAATTTTCTATTAAATATTAATTTTTATTTACGTGATATTATGTAACTGGCACAAAATGTTATGATAACCAAGTAAGTCAATTTCCCACCAACAAGGCAATGAACGTGTAATTTCCCACCAAAATTAGGACTGGTACATTTTCCACATCGCGGTTCAACCCTCTTCAGTACAACGTACTACTCCATTCAGCACAAAAAGTAATCGCAATGTTTCAGACTTTGGTATTTTGGATATGAGTAAATTGTACGAATGGTCCCTCAACTAAAAATTCATTACCATTGGTCCCTCAACTTATCAAAATGTGTAGCTATAGTCATTTTCATAAATTTTGTCAAAATTTTGTCAAAATAAGTTATATTGGAATGACCATTTATACAATTAGGGTCCCTCAACTCATCAAAGTGTATAATTATGGTTCTTTTTGTCAACTATGTCAAAAAAAATTTCAAAACGAGTTATATTGGAAGGACCATTGCTACAATTGGGTTAAAGTTAAGGGACCATTTCTCCAGTTGAATTAAAGTTGAGGGACCAATGGTAATGAATTTTTAGTTGAGGGACCATAGCTGCACGTTTTGATAAGTTGAGAGACCAATGGTAATGAATTTTTAGTTGAGGGACCATTACTCCAATTGAGTTAAAGTTAAAGGACCATAGTTACAATTTACTCTTTGATATTTACACACTTCAAGTTGTAAACGGATATTACCGACTTGCAATATTATAGTTAGCAAGCAAGCGACGGTGATGTAGGAGGCAAGAAAGGAGGAGGAGGTCTCTCTGTCGTTTGCATCTTCTTTTCCGGATCTCAGAAAACGTATGCCAAACCCAGAATTCCCAACTCCTTTTCAAGTTAGTTTTCTCTCTGTTTTCAAAGTTTTCAGATGAAAGTTCAGTGCTTTATTGCTCAATCTGTGTTCTTTGAATGGGGTTTTCTAGTTTCCGTTTGATTTTTATCAATTTTGTGGAGTGATTTGAGTTGGGTTTTCCTCTGTTTGTGTAAATTTTCCATCTTTTTATCAAAACATTGACGCTTCTGTATGAATCTGCGACCAATTTCCACTTGCAGAATATGTAGCATGAAATAACTTGGTGTTTGTCAATTTTGACTAGGACTTCAGTGGTTGTACTAAATTATCGTAGATTATGCAATTATACAATCTGGTTTTGATTTTAGTTTCCCATTTTTTACGAGCAATATTCTACTTTAAACTAATCTGAATTGTGGTAGGGGGACTCGAATTAAGGTGCTTAGCCTCTGGCTCTAGTCAATGTTGTAATGGCCACGACCACGAGTGCTGAGATTTCCAGTTAAAAGTTAGAACACTAAGTATAATTGACTTATGTTTTGTTTTGGTTTTACTTGTAGTTGTACTACTGGGTTGAGTCTTGAAATTATGTCGAAAGCATCAATCATTTGTGTCTCTATGAGGTTGCCTTGCTAATTTTGTTGCACCTCTATGTAAGATCGTCTGAATTTGCGTCTTTGTTTCTGCTTTATATGTTCCTGCCTTTCTGCGTTAGACAAGTTAAAAGCTTTCGAATTCCTAATTACGCATTCAAATTAGATGCCTCACTGAGTGTACTTTTTCGTTGTAAAATTGATCACAGATAGACAAGGTATGGCAGCAGCAGGAGCGCAGACTGCATGGCAGCGTAGAGCAAACTGTTGTTTTGTCCAAGAAGATGCGAGGAGCGCTCAAAGATTTTCTTCCTACCCGTCGTCATCTTCCTCAAAAGCAGAATCTGATATTGCACCTGGGAACATCAAACCAGATTGCATGCCTTATAACCAAAGTCCTGAACCAGCACCCAACACCAAGTGGTGGTTGAACCTGGAACCCAACTGTGGGCCTCAGGAGGAGTTTACTTACGAACAGCTAAAAGTTTTGGAGGCTGAACTTGAAGTTTTGAATTCCGGATTTGTTCATAAAACTCCCATTATAAGCGACTATTCTTTTGTGGAGCAGCCCCACGAGGTTTCTGTCACTCGTACAAAAAGTGACCAGAATAAGGGAATACAAGAGCTCAAAGCTGAAATTGGGAATGATCCACAAGTTCCTAACAAAAAGGACCCGGGCGAGTTTAGGTACTCAGGTGATCATCTCATGAAATTGGATGCTACGAACTGCTTGAGCTCTGAGGAACCCAAGAAAATGTCTTCCAGTTTGGAATCCCAGGGGGTAGGAACCGAGAAAACTGAACCATGGTGGCGCTCTTCAGGTAAAGATGAGTTGTCTTCCTTGGTTGCTCAGAAATCACTTGAACATATCGAGAATTGTGATCTCCCACGGCCCCAGATTAAGCATCGTAGGAAGGGCCCCTCTGCTTTCGACCCTAATTCAGCTATGGATCAGATGGCTGAAATGGGTTTCTCCAATATGGACACTTATACATGGGGGAGCTTTGCTTCAACTTACTCAACACATGAGTCAGGCATTCCTATAAGGTTTGTATCTTTTACATTATAGTTATTTTGGCAGCTGGCCACTATCATCTGGTATTCATGCAGCATTAAGTAAATTTCAAAAACAACTAAAGAACTTTATGTCTAAGTTTCATGCGGGTCGAGGATCAACGTGTAAATTGTCTATTAGCTTCCTTTTACACGAAAAGGACAATTCTTCTCGAGTTTTTGTATGTTTAGAGGATCACTCCATGTTTTCATATTTTTCCTCTGTGTGTGGAGATTTCATCAACTGAAGCTCTAGACTTGAGCAGAAAGAAAAGGGACGAAGGTGTTAACTTAGCGAAATTATGCTCGATTATCGGTTCATTACAAATGTCTGCCTGTTTCCCCCATAATTAGAGTAATATGCCATGTTTCTTTCTGGGTGGTGGTTTTCACACTCCCGTTATCTCCTTCTGCTGTCATCCCTTTGTTTATGTTACTTGGTTCTTTGATTTATTCAATCTAAAGGCTAGAGAAAAAGGAGGAGGGCACGGGGAGAAAAGGGGAGTGCGAAAATCACTTCCCTTCCTTATTTATCTCCACGAGCCTTGATATTTTTCATTCATGATGCTTTTCATTAATTTGGTAACATTTGGAAATTCGGTGATCTCAATTGGTAATCTGTTTCAGCAGGGATGAGGTTGAAACCCAAAATGATGTAGAAGACGAACGAACAAAAGCCGAGCTATTGGAAGCTTTGTGTCACTCTCAAACGCGGGCGAGGAACGCAGAGAAAGCAGCAAAGCAAGCCTATACAGAGAAGGAGCACATAATCACTCTGTTTTTCAAGCAGGCCTCGCAACTCCTTGCTTACAAGCAGTGGTTGCAATTGCTGCAGCTCGAGAACTTCTGCCTGCAGCTCAATAACAAAGACCCACCATGGTCCCCTTACAGAGGCAGGCACATGAAGAAGGGCCAGCGCAGGGCCGGAAAACGGGGCAGCAGACGAAGCTGCGAAATTAACACGGGCGTTGTTGCATTCGTGGCGGGATTGGGTCTTGCCGGGGCGGGTTTGCTCCTCGGATGGACAATGGGGTGATTGTTTCCAACCGTTTAAACTACTCTTCGTGCTTTGCTTACCTCTTATTTCGTGGATTGGATTTCACTTGACTGTCTACGTCTCCATTGCATGTGCTCGGGGTAGAAGTTTTGTATAAATGTATCGCCATGCTATTAAGTATAGAAAATGAATATGATGATACTATTGTAGATTGATCTATATTAATCTATATTAAATTAATCCGCATTACAATACTATTTTATACACTACAATAACAATACTAGATAGTATGATAGAAAGAAATAGTAATTTGTATGAGTATATATTCTAAAAATTAATTGATATGGGTCGACCATTCCTACTGACGGTCAGAATTTATTTGAATATGTCCTTGAATTCATTCGGGACATGAGCAAATCCATATTGGAGAAGAAAATGGTCCATGAGTTCCCTTTAGGGGTGTGCTATCCACACATCCTATTTTATTTCTCACACACCCTTTGATAATTTCTGTCCGTTGATATTCTTCAATTCATCTGATCCGACGGCTGAAAATTAAAAAGGTGTGTAAGAAGTAAAATGGAGTATGTGAATATCACACCCCTTCCTTTTATTGGATGGCAATAAGTCGTGTTTGAAGAGTCTCATATACGGAACGTCTTAAGTACGCTTCTATTTGTTTTTAGATTTAATAATATTGTAAATACAACAAAGAACTTGTAGTTTAGTTCATTGTTCGATAAAAACATTCTCCCTTACATCGGAGGTCATGTTTATAAGTACAAAAACATGTTTTTCTTGTACATAATATGTAATTATCCAGAATTTAAGCATGTAATATACGCACACGTAACCACTAACCACCAAATCTTCCTTTCCACATGATAAATGTGGGATATTATTATGTTGGACAGGAACGATGAACGACAGCCGACCTTATCGCTATCCGACGCTCAAACCGACCATCCAACGTTGCATCAACCACTTTTTAACCTGCCACGATTTTTCATCCAATCCAATCACTTGTTATCCAAAAAGGACACCCATTCAAAACAAACACTGTTCCTTTGCTCTACGGAAGAGGAGCTCGAACTAGGCGTGTCGGATTTAGGATTCTAATATCAGGTGATCATAATTAAGATATGTTAGGCATTAATCAGGCGACGGCGAGCTTGCCCCTATGCGTCTAGACGGAGCTTGGGTTTAAGTAAATTTATTATATGTCAAATAAACAAGTGCTTATTTATACTAACTATACTTGTATTTGATAATATGGGTATATTATTTTAATTACGTTATTTAACATATAACATACAAAAGTATCATAATTTTTGCCTTCGTATTTTAGTGAATTTGATGTTATAAGGTGAAATTTTAAGTGTTTACGTGTTCATAATACTTTACAAAATATTTTTCAGATGTCTTATGAATTTATAGTGAATTTTGAAAGAAATAACGATATCAAACGTATGGTATAAAAAGGAGTTATATATTATCCCTTTATTAATTAAAATGTTAGGTGGCACAATTTGATTTGACACACCCCGTCCCGAAGCAGGGCGTGCTGGCCGTCACGTGAGAGTGACGTAACCATTTACACAGTTCGGAAGCTTAAAAATACAATTGTGAATTCTGTCAGAATACCGTTGGATTCCTCGTGGCCACCAAAGCTCTGCTCTAACTCGAACCTGGAGGGGCACAAAAACAAAGTTGAGTGGGTCAGTAAAACAAGTCTTTTCAAAACTTTTCTTTATCAAAGTTCTAACCCCTCACTGTAAAACATGTATACTTTCCCAGAAAATAGCATATATAAATATATATAGCTTCAAAAATCTCAAAACACCATTCTTTATCACTTTTCAGAAAATATGCCATGCCATGCACCAAAAACATAATATGGATGCATCAACATAAATCAGGTGAAATAATAAATCAACCGGAGACCCTGCAGTGGTCCTGTACGGCTGATTCTAAAGCTCAATATCCAATCCAGCCGGAGTCACCAACTGTGACCTGTACAGCACTGCCGGAGTCGCCAACTGCGACCTGTACGGCACTACGCTGCACATGAGTCGGAACTACCTGTAGTAGTCTGTACTACTCGGATGGTGTAATAATACGCTCTAGTGCTTCTCTCATCAATCATCTGTGCACATAATCTAAGGTCACCTACTAGTCGGAACCGTCTCCAATGGTCTGTACGACTAGCATGTCGGAACCACCTCCAGTGGTCTGTACGACTAGCATCTACTTGGATCCAAGGTGAGCATGTGATGCGGGTGAATAACATAAGCACTAACACCAGGGGTGCAGGTTATGAGCTATCAACATAAATCACATCAAACAATTCAATGAACCAAATATAACTCACCTGATACTCACATGCGCGTCCGCAGCACCAATTCACATATATGCATCATATATCAATTCACATAATTCATGTAATTTCTATGCATGGCATTTCAATCACATATTAATCTATGCATGGCATTTTTAAACATACTTTCATTCAAAAATCGATTTCTGGGAAAACGTTAAGTGTGTATATATATATATATATATACTGAAATAAACTGCCCACTCACCTGGAGTTTGCCCTGCAACTCCCTAGCACAACACATCAAGGCGTCATGACGATCGGCGCCTAGAACAACCATCAAATCATGCCTCAGAATCATATCGATAGAATATATCACTTATATAAAACACGTCACCAAGTAGTTCGATCCGGAAGATCTGCAACTCAGATTTCCAATCCGTAACTTTCGGAGGTCCACAATAAATCTCTAGAACAACATCCTAAAATTTCATGACCATCCAACGGTCGGATCTCCGCCAATTGTCGAACTAAGTGACGATTAACATTATATTTTATGAACTTACAACTCCAATTCCAGGAGATCCCTAAATCGAATTCTCGATCTGTAAATTCCTACATTCTTCAAATATTACGTACTACTACGTATCAAAGTTTGGTGACGATCCGACGGTCGGATCGTCAATTCATATTTTGGCCTACCCATACATCTTAACGAATTTAAGTCCAAATGATCAACCAACGTTAAGCCACTATCAATACTGAACTCAGGACATCCAATATAGCTTAAAAATAACATTGGCGGCCCACTGGCCACGCGCCGCCGCACGCGCCGCCCCGGCTCGCCGGAAAATTCAACTTTATCCAAAAATTACCAAAATTTGCAGAATTGAAGATCTCAAAGAGTAGAACAACTTTCATACCTGTGACCAAGACCAATTCGGCCTGGAAAGGCTCCAATTTTGCCAAAACCGTGAAGAACCCTAGAAATGGGTGTTTTCAATTCGACCTCCAAAACTACTCCGATGCTCCAACTAATGCTTGGGCTTTGTTCCAGGTCCTAAGGGAATGCTAATGGTGTTAGCAATTGAAAGAAAACGTTTCAAGATTTGAAGAATTTGCACACTAAGCCACCGCACACACACCGTACGGTTTCATCCAATTTCAAGCCAAATTCTTTGATTTTTGGGGTGTAATAGGAAGAGGGAACATCATAGAGGGTTTTCCAAGTGATGGTTTGAAGTAACTCACCGGAAAAATGAAGAAATTTGGACGAAGAAGGGTGGAAAACCCACGGGTCGCGCGGGTCGCGGGTTGAAGACCCATTTCTGTTCTTCATCCTCCGCTTCTCGCCCTCTCTCTTTTCCTCCTTTCCCCTTCTCTGATTGGTCCTTCTCTTCCTCTCTCCTCTCCCCATTCGCCAGCTCTCTCTCCTTTTCTCTCCCGGAGCTCTCTTCTCTCTTCCTCCTGGTTGGGCAGATTTGCCCAATCATCTTCTTCTTCCTTTCTTCTTCCACCAGCCACACACACACACACACATAAACTCATATAATCTTATTCCTTTTAATCCTAGCCATCCATTTCAGATTTCCTTTAATCTGGGCCATCCAAATGGCACACCAAACTTTTATAATAAAATTCATAAAATGCCCAAACTTCAAACATCAATATCTTTTTCGATATAACTCCAAATCACGAACCGCTTGCGCCCACGCGTCCGTAGCGACGAATACTACGAGGATATGTCAAGAAAACAAATCTTAGATGGCACGACACAACGATTAACCTCGAACAATGCGCGTGCCTCAAGGGCATTTTCGTAAAATCACTTAATAAATTATAAAATCAATATTTTCCGGGACGGGCTGTCACATGATTGGACAACAATTAAAAAAAAGAAAAAAGAAAAATGTGGAGTTGGTCACATAAAAAGTGGAGAGAGAGTTTTTCTTCTTCTATAGAACCAAGGTCCAAGAATAGCAGAGCTATTTGGTCTTTCTTGTGTTCCTCTTCATCTAAGATTATATTTTCTTCTTAATTCAAAGCTTCTGTTGTCTAGCATCTGCACAATCAACAATCATTGTAGTCTTCTCTATTCCACCACTTACCTATACCATTGTGTGGTCCTCAAAGGCCCTCACAGACGCTTCAGACGGCCACCACCTACCCAGACCATTAGCCAGTTTAACTGGAAAGGGATTCTCTTTGGATCCCTTCCATTTAATCCTCTTCATCATATAATCCGGACCCTTAAAATTTGATCTAATGGCTAAAAATACGGACCCACTTTAAAAGTTATAATAACTTAAGCCTTGGATCAAATTTCAAGAGTCTGAATTATTTGATGAAAATGATTAGATAGAAGAGATCCGGAGAAGAATCCTTTCCGGTTTAACTAAGTTTACCTCTGACCAAAGCGTACAGTTAATCCCTGACTCAAGGAGAGTGAAACTTCTAGAATATGTGTGTTTGACAATTCGGCTAATTACTTTTGCTCCTTGACCTTTTTGCTTTTTAGGGTTTAATTACACGTTTGATTACCAAGATCGACGGATTAAACGAGCCCATCAAAAAGACGAACAAAATTGTCAAAAGAAAGTGACAACGAACCCCACGAATTGTTCTTTACAGTAAAAATTAATCACATGTGGGCCAAAAAAGTAATAATTTAATTATGCGATTCATTGACAAATCGATTCAAGTCACAATTGGACCTAAGCTCATTAATGCATTGACCAAAAAATAATTATGCTTTGCGAATTTGAACCGCACTCATATTTTTTCTTTAACAATTAACTGTTTAACTCACTAACGATGTCACTTTACTAAAAAAATGTGAACAATGCCCATGTGCTAAAAAAAAAATATTACAATTAATTAATTAGATTGATTATACTTAAGTCTTTGAAACTCAACTGAAGTCTCGTTAAATTTCTTAAAACTCAAAATGTGCCGCCTAACTTCTTAATAAACTCAAATTGCTTCTCACTTTACTCCATATCGTTCGAGTTTAGAGAGTTTAATGAGACTCGAATTGAGTTTTGGGGGCATATGTGTAATTAAGCATAAATTAAATGAACTATTACATTACATGCTAGATGCTTCCTATTCTCTTCTTATTGGGTGAGATTGTTGACTTTGACCGGATTCGGGCACAGCGAACTGTTCGCCCCACACCGAAACAACCGCTGATTATCCGCCACGTGTTCCCGCCAACCGCATCCTATGAGGACGCGGCCACCCCACATCCACCAAGCCAGCTGAACAAAACGCAGACTGCTCCTCTCTCTCTCTCTCTCAAATTATATCCTGCTCTTCCGTCCCCATTACGATGCCGTTTTGCGAGGTCGCGTCACCGCAGAATGCCGCGGCGGACGCCAAGCTCAACGCCGGAATCAAAATCTTCTACAGAACGTACGGCCGCGGACCGACCAAGGTCCTCCTCATCATAGGTCGCTCATCTCGAAGATTCAATTTTTTTTTTCTTTTTCTGATCGAATTTTAATTTTTTTATATTTTTGACGAACTGGGTTCTGGCCGGAATTTTCTGGGTTGTTGATGGATGTTGCAATGGATGGACAGGACTGGCGGGGACGCACGACTCGTGGGGCCCACAGATAAAGGGCCTGACGGGGTCCGTTATCCCCAATGATGACCAGAGGGCGGCAGCCGCCGATTGCTCCGACAATGAGGCTGGTTTTAGCGGCGGTGGCATCGAGGTGTGCGCCTTCGATAACCGGGGCATGGGTCGGAGCTCCATCCCCACCAAAAAATCAGAATACACGTGAGTTTTCCTTACTTTTTGAAAAAGTCAATTCCTTTTCAGCTCAAGCAAATTTCAAAGCATTGTGCATCTTCCGATGCCAACTTTTAGCAGAAAAATGTTTTCAAATGTGTATTTTACATTTGTAGTTGCCCGGAAAATTCTTCAATTGAAAGATGAAATATAAATTTTGGCCGAAAAATAAAAATATATATTCTTTTACAACTTTGGTGGTGGATCCCGCCAATCAAAAGGAGAAAGTTCATTGGAATCTCAAATTTACATCTGATTTTTGCATATCTCCATCGAAGATGCTCTTACTGCTCATTTGGTGTTTGTTAAGCTCAATTTAGTGAAAAAGTTCGATTTTTTTTTTTGACAAACGATAGGATAATTACATCAAATTTATGTAAACTACGGAGGGGAGATTCAAATTAGGATGCCGAGGATGGAGCACACTGCTCTAGCCCATGTCTGCAAAAGTTCGATTTTTATTGAAGATTTGCAAAACATCTTACTTATGTGTATTTCCCGAAAATATGGGAATCGGAAGCTGAAGTGATGATGTGTATTTATATTTTTGTTGCAGAACAAGAACAATGGCAAAGGATGCAATTGCATTGATGGATCACTTGGGCTGGAGAGAATCCCATGTCTTCGGGCATTCGATGGGTGAGTTCATACTTTTCTTTCACTGAGGCTCGTTGAAATTCAGTGGTTTAAGTTAGTATTTTCTTTTGGCACTGACTGAATTACAAACAGTGAGGTGTGTTTACTTTGTAGCTGGACTTCCTTTCCTTCTTTCGTTTTGTTAAATTCATTTGGATTTAAATTCGAATTCTTTAGTCTTAGACTCTTACTTGAATTTTACTACCGCTACAGGAGCTATGATAGCTTGCAAATTAGCAGCAATGGTGCCCAGTAGAATTCTGTCGTTGGCTTTGCTTAATGTGACTGGAGGAGGTTTCGAATGTTTTCCAAGGGTTTGTAACTTCGTACATACCTTGCCATCGTTGTATCAAATTTACCTTTAACGTTGTTCTCACTCCCCATGAACTAGAAACTGTACTTCAGTTTACAGTTGAAGTTGAAGTTGGTTGTTTGTCACTGATGTGTTCAATATTTTTCAGGTTGACCGACAAACAATATCCATTGCTGTCCGTTTTTTAAGGGCAAAGACTCCTGAGCAAAGGGCGGCTGTAGACTTGGACACTCACTACTCGAAGGTTAACAATGCTCTTGATCTGTCGGTTTGCTATCTTTTAACTCTGCATCAACAATCAGCGAAAGAAAAATCGGTTAGGAATTGTGTAAAGAAGAACAACTCTCTCACACTTTCAGTGTGTTAATGTGCAGGGATATCTTGAGGAATATGTTGGATCCAAAACGAGAAGGGAAATTTTATATCAAGTAAGAAATCCGAAAGGAACTACTTATTGAATTACTTTGATCTTCGTTTCATTATTGCCGGCAATGGTTGAGCTTTGATACAATTTGTAGTACAACATCCATGTTCTGATCTGGAACCTATCTCCAGGAATATGTAAAAGGTATATCAGCAACCGGGATGCAGTCTAACCATGGTTTTGAGGGCCAAGTAAATGCATGCTGGACGCATAAAATGACGCGAATGGAGATTGAATTGATCCGCTCAGCAGGATTTCTCGTTTCAGTCATTCATGGCAGGTGCAGTCAACATACTGCATCTAAAATGTCCTTTTGTTTCCATGTTTTGTATAGTGGGAATGGAATTTATGTGCCTACAGAAAGGCACCGGTTCATATGTACATTTCCGACTCTCAAACAAATAATCTCGGAACTCTAGTTTGTGTGAAATTTGTCAATTTTGATTTTCAATTTCATGTCATCACATTTCTTCAAAGAACCATCTTGACATTCATCAAATTGACAGGCATGATGTCATTGCTCAAATATATTATGCAAGGAGACTGGCAGAGAAGCTGCATCCTGTTGCTAGAATGGTAGATCTTCCCGGAGGGCATCTAGTGAGTTACGAGAGGACTGAAGAGGTATATTTTGCTTGTCATTAGTTATGAGATTATATGGAAACATCCGTTATAAGATTCAATGATGCTTGATGGTGGCAAGGAAATCTTATGTTAATTTGTACTACATATCAGGTAAACAAAGCTCTTATGGAGCTGATCAAGGCAACGGAAGCAAAGACTGAGCCACATGATTGGACAAATTTGCCTGAAAAAAGTTCAGGTTAGCAAATTTAACCTAAATGAAATGTTCCTTCTCAATTCTGTATAAGACCATGGACCAAATGGCAGCATGCCTGCCTGCTGTATAGATGTCAATTTAATCCGTGATTACGTGCTAATTTATGGTGTCTTTTGCAGGGTGGATAGTTACAAGAATTTCGCTTATCAGAACTAGTACCGGAGAAGGGAGAAGTGTACCGTTCATGTGCAGTGTATTCGAAAAGCTTCATCTTTTCCTCTTATACCTCTTTGGTCTCTTTGCATTGGCATTTGAGAATGCAAGGAGAGCCTTCAGAACTATAAAACCAGCAAGAGTTGGACATGCCATCACATAAGCTGCTGCTGATCGTCGAAGAACCCCCCACGTTTTGCTCACTGGGGTTCATTTATTTTTCATTCTATCGGCGTTGGTGAATGCTGTGTGATGTGTTCTTCCCGGAAACCGGGATTTATTAACAAGAAATGAGGCATTTTATAGACATGTTGCAACCGGAGGTAGGAACGGAGAGAGATCACAAGGGCCAATATTTAGGCAGATCCCAATCCTCAATTCACTTGCAACATATGAAGATAATAATTTTATCCATTTATACCGGAGACAAACAAGTCTTTACAGATGTTTCAACCGTTACTCTATAATTTCAACTGTTCAATTTATTTTCGTAATTTGAAGAAAATAAAAGGGAAGTGATTTTCGCACTCCCCTTCTTTTATCTTTGCACTCCTGCCTCTTTTTCTAGTCTTATGATTTTAGGATTGAATAAATCAAAGGAAAATCAAAGGACGAAAATACCTTAAGACTTCAAGACTGAACGAATCAAAAGGAGTTTGCACAAAGCAATTATTGTACTAGCTCAAGACCTTTGTATGTAAGAAATGCTTACATACATGACATTTATTTTCAAACCGGAGTAGTGCGTGACGATGAATTTGTTTCACGCAAGTTATACTCACGCAAAGGGTAATTTGGGAAATTAAATTATCAACTAACACATAAAATCACAATTCATTAAAGCCAATACTAACACAATAATAATAGACACGTACCTGAAAATGAAGAAGACATGATGACCGGAAATAAAGATAGTCTTCCACTCTCACAAAACTGTATGCTTATGCCTTCAATGGGACTTGGCACGGCCTTCTGTAGTTGTGAACCTCGTCGCTCGGTTGCTCCAGATCCCGCTTTTGTCCCTGAAGTGGTTCGTTCCGATCGCGGCCTTTTCATATCCACCTATTAGGAATACAATAGATCTCTAAATAACTCATAATTACCCACAATAAGTCCTCTACATTATTGTTTTGAATGTTTCTATAACATATCGTTACAAAACTCTATCAACTTAATTCATAGTCACTATTGAAATAATAGTTATGTTTTATCAAAATCTTACATTGTATACGTATAACAGCAAAAATATTCATAGGATATACATGCAGCAGCATCAAGTGCTGGTTAATTTACCTCAAACAAACATATCATCTTACCCGAGATACATCCCTCTTTAGAATCAATAACCGTGGTTCGTAAATTTGAATTTAAGACCTCTTACAAATTAAATACTGAATATCGTTAAACCAAATGATGGTGTTATAGAGATAACGTACCTGGCCCTTGCATGCATCTGAGAGGTCAAAAATGAGTGAAAGGAAGGTAGGTTTCAGGGGAGGGGGAGAGAGAGAGAGAGAGAGAGAGATGCTATTGTTGTGCTGAATAAGATGCCATCTCTCAAGAAACAGGAGTTTATTGGATGGTAGCATGGCTGATATACCGCTGGAATATACGCAATATATGCCTTTCGCGTCTAAAACCCCAAAAACCCAGTTTCTGTACCTTTCTCCCGCCACTAGAACTAGGGTACTTCCGTCAGTTTAAAACTAATAACAAAACCCTCCTCTACTACGTCGTTTCGTTTTGTTTATTCGGAACGCAGCGTTTCGAACCCAATAAACCCCAGTGAGACGCCCTGCTCATCATCCCCAACTTCTCAGCTCCACAGAACCATGGCTGCAGCAGCTTCTGACATGACAATGGCAGATGCCCAAACCCAGTGGGAGTTTAGCTGGTCTCTCTTTCTCTCTCCTTCCTCTCTTATATACCAATATCTATCTTTCTGTCCATGTTTTTCTATTGAAATCTCTTTACTTTTGTAACTAAAGTCAACAGTTTCACCTGGATTTTTTTTCTGGGTTTGATTATTTTCCTCTTTCAATCCTTCAGGAACCGAAAAGTAAAGACCTTTAGTTGATTTTTGGATATGGGTTTGTTTCGATTAGTAAAAAGTTGTACCTCTATGTATATTTCTCATGAATTTGCTTTCTTGATAATCTGTTTGAACGAATTGCACTTTATAACTCTGGTTAATGAATTCCTAGTTTCTTTTGTATAATCTTGCTTCTGGGTTTATGGATGTGTAGCTTATATGATTGTTTTATGGTATTTCCACAACTTTGGATCTCTCTATTATTATTATGTGCTCCCCCTTGTTGTTGTGTTAGTCTTGTATGTATATGCTGTAGCTTATTTTTCGTGTTATATGCTGTAGCTTATTTTTCGTGTTAAAACCGAACTCATCTCGTTCGTTGTAATATCACAGTACATGCGTTAACTGATGTTCGTCATTCGGAATGTGAAATACAACTTAAATTTTTTGTAAAAGTTGAATTGCTGCTATATTTCGACATTTAGCTTCAGTGTTAGTTTTTCCAATTTTTGGTTGGAGATAGTCATAGGAGCTGATGGGGTTTTCAGCTATGTTAGTGAGTAGTTCTAGAGCTGTTGGTGAGGTAGGTAGATCCAGATATGCTGAGGCGAACCCTGTTTAAAAACATTGTGCATGGATTTTGACATTATTCTAGATAATTTTTTGGAATAAACTTGAATCGGGAAACTGTAATGTGAGAACTATGCATCAAGGACTACGGGAGTATGTACAGTTGGATGGCCTGGTAAAAGTTTTATGAGGGTTGTTTCTCTGGGAAGCGGAGATCAAGAATTCAATTTTCATCGTTTATAATCTTCTGCCTCTGCGAATTCTTTAACCCGCACAGTAGGAACATTGTTATTAAGAAATTGAAATTCTGTGTGCAGTGACTTGGAGGTAGATTTTGAGTCCGAGGAAAGTGCTTCCATCGTCTATGCAACATTAGCTGTTGATAAGGAGGTGATGCTTCACATGTTAAAACTATGCTTTGCTCAGTTCATAACTTCATATCGGTTTGGTTGTTTTCTTATCTGATTCGATGTATCACTGCAGTTGCAACCTGACAAGGTGAAAAGGCAGATGTCAGTTTCCAACTGCAAACTTTCAGTGTAAGCATTTCCGTTCGAAAAATTTAATTTTCTAAACTTCTATTAAATTCAGTAAATCTGTTACAAGAAAAATCTGCTGAACCTGTGATGGTTTTATTCTTACGTACAGGCACTTTGAGGCTGTTGAGGCTAGATTTCTTCGAGCGTCATATAGCGCTTTGTTAGATGCGTTGACACTCGCCGCTAAAACAATTGAAGAATTTGGAAATGGATTGGAATTGTGAGCAGTTAACTTTGCTAGTTTTTCAATTGAATGATTTGTAACATAATTATTCAAAGCATGAATTGTAGTTTGATTACTTAGCATACGAACTATAGCATTCGGCGATATCCTGTACGCAACATTTCAATGCGATTTATGTGTCGTTGGATTTACAATCCGTAGTTTGAATGCATTATGCTACCAAACCCTACAATTTATGATTGATTACGACGTTTCGCACAGATTTGGCGATTTTCGAAAGGGCAATCAAATGACAATATATTTCCTCTCGACATAATTAGCTTCGAGAAGTCTTTCTTGCAAAGCAAACTTCTGAAATCGGAAGTAATATTGATATATACCGTAGTGTTTATAAATTTGAAAACATACGTTGCTCCGTAGAAAGGAAAAGGTAACCAAACAAAAGCGAAAGCTTGAAGCAGTAATTTTCTGCTTCCAATGTCTGTTCTCAATTTCTAGTATTCATCCAAATAAGTGTATAACATGTCATCTTTCTTCGACTTTCGCCGGCTAAGCAAGGCCTTGAGTAGCCGTTTACTTTTGCTGGGGTATTGTTCAACCTCTCTGCCATTATCTCTTTCAGCAGGTAATCGCATTGAAGCTGACTTCCGAGGCTCCGAAGGGTACTGTAATTTTAGAATTATCACAACAAAGGGAACCGTAATTTTAGAACTGACACTCGGTAAACATTGTAAAAGTAGTCCTAGTCTTACACTCACCCGTCGTCTTGCATTAGCAGGATTTGGAGTTGTCGGCCTACTTGAGTTCGGGGTAGTTGACCGACTTTTGTTTGGGGTCGTTGGCCTACGTGCAAGAGATCCAGACCGTAGAAGTGGAAACCGATGAGGTGAAACTGTTCGCTTGTCTGATTTGATAGTAAACATCATCAAAAACCAGATTATCAGTATCCAATTCACTGCAATGGTGTCAATATTGCAATTCCAAGGTTCATACTCACCTAATTCTTTTTTGGGCATGGTAGACGTAAAAGAAAAAACTCCAGGTCGCTGGAGAGGTTGTGGAGAAGGAGACGGAGGACGCCCTTTGCTGCATAAAACATGACTACCCTTTACGAGAAATGAAATTGGGTCACCAACTTGGTTCAAGCAAGATATGGCAGTAGCATTTACCTGACTTTAGACGGTGGGGTTTCTCTAATTGTAGCACGAACAGCTTTAGGGATCGAATCATATTACAACAAGAACCAGAATATGTTAAACTCTTGCTTAGTTATACGCACTGAAACAAAATGGGAGATTGGGAGATATCCTACCATTCCGAAATTGATGCCATTCGTCTGCATCATCTAGGTTGCATCCTTGGTATCTGGATTTAGTTCTGCTGCCTCCATGCATCTCACCAACTGAACATGATTTTGAGTTTTAAGAATTTTAATTCATTTATATCTCCATATTAAAATAAAGAAGTCATAAAATGGAGAGTATTGTATAGTATGAAAAGGTAAGTTGAGAGGATGGTTGTGTACTTGCCTGGCAAGATGTACCGCTTGTGGTATTTAGGAGTATCTATAATCAACGACTGTTGAGAAAGACCCTCATGATCGATGTATTCTTGACATGTCCTTATCCTCTAAAAAAACATAAAAGAGTACTGTAATTGAAAAACATAGCTAGAAATAAACGGATTGAATTGAACGGAGTCGACTTAGGCTTTCCTAAAAGGAATGACTACTCTTTCTGTAGCACCAGAATTCCATCAAATCAATGTATGGAACAATGTTTAAAAAACGTGATGCAAAAAAATTGTTTTCCTCACTGACGATTATCATGCAAAACTTTTGAAAAATGAGCTACGAACCTACATAGTAGACTTATTATCTTATACCACAGACCCTAAAAGGCAATTTTCCACTGATCCTTTCAAACAGAAACACATATCAGACAAGCTTGTTCAAGATTTCTTTCTATAGTTATACCTGAATCATAAATGATTTCTTTATTTTAACCGTTACCTTACCTGTTCAATGCAAGATACCCGAAATTCTGTGCCAGAAACTTCATCCACCTTTTCATCAAAGAGATCATTAACCTTATACGTAACAGAACCCAAATGATCCACCGTATTCACAAGAGCTTTAATGGCATAATCTTTCAATGTTTCTACCACTCTGCTCAACATGAGAATTTTTTGTTTAGTTTTACAAAAATAATAATGATAGAAAGAATTAGCATTATAAAACCCTGACTGCAAGGAAGCCGAACAACTCACATTTGTTTCTGGTCGTCATTTGTGTATGACAGTTCAAAGTACTCTGCTGCTGAGTACAATTGTCTTCTCAAATTCTTCAAATCCTGAAAAAATAATGCAATGCACAAAGAAAATCACACAACTTCAGTTGCAAGGGATTTTTGCACTATAACAAGCTAACATCTCCCGAATTCTGATATTTATAATTGAGGTATACGGAAAACCAAAGAGTATTTCGGGAAGATAATAAAAGGCCATACGATTTCATTTCACTCAACTTGCAAAACTAAGAACCAACTAAAACAGTAATATTTAAGCAAAAGAGGAGTACTTTGAGACTCTCAGAGAAGAGCAAGCTCTGATGCATAGAAACCTCATCAAAATTAGATGCTACCCGTGGGACAGACATTGTAGATGTAGGCTTCGTTCCCACGAGCATAAACTTGAAAGTGAACCAAGATTTCCTTATGCTGCAAACAATCAAGATAAGAACATTTGAGGTTATAGTGTGGTAAATGCACAACTCAGCCCCAAAAACCGACCAAATATCGAAAATTAAGCTAAACCAAATCCTTCCAAAGAGAAAGAAACTCAGAGAGAGAGAGAGGGAAGGAGAGAGGGAGGAAGAGTTAGGCTATGCACCAATGAAACTCCATTCCAACTTTAAAAATTTTAGACTCAAATAAAATCACCAGGTTTGTGTCTTTGCAAGAAAGAGAGGACCCTCTCCTTAAACAATTAATTAATAAAATACCCCAATCAACTATTTTAATTAGAGAATAGTCCTACCAGAGATAAAAACTATAATGGGAATAAGAAATTCAACAACATAAAAGCTTAGTGCTTTGCCAGTTTGCCTCATCTCATCAACCATTTCAGACAAGAAAATCACAACAATATACTAAACATTTCACAACACTTTAAAGCTCATTTAGCTGTCAAATTTCAGCTCCCTTTCTTTAATTGCTGAGATAATTCTGGGTTTTCAGGCCTTTTTTTTTTCAAATTTCAAATGGGTAATTCTGGAACACAAAAGAATATGAAAATAAGATAAAAATAGTGGCCTACCGATCCTAAAAAGCATCAAACTTTGTCAAATTCATCACCCTTTTCTCTGTTACAGAAGGTAATTTTGCAAATGATGAAAAATTACAGCACACTTGAGCACTTGGGCATTATCTCAGCTGAAGTTCTTACCTTTCTTCTGTCTCTTGAACACAGTAACAAAAATTCCAATTGGGTAAGTTTTTGAAAGCAATCACTGACCTGGTAACTTTTTCCAGTGCAAGTTCTTCTGGAGCTGAAAGTAGAACTACCCAGAAGGCAAAATCCAGAACCCGACTGATTCGAATCAAGAGTTTGAAACTTGTCGAGTGTATGAAACCTAAATGGCGAGGAAGAAGAACGACAGCTCTTCTCTATAGTTTTGGAGATTCAAATACTTGAGGACTTAAAAAAAGCAGAGAGAGAGGGAGAGGAGGGAGAGCGTGGAGGGACATCCATCAAGACTAGCATGTCTGTGTAGGCAGCGATTCTGAGGCAGTTTTGATTTTTAAGTGGACAAAAGTCTCTCCTTTTGGTAGCAAGAACGCCGTTGGGAATGATTAAGCCCAGTTTGGGGTTGAGGTGATTTTAAAAAAAGCTGCTATGAAAAAAAGTTGAGAGAGTTTTTGGTCTTTGGTAAACATTCAGCTTCAGCTTTTTTTCACAGTTTTGGGTGAAAAAAAGCCAAAAACAAGAAGCTGCAAAACCCAGCTTTGAAAAATCAGTTTTTTTTTTTCACATCTCTGTTACATAAAAGTTTACCAAACACTATAATACTGTTTTTTTTTAAAAGCACTTTTACAAAAAAGTTTACCAAACACTCTGCTGCTTTATTTCACAATTGCTTATTCTCACAGCACAGCAGAAACAGCTTTTTTTCAAAGCACAGCAATACCAAACCAGCCCTAACTCCTGTCCCTCGTTTTAGGAGAGATTTTTCAGGCAACAGAATACGAAGATATCAAGTGTTATAATAGTGATTGTATACTTAAAAATAATAATTCAACTACCTATATTATAATTGGTTTAGTGTAACAGGCTGTGTTTCTGATACACTAACAAATTTCTTTATCATTACTCATTAGCGGCGACTTTGTGGGTCCTATCTTCTTATTATTGTTTTATTTTCGTTTATCTTTTGGGAGTATTTTTGCTCATCAACTTAATTATAATGTATGCTTACTATACACCTCATCATCTGATACGTGTCAATTTAACTAACTATAGTTAACTTTAATAATAAATGTCCTTTTTCTAATTTTGAAAAAAATTAACCATAATTAGTTGAAATAACACATGTCAGAAGTGTATGGTGAGCATACATCATAGTTCATGGTGGTGAGCATACACCATATTTCATGATGATAAGATAAGGGCCCACTTTCTATAACACAAACAGTGGACCACATCCAAAAATTGGAAATTGCGATGTTGTTTTTTCTTCCACTTCTTGTTCTTGAGATGGAGGAGATGAGCCTATTTTGTTGGGTTTCCCACTTCCACTTGTGGTGGTGGTGGAGGGAAAGGGGTTCATGGGTTCCATCTTTTTTCGTAAAATGGTTTGAAATTTTGAGTAAAATGGTTTGAAATTTTGAGTCATTGAATACTGGACTTTGTGGAAATTTTCCCATAAAAAATCCTAACCTTTTTCTAGACAAGTTTGATAGGTTTAATCTTTCTTGTTGATGTTACGGAAACGTCACTGTAACAGTATCTTAAATGAATTGTAGCATAATTTTATTTTCCTCACGTGACATACGTAATTAACTTGAAATACCATTGCAAGAAAATCCGATTTTAAGAAAGTTCCTCAATTGGTAGACATGCGTAATTAACTTAAAAGACTGTTCCACTAAAATCCAATTTTAGAGAAGTTTCTCAATTGGGAGGGGAATGGTACGCTGCTAGGCCCGCCGATGGCCTTGTAATTGATTTTGTAAGGC